>NRSV01000024.1:0-415091 GCA_002286855.1 Bipolaris cookei
GCCTTTGTACCCCACCACAAGAAGCTCAGCTAGAAACACCCTGGGAGTCTAAAACCCCTAGCAATTCGTACGAATTTGGATCACAGTCGAAGCTTGTAAGAGATTCTTTTGTACGATCACCAACTGCTGCACAAGAAGGCTTCTCAAAGCTTATTAAAGGAGCTGAGGAGATGCTACATGAGAATGTGCTTATGAAGGCCCGCATACGAGAGCTTGAAGAGCAATTAGCTGAGGTAACAAAGCGCCGAGGGCGTAAAAGAAAGCGAATTCAGACAGGCGGGACACTAGACTTTGGTGCAGGAGCATCGCAGGCAGCTGAAAATGCTGCTACTGGTCGTACGGCATCAAAGAAGGCGCGTGGTGGGGGTAGTCAAGAAAAGGCTCTACCAGGTCAACGGCACTGTGGAACCTGTGGGAGAGTGGGCCATAACGCCCGTACGTGCCAAAAAGATGTAGAAGAAGATTCTCTATCAGATACAAGTGAGTTGTATAACGCATCTATAGCTAGTGTAGAGTAATTCGAGTTTTCGTACATGAAGTTCGTGATGCCAAGAAAAAGTGTCCGGCTCGGTGGTGTGTCCGGCTCGGTGGTGCTTTACGTTAAGAGAAATAAGAGAGATGACTCTATCTACACGAGAAAGCAGTTCAAGATAGGATTGTTGAGACATTACGACAGGGGACAAAAAGAAGTGTAATCTTGACAAAGTATCCGACCGCTAGCGAAACCCCGCTGTCGTATGTTGTTGGGTCTGTTTTCGCAACTTTCATTTTTTGTCCGAGTTGTAAGTCACTTGGCAAGGTCTTGGCAGGATTTCTGTAAGAGATGAACTATTAATAGTTTCAAAATGGAGATTTTCTATCCCTGAACCGACCTTTGAAGGAATTCACATAGCTGGTGTATAATAGAAAATAGTGAAATTTGTATTCTATACATTTTTTCATGTAAAAAGTTAAGGATCCATGAGAGTTATTAAAGATGAAGTGCAGGTATCACGTGCGCAGGTGATAAGGCTGGCCCGGGTTACGCGTCATTACAGCTGCACCCAGGGCCGTGGTCCAACACCGCCTCTACCCACGACATGGTCACGTTTCTTCGGCTTCTCTTCACCCCGCCTGCCCTATTAATCGCCTATGTACTTGTAATGTTTATTTGACCTTTGCTGGCCCTACTCGCACTAGTCTGCCCCGCGACGCCGCATGTCTGGCAATCACCATTTGCTGCGGCGTTGAACGCTCCTAACCTTTATGTCTACCGTCTTCTCTTCCCTCGTGCGGCCGCAAAAGTCCAGCCAATCCTCAGCCAACCTGGGCACAGCGCCCGCTGGCCCTCCTCCAATCGACGGCCATGGCATCGACGAACCTGACCTTCGTGACCTCAATACTGCCCTCCAGGCACTTACGGACATGTTCCCCGACATCCAGCCCGAGGTCTTTCGAGAGATGCTCTCTACTTTTAGCCCAGAGAGCAGGCTACAAGTAATCACCGAGACACTTCTCAAGCATGGTAACAAGTATGTGCGAGGAAGGTACCGGATGCCAGCCGAGCATGAAGAACAGCGAGAGACGGCGCAAAAGTACAGGTACCGCAGGGAAGATGCACCGAAGGATACGCGTGGTGTACCACTTGCACTTGAGGACAGGTTCCGGTCGCGCCGGTACAAGGAAGCTGCCAAGGAAGCTCTCTACCAAGAGTTCAAAGGGTTGAGCCATTCCACCATCAAGGCGGTTTTGGCTGAGTACAATTGGAGCTATACACATGCGCGGCCGACGCTGCTGGTGCTCTCAAGTAAGAGTTGGAGATCAAGCATTACGAATTTCCTCATGCGACGCAAGGCACCCAATGCAAACGACCATCCTCTGGTTATATGGACGCCCGCCGACTCAAGGCTGAACCGCCCGCCCATGCCGCTGCTGGTGAAGACGAGGAGCGACGAGCTGAACCAGGAACTCTACAATGCACTCATTCTGCCCGAACACGAAAAGTATCGGGACGCGCAGCTTCGGCAAGATTTTGAGTTGGCTATGAAGTGGAATGAAGAGGAGGCTGAGCAGCAAGGCGAAATGTACGACTGCGAATGCTGCTTTATACCAAACACTCTGCAGCAAATGTCGACCTGCGATATCGAAGGCCACTACATATGCTTCCGCTGCATACGACATGCCATCAGTGCAGCCCTCTACGACCAGGGATGGGCGCGCAATATCAATACCGAGTTCTGTACTTTAAAGTGCATAGCGCCAATGACTGGAGGGTCTGACGAATGCGAAGGTTGCATTCCGCTTAGTTTTGTCCGCCGGGCCCTGGAGGAGGAACACGACGGAAAGGACAACTTTGCCAAACTCAACGAGCGTTTCGCCGCTGACGTACTAACAAGGTCGCAGCTACCACTAGTCCAATGCCCCTTCTGTCCCTACGCTGAATTGGACGATCTCGCCCTTCCAAACACAAGTCTCTTTTCCCACCTATGCTTCAAGCCTCGACCCATGATAGTAGCTTCAATAGCTTCTCTCCCCTTGCTTGAACTCTTATGCTTCGAAACCACGCAAGTTATTCTCTTCGCCCTGATCCTCTTATACGCCATAGTCGCCATCACCTTCCGCCTCCCCGTCATCGCTCCCTTCCAGGCAGCCCTCCGCCGCATCCACCTAAAGCGCCGAGGTCTCCGCTTCCAATGCCTATCACCCACCTGTCAACGCGCCTCCTGCCTCTCGTGCTCGCTCCCTTGGCACGACCCCCACACCTGCTTCTCCTCCCAACTCACCTCACTCCGCCTCACACTCGAGCGCGCTACAACGGACGCGGTAAAACGCACCTGTCCGCAGTGCAACCTCGGCTTCGTCAAATCAGAAGGCTGCAACAAGCTCGTCTGTTTGTGCGGCTACAGCATGTGCTATGTTTGTCGCCAGGGGCTGGCTAACGAGGGCTACCAGCATTTCTGTGGCCATTTTCGGGATAGGCCCGGGCAGCCGTGTGATGAGTGTAACAAATGCGATTTGTATCGTGTTGAGGATGAGGAGAGAGTTGTTAAGAGGGCCAAGGAGAGGGCGGAGGCGGAGTGGTGGGAGCAGCAGGGTGAGGGTGCGAAGGAGGGGTTGCAGAATGAGCTTGGCAAGGATGAGAGTCTTCGGGGTAAGGGAGTGTTGGCGATGAAGAGGAGTAGTCGGGAGGCTTGGATTGAGACTGTGTTGGACTCTATACTTGTCTGATCCGTTTGTTCTTTGATCTTTTTTTCTTCATTCTTTTCTTCTTCTCCTTGCTCGAGCGTTTTCTCTTTTCTCTATTCCCTTCTCTCTTGGAATGATCTCAACATGGAGATGTGATACCCACGTTCCCTGAATAACTGACTCTCCTTGTATCATGGTCTCTTCCTTCTCTTACAGTATAGTTTGAATAATCTCCTCGCTCTTCCCCCTTTTCTGTTACTCCTTTTCTTCTTCCAGAATGTACATATCATATTTATTAGACTGAACATCAATTAAATTGGAAAGCTGAGTAGGGGAAACCACATATCTATTCTCTTTACTTTCTCAAAAAGAAAGATTACTCTGGCGATTTTAACAAGACGATGGTTAAGTGAAATGACCAAAGGTATTGACGTTCAATGTATACATCACACCGTATATCCAACATACATCAAACACATTTCAAGACATTAACAATTGCTCATGTATACCACCTAACCAGGGAAACGACGGCAGGCCCCAAACCCCGCCATACCGTCCACACGCAAAAAAAACGCAGCATGCTTTCTTTCCCCTCCCTGGCTCACCACTCCATCCACTCATATATTAACGCCAATTTCATTACGCAAAAAAATGAAATCAATACCTGGGTATGATGCAAATCGACAAGCACACACCCTGACCGGACCGGACCGAACCAACAACCCACATCCTAAACTAGAGCTTCTCCAGCTCAATATTTCCCCCATTCATCTCCTTCCTCCATGCAAAATCCAAGATATCAAAAAAAGGACAAAGGAAAGAAACAAGGAGATTCGTGTCCTAAGAGAACAAAGAAGTATTAAAGTACAAATCTGTAGGAGGTCGTATGGTGGGCGTTGTGATTTCATGTGGCCCGCCCTAATGTGTGTTTTCTCCATTCACTCTAAGCCGATATACTAGCCCAGAGGGAAGAGGGAGAAAAACATCATAGAAAGGAGAAAAGAGCGTCATGTATGGCATGACGAGAAGGCCAGAGATGCGCAGGCTGACACGACTGAGCGGGTGGTCGGAATGGTACGGACTGAGTCGGAACGTGTTTGCGGTATCCAAGAAAAAAGAAAAAAAGATAGCCGAAACGGTCGTGCAAAACCGACTCGGTACCACAAATTCGATTACCATTGATCTTCGCTCAGACGGGCTGCTAGGCAACATTTAGTGAAACCGAGGCGGAGTAACGGAACCGTTGCCAGCGCCGTTTGGCTGGAACTCCATCTCGCGCTTCATCATGTCGAGCGTGGACGGGAAGTAAGGCTCGACACCATATGTCTTGAGATAACTAGCCGTCTTCTCAATACGCTTGATTTCGCGCTTGACGTCCCAGGCCTCGCCTTCGCCAAACCGGCGCTGCACAACATCAACCATGGTCTCGTCGAGGCGGTTGTAAAAGTCACGACGCGCAGCAATGTCGCCGGCGTCGGCGCTGTCGATGCCGCCATGCGAGTTGAGGTTGCCGCCGAGCTTCAGGATGAGGTCGAAGGCGTAGCGGGGTCCAGATGGGAGGAGAGTCAGGCGCTGGATGTCTGGCAGGAACTTCAACATGGCCGAGGCAAAGTGAGATGAAGATATAGAGTCATTGAGATCGTCTTGCAGACGGTGGAGATCAAAGTTGACAATGGTAATCTTGCGGTCGAGCTGGGCGTTGAGTGTGGGCGCAGCGTCAGCAGTCGTGGTATCCATGATCTTTGCGATTGAGGCGGGGACATCTGGGAAGTCAGTACCGCATCAGCGGGTTGGAGAAGAGAGCAATGCAACATACCTGGTCGCAAGCCGCGTTTGTCAATCCAGTTGTGTACTTCGGCGCGCTGTTGCTCGAGCTGGTCTACCCAGGCCTGCAGGTCGGCCAGCTGGCTCTCGAGCTGCTCAATCTTTTCGGTGTATGGCTGCACAGCCTGGTTGAAGGCAGCGGTGAGGAGATCGGGCATGCCGAGCCCCATTGGTGTGGCATTGCTGGTAGATGGCACTGTCTGAGTTCGCATAGGCATGGCGTTGTGGGAAGCGGGAGCACTCTGAGCGTACGTGGGCTCCTGGGGCTGCTGCTGGCGGGGGTACATGTCCTGATCGTCGAGCGACAGCGGCTGACTGTGATGGGACTCTTTGCGACTAGATTCTGGGCGCTTATCTGCTTCGTAGTCGAATGACTGCGAGCGAGGGTTAGGTTCGTTTTCGACGTAGGAATTGGCCCTTGATCGCCTAGATTGGGTTAGCTTGCCGGCTTTGGCGGGTGAAGGGCGAGCGGGCTACCTTTTGAAGAACATTATGGGGGGAAGAGGAGTTTGCGGCAGACAATGACAGTAGTCGGTGTTATAAGCTCGGAGGGAGGCGGGAAGCGAGATTGCGCCACGAGTGAAAAATAAGAGAAAGGTTGGGTTATTTGATGGCCTTAGATTGGTAGAAAAAGGGAGAGGTTGAAGCACTACGGCTGGGCGTGTGTCGTGTCGGGCGGCGGGTAGCGGATGGTGGTTGGGACGGCCCCTGTCCTTCGCAGAGGACAGTCAATGACAGCAGTGTGCGCGCCCTCAGCCAGGCCGTGGAGAGAATGCTGCTAGCAGTAGTATGTCGCTGCTAACGTGACCAGATGGCGGCGCAGATGGTAGATAAGATAGGATACCGTGGACGAGAGACGCCCGTTTGCGAAAGGACGGTGAGCTTGCAGGCTGCGCGCATGCAAAAGGAATTGGGTTCCCAACCAGAACACATCATCACCACACTGGTGGAGCCGAACGCTTGCCCAGCCTCTCCCAGCCTCGCTCCAGGCCGCCCATGCCGCTTATCCACCCATGCCACGCTCTCCTGACCCATCCGCTACTCCATTTAGAGTACGCACGCGGGAGCGAAACACTATCTACGTCCCCGTTTTGGCAGTCAAAGTTGCGCCATCAGACAGGCCGTGCAGCCGACAATCGACGACAAGACCCCGCGTGGGGTCCACGTCACCTGACCCTTCCCCCTCAACAGCCACTGTTACCCAGCAACGCCACATCACCTCAACAACGTCCATAGTCGTTGGCAAGAAAAAAGCAATATCTTGGTACTCGCACTCGGCCTAACTATCCAGCCCGAGCTTAATGTTTGGCGCCCCGTTGCTTCTGCCCGCTCTCTGCATACAAGCCATACCACGGTACCGACTACGCCGCCTTTCCCTTGGTCTTAGCTCCCCCCGCTTTCTTCCCCCCAAACTCTACGCCCCGGATTGTCCACTCGCTATAAATCTCCAATCCAGACACAAAAACGCCAAGCAGACTAGCAATCACAAAGTGGCTAATCGTAGTCCCAATCTCCAGCCAGCTTCCCTCGTCCTTGACCATGTAGAAGAAACTCAACGTCATGACATCGCTAACTGCCATGACTACCATGAAGAGTGCAGAAGGCGCCACGCCCAAGCCACGGTTCAAGAGTCCAAAGTTTGCCGACAGCACCGCAAACGGAGCCATCAGCTTGAGCATGAGTAGCGCTCCCTGAGAAAAGGGATCGAAAATGGGTATCAATCTGTACACTGCCTCTAAAGAAAATGACGATACTGACGCAATGTTGGATGCACTGAAAAAGGCTGACTGGATGAAGAAGATGAAGAAGAGAGCGGTGCGTGCATCGGCGAGCGTCAATGGCCTGTACTCTCCCTTTTGGATAGACTCGAGGCGCTCGACAGCCGCGTCCTTGGTTGGCTTGGCCGGATCAGATGTCGTGACTGCTGTTGACGGATTGCTTGTGCTATGCAAGTGGACTTGATATTCAAGGCTCATCCAGCTAAACAGACACATACAAAAGGCAAAGTAGAAGAGCCCTTCATACGAGATTGACAGGATGATAAATGTCGGCGCGAATTGGAGAAAGATGACGACAAGGCGGTGCACATAGTGGCTATTGGGGTATAAACCATGCAGTTGCGGGACAAAAAGAGAGGCGGCAAGCGTCGCTCGTCCCATTGTAAGCACGCCGTAGGGTATTCCCTCGCGCGCTTGTAGGTAGCTGATGCTGCTCTTAGTGACAATCATGGAAAGCAGGACAAGGCCGAGTTGGATGCCGAGGATGATGCGCGATTTGTTGTTGAGCTCATGAGATGTAAACTCAGACTCTGGTTTGGAGCCTGCAACTAAGTTCCTTTCGAAGAGCAGGTAGAGTGCACCCATAGTGAACATCAATGCTCCCCCGAGTAAACTATGCACGTCAGCAGCTGAACAAGACCGGGCAAAGTTGTTTCACATACATCAAGCGCACATCCTCTGCCTTGATTGCAGGAAGCAATGTGAAAGCACTCATAGCTACACATGACAACACCCATGTCACGACTGTTGCCATATTCCTACGCATAAAATCTTGACCGTAGATTGCTGGCCAGCATGTTGCCATCAGGTAGCAGCCTGTGTAAATCTCCCGAACGAAATAACTTTGGACCTGTTCCAAGTCAGTACAAAGTGCTCAGTGTCACCAACTATCTCACATACAAGAGCCTCAAGTAGACCGAAAAATCCTAGTGTCGCCAGCACAAGCTTCGCCACATCAGCACCAGAGTTGAGATGGCCTAACAAGATCTTGCTTCCTTTGACAAGTGACAATCTCTGGGCATATATTTCCTCCCAAAACAGGACTGGGAAGAATGCGTACGCGTAATAGACAATAGGCGACTGCTGCTTCAATAGAATTCCATAGAGCGCAACGAGCACCGAGGAGAATACTACCATGCTCGGAATCGTCCGCTGTGTCGGTACCTCCTCTGTCAGCACATGAAGGTGGATCACTGTAGTAACAGCAAAGACCATCCAGCCAACATAGCCAGCCGTTACCAGTGTTCGCAGGAACAACCAGTCGTATGTCTGCAAATAGCGCAGACCCTCGAGACCAAGATCAATCAGATCGTACGTCTCACGAATAGCCTGCTCAGTGTTACCTTGGTCGATCGCCGCCTGTATCTCTGACACGCGATGCTCAACCGAGTGCGCTTCGTCGCCAAGGCCAGAAAAAGGCTTGTACTTCAGCGTAGTAGACTTCTTCACGTCCTCCTTGACATGATACATTTCCAAAATTTCTTTGGCATTGATAAGGAGCGCTTCAGCCTTTGACTTCATATCCGTGTCAAGGTACGAAAGAGGCAAAACTCCAACAGAGTTGGTTGGGAAGTCGAGTCCAACAAGGTACGCCATCAAGGCCGCAACATCAGCCTGGTCAACATCATGTCGCTCGATTTCATCCAGACCCCAGTCCGACGAGAACTCAGTGTGACCTCTAGCAATACCTGACGTGTTCCTCACCGGCGGTGCAATGCCAGCACCCCATGTAATCAGGGGTGTGCGTGTATTATCCGGATGTCCGTCGCCATGACTACCCCAATCACTCATGCCGTGATCGGCCGTGAAAATGAAGGCTGTCTTGTCGTCGGCATAGAAATCTTCAATAAGTTGCGTGATTCTCTGCACCCCTCGGTCCACAATTTGTAGATTGTGTAGGTACTGCCATGAGTACGGTCTGTGGATATGGCCCGTCGTGTCAAGTCCTAGCAGGTGCAAGAAGAATACATTCTTCTCCCTTCGTAGCTCAGCATCTAACGTCGCATTCGTTCTTGCGTCAGCAAAAAGCTTCTCAACATGCTTGAAGACCCATTCGTCCAGTGCCCAGGCGTCTTTTGACGAATCCTCGTCCTCAGCGGCGTAACAGTATGCATCCACTCTTCCTGGAACTGCTCCCGCCTCAAACATGGGAAGAATGTCGGGGCTGCCCCAGCTCCATGTATGTCTGCTTCGGTTGAAGACGCTGTCGAAATTGACTGGGTTGAGCTTCCATCCTGTTGTGACAGCAGAAACATCCTCGTACAAGCCTGCGATGAGCGCAACATGCCCGGGACGCGATTCCGTGGGGACACGAGTATGCGAGACACCAAAAGTGCCTTTTTCTAAAACGCGGGAGCGGAGGAATGGAGCAAGGGGGCGAGGGGTGTCTACGTCGTCTGCGAGAGCGGTCGGGGGATTGGGGTCAGGGTTGGGAAACGATTGAAATGCTTTGTCCGCGCGGAGACCATCACCTAGAATATGGTCAGCCTGCCAGCCGTTGAATAGAAAGATGCATCTCACCAACAAAAAGTACCAATCGCTTCGCGGGAGCTTCTTGCGTCTCCACACGGTGCTCGCGCATACCATGGACAATAGGACTGACAAAGTAAATTGAGAAGCAAGAATATATGTACGTCAAATGGAACACTACCGCAATAAGCAGGAACGCATACCGCCTGAATTGCGACATCATGAATGAGTGTAGAGAAAGAAGGAGGCGCGCCTCGAGGACACGTTTTGTTGCGACGCGACGTGGTACTCAGTACTCAGATGGTTTACGTTCTACGATGTTGTCCCTGCCAAGAGTTTACGTACGTCGTCATGTTAAGGAGACCCACGTTGCCCCTCGTTTCCTGCTGCCAGACAAGTCAAACACGCATTACACATAGTGAACACTACTCGTGAATCAACCAGTCTACTGCAATCCCCCGTGGCATGTGTGATCAACGGAACAGCAAGGTTGGCGCTGCGTCGCCCAAATAGGAAATACCGAGCTTGAGCTCCGCACAAGCGACTGCATCTCTCTTCGTACGGATCACTTGATTGTTATGAATGCATGTCATTGCTACCAAACCCTGCCACAGCAAAACCTCAAAGTATCTGGCAAAGTGACCGATTGCTGCTTGTATGGGCATTTATCCATCATACACCGAGCCTCCTGTTTATTCTTCAACGTTGAAGTTTGCACCTTCCCTAAGGCCCTCAACAACGAGCTCCTGACCTTCTGCGCGCTTGTAAATATCCTTGATATCATCTAGTGCCATGTTAGCATCGTTGAATCGTGTTGAAGTAACGCGTCTTACCAGTCGTTGTCTCGAAGTGACTCGTAGCATCGTAGCTCTTTGACAAGAAGATGTTGTCATTAGCACCGCTCTCAATTGGCTCGTAGAGCGGGATAGCTGGTCCCATGAACTTCTCCTCAATTGATCCAAGGCGGTCGAGACCTGGTTGAAGCTCAAGGTGGTGGTTGCTGTCGCCCTCAGCAATAGTGGAAACAATGGCAATGTAGTATCCCTTGGGGCAGACGTTATGCGCAGATGAAACGACTGCAACGTAGATATCTAGAAGAGGTGTTAGTGTTTTTCTGCAAGCCAGTTGTTCTTCACGTACCGTGCTTGCGTCCGACTTGAGACTGGGGAATAATCAGTTGCAGGGAATCGGCATCCGATGTGTTGGGAACGGGGTGGTTGAGAATGCAAATGGCCTTGAGCAGGTGTCCGGTAACACGGGCCTTGCTTGGGAAGTATGAAGGGTCTGCGAGGATCTTGCCTGCCTTGGTCTCAAACTTCATGCCTTCACCAGGAACGTCCTTCTCCTTCATGGTGGCCTTGATGCCAACAACCTTGCCGCCCTCGTAAATGAACTCATCTACGTCGGTGTTGAGCATGTAGGTGCCACCATAAATGGCAGACAAACGAGCGAAACCCTGAGGAAGTTCTCCGAGACCGTAAAGAGGGTAGATGTATGGCGACTTTCCATATCGTGCCATGGAGTTTACATACAGCCTAATGCGCTGGATGGCATCTTCTGCTGCACCCTTCTGCTCGATGTAGTCGTCGGTTGGGTAAAGAGCCATAGAGTGGCCAACGAAATCGCGAGTGGAGGGCTCAAGACCAAATTTGTCATAAATGTCCTTCATGGTGCTGTTCTTGACGTCCATGCCTACTGTATATCAGTCATCTTGCTCCGAGAAAACATTTGGTTCACAGAGAGTTATACCCTTGTGTGTGGCTGGGTCATCCTCCTTGTAGCCACCAACCCACTCGAGGAAGTTCCTCGCTCGGCGCTTCTCGAAAAGACCCATAAGGGGCGATCGAAGAGCCTCACCGGCGTCTGAGGGGACCTTGGCAATGGTCGCCTTGCTGCCGTTGCCCTGCTGGACATAGCTGCCAGCAATTTGCTTGAAGTCGAGGTATTTGGTGACATCGGTAGAAACGAGAATGTTGGTTAGTTCACCGTTGGCCATGAGAAGCTTAGGGACGAGATCGATGTTCCAGTCGTTGACGCGGCCATACTTCTTCCATGGCTCGCCTTCGGTCTGGCCGTATCGCTTGAAGAGCTACACGACGTGTCAGTGAGTTGAGTGATGGTTATTGTTCTTGGATACGTACTGCCTCGATGTTCAGCGATGCTGCCTCACTGTGTGGTGTCAGCTTTAGTTCCCCTCAACAGCGTCCACCAGCGCCACGCACCCTCCGTAGTGGTCATTGCGATCAATGTGGAGCACCTTCTTGCCCTTTACACTAAGCACACTGCAAGGATATCGTCAGCCCGTGTCCGGTTTTGCTTTTTGTCTGGGTACTTGTGTTACCCTGAAAGCACACATTCGGTGAGACCTGGGGGTGGTTAGCTGCGTTGGCCTGCGTGTTGCGTAGGCGGGGTAATGGGGAATGGCAACACACCTGTTCCCAGGACCACGACGTCGTATTCTGGAGCAATTTCTTCCATGGCTGAATGAGGAGAGTTGTGAGGATAGGGGTGGTTTGCAGACTGCAGTAGAAGAAGTCCACTAGAAGGCGCATGGGTAGGTCGACTGAGGGCGGTGAGGTGGATGTGGGGTTGGAGCTCTTTGGGAAGCGCCTCGCCAATCTGGTCGACTTGTTTGTGCTAGCACTACTTTCATAACTCAACGCGTTTGGCATATGCTACGCTAGTGCTGTTCACTATCTTACACCATGCAAGACGAAATGCAGAATAACCAGGCTGCCTTGACTGCTGGACGAGCCTTTATTTGCACATGTACAAGATGAACCCTTGTTCATCGCCGCCCAGCATTTTGCATATACCCCGTACTGATTATAGTTGCATATATGTACCATCGTTGTCCCTAGTATCCCAAACAAATGTGCAGAACTCGTCTGGGTGCACGCTAGCTCGGTAACGTTTGTAGCAACAGGGACATCCAAGCCGTCTTCAAACGTGCAGCATTCATCTCGACTCTACCATCGTCTTGTCCTTCCCAGGCTCCTCACTCGTCGAGGCAGCTTGAGCCTCATATGGCGCATCGTCAGCTTCTAGCGGGTCCTGGAGAGGGTGTCAGCATTATGTGTCGGATTGTATTGAGGAGCAAACTCACATATGGCGGTTGTGTGTACTGTGGGCCATCCGTCCTTGATAAATCAATGTCCGGATCACGCTGTGCAAGAGCATATGCTTCTTGGTATGCTTGGTGCCTCTCAGCCAGCGTGTCCAAGATTGCCTTCATCGTTTCCTGCACTGTCTTGTCGCGCTCTTGGGTCTCATAGTCGCCATAGCCGGCATTGAGGCGCTTCCGCTCAATCTTCTCCGTCGCAAGGCGATTCCGCTCCTTGACGCATACCCACCACAGCTGGTGGAGAGCGTCCCAATCTCGACTACGCAGCTCGCCGACAGTCCACGCTCTGCCTGTGTCTCCGTCAGCTACTGCCTCGCTCACCATGAAGCCAACTGCTGCATACCATGTCTCTGCTCGTCTACTGGTGTCTGCAGCAACTTTTGGTCCTTGAAGAAGCCCCACAGTCCATGGTCTGGGGTGCCCGTAACTTTGTGTTCGATTGGCACCGGCTTTGGCAATTGCTGCTTCTCAAAATCTTTTTGTCTGACCGACAGCGTTTGCCGTGGCCGCAGGGCTGTCGCCCTCACTGCGGACACGCCTCTGATCTTGTTATTGTCTCTCTTCCGCCATTGTGGTGACGTCGAAAAGCAGGCCCTGGAGCCATTGTGCACGCATTGGGCCGAGGGGACGAGAAAGGCGAAGAGGGCGTCGGATGGCGTCGATGCCAAACTGGGCCGTAGCAGTCGTGCAGAGGGCATCGTCGCCATGGCGTTGGTGTGGGCTGTGCTTGCCGACAAATGGGCGCAGCAAAGTTGCAGCTGGAAAATGCGACTGGGGTCTGCAGCTAGCGCGCCCATGGTTGGGATGGCCTAGTCAGCCGTCGGGGGGTGTGATCCCTCTCCCCCATAGATATAAAGAGAAGCCACCCCCGCCCTCCTGTTCTACTCCTCAACAAACCTCGCGCTCATCACCCCGTGTTGGGCGCCCTCGAATAGTTTCCAATTTCATTTGACGAATTCTTCGATTTCACCAGCGGGTACCAGGACCCGCACTACAACATCTCGACATGCAATATACCTCTGCCATCATGCAGTTCGGCTTTGTCCGACCCTTCCGCCTCTTCTGGTAACCCTCTAGACTCACTGTTGCCGTCAAGCCTCCATGGACTACAGTCTGCTGATTGGCAACTTGGGACGTCTTATTCCGCTCCTCAAGACAACAATCATTTGGTTGACACTTCTTCCCTTTTGGCCAGCTCTTCTGCTTCGACTGGCAGCCTTATCGTACCGGATGCCTCTCTTTACCCCACTGATGACTTCAACCTCTTCCCTACTGGAGACTCGCCGTATCTTGGTCATGATTTCCAACTGTTTCCCCACGGCCCTGCTTCACTTCCTACTGCCGGAGATGTTATTGATACGCTTGCCATGGCTCAAGGCATAAAAATTTCAAATAACATGAATACACCAGGGCAAATGACTAGAGGTAAGAGCTGCTTTACGATGCATTCTGTGATCGGTGTCTGATTTCTATAGATGACTCTCAGTCTGGTTCTTCTTGGACAAGCCACAAGGATCGGAGCTCGTCATCTCCTGAGCAAATTTCTTCATCCAAGACATTGTCTACTAAGAGCAGTCCTGGGGTACAAGAGCCCGCTTCGCGTATTGAGAAGCGAAAAGCCAATACGCTTGCTGCCCGTCGTTACCGCCAGAAGCGGGTTGATCAAATGAGTACTCTGGAAGCTGAACTGAAAGAGATCAAGGCCGAACGGGATGAGCTCAAAGTCCGCAACGCCAGGCTCGAGGGCGAGGTGGAAACTCTCCGTGCTCTTCTCCGTGCTCAAAAGTAATGGTGCATCGGCAGAAGAGCAAAAGGGGTGGGTTCTGACCTTATGGATAGAACATGGTCTAGCTCGTGGGCTTTTGTAACGTGTCTGTGTGCATGTAATACAATACAATAAGATTCTTTTTCTACGAATGCTGCAAATGATTGCGAAGACTTATACTGGCGGCAGTCTTTGGGGCAATAGTCCTTGTCAGCATGTTCACTCATGATGACGAAGAAGAAGAAGGGCATGGTTCCAAGAGAGACGTCTTCAAGGACAGTATTGAAAATCAGCATGAGTCTAGGCAAGTTGGACGCCGCTTGGTTCGTGAGGGTAGCCATGCAACGCTCAAGGCGTACGCCCTGACGTGAGGCATTTCCTCTGACATGTCAGCTTTAGTGGCGCACTTACATGTGTACACTGAATTCTCCTGTTACATACTAGACCTACACTTACGGTGTGAGGCTCCGCTCTTGTCCACAGCCAGGCATTCGGCGGTGCCTCGCTGCATCGTGTACATAGTATATTCAGCCCCACTTGGCTGTCCAATCAGATAGCAGTATAGTGAGTCATTCTTACTCACGATGCATACGGCTAGTACCAAGCCTTTAGTGGGTTGCCTTGCAGCCACCTTTTACGGCCTGCTGTCTGCATATGTACATGTCCATGTACACCTCCACTACACACATATCCTGTTCGCAGTCTTGCGCTGTGCCTTGCGCCCTACGGCGACCGTGGGTAGCTGACGTCACCATCCACTCACGACTTTGACCTCAGCTCCTCCTCATTTCTGTCCAAGCAACTGTGACGGCAATGGTAGTTACACCCAATTTCGGCCCAACTCTAGCGAGCTGCACAGCTCGAGGCGACCCCGCGCCCAGTAACTAGTTCTGTCAAAGTTTGCATCACGTTACGATGCTTTGATGAGATCAATTAAACAAAGGTCCTTTCCATCTCAGACCCTGCCGCTTCCAGGTACGCATGGCGTTCTCTAGCTACTTACCTTGACTGCCACGGGCGTCGACGAGGCGTCTCTTAGCTATGTATAAGTATGTCTCGACGCGATTCATGGGCTGTACTCGTAGTGCCGCTTGTAACAAGGTCAGTCAAGTTGCGCCTCAGACTGTTGGTCATTCAACCGCGTGCAACGCAGGTTTCAGCCTCACCGATCTCAAACATCTCGAACCCAACGTTGACGCCAGCCCACTGTCCCGTTACCGAGTCTATCAGTTCATGCAGGCTCCCTGTTACATACTCGGATATATCCACTCGAGACCGTTCTCTAGTCCGTTTGTAGCTAGCAGATGTTTAGGACGTTGGGAGTGCATCAGTTTTGTAACCCACTTTGGAAATGGCCCCCGTTTTGTGACCCTACACCCTTTGTCGGGGGCCACACGGAAGCCCACTTTGTTTTTGCCTCTAGCGTATACAACTCAATTATTGCCAGGCTCCGGGCCGATCTTATGGGGGTACGAGGGGGTTAGTAATATACCGGTTTCTAAACCCAGCCCTCCACGTTATTCCGACCCTTCTAGCGGCATCACGAACCTATCATGTCTCGTCAGGCACAACTGCGGCTCGCTGCGCGTCGAGCCATGACTTCCGTTCCGCTAGCACCATTTCCATAACTGTGTTAATAGTCTTAGTCGGCACACGCAAGGGTCACGAAACGCTTTACGGAGCAGTGTCCCTCGCTGGTGGAGAACCCGGGGAACCCTAAATCTCGGGGGCTCGCCCCCTATAGACCGCGTCTGATAGCCAACGCGTTCATGTTCGTTGTTTATTCTCATCATATCGTTCTCTCGGCTCGCATCTCTATCGTCGCCATCCTCGACTTGGCATCCAACTCCTATTTCCAGGGAGAAGCGAGCAGGGCTAGACAAAGATGTATTTTCGTCCAGGATTTGTCGTGGTAATCGTCGGGGGAGTTCTGACAACAATATCAACAATCGTCGTGGCACTCCGGTGAGTTGATGTGACAATGACAGCTGTGACTCAAATCCTAATCAGCCGCTACAGATATTACTGTCGGTACTTTCTTGTTGGATCTCTTAGCGCAAGCGACCATTTCATGTTGGTTTCTCTAGTAAGGTTTTACCAATGCCAAGCCCAATGTCAGTGCTGACAAAGTTGAATAGGTCGTTGCATGGGGAACTTTCATAATCAACTACTTCCAAGATGTGACGAGCAGTGGCTATCGACCCGCATACCTCCGTAGACCTGTAAGAGAGGAATTTCAACCAACCCCTCTGAGAACTATTCTGACACATACGCTCAGGACAAAAGGCCAGAGATCGAGGGCTACGTGCTGGGAGTACTCATCTCTTGGTGGGCCTACCGGTTCGTCTACGTAATAGGACTTGGCTTCATTAAGCTCAGTATTCTCTTCTTCTACCGCTCCATTGCTGCCAACGTCATCTTTCGCCGAACCGTGTATGGTATGATGGGGTTTGTGGTGCTGTACACATTTTCCTCGACCATTGCCGCAATCTTCCAGTGCCAGAATCCAGCAAGCGCCTGGTCTACGACAAACTACTTTGCACAATTCGACCCTACCCTTGAGAAAGAACCCGCTGTGTGCTGGGATCCAGTTCCGCTATGGGTTTTTTCGTCGGCGTGCAACCTACTCACCGATATCATCCTCCTATTGATGCCACTGCCGACGCTGCTGAGTCTCCGGATACCAATGGGCAAAAGACTAGCACTGGTTGGCATATTTTCCGTGGGATTGATGGCTATTGTTGCATCTTCAGTACGCATGTGGGTCATGTACATGTGGGCTGAGTCGCCTTACAATTCTGCGCGATACGGCGCGGATTTGCTCCTGTGGGGCCAGGTTGAAACCAACAGTGGCATTATATCTGCCTCTGTACCATTTCTCCGTCTTCTCTTTCGCAACAAGGAAAAGAAGCCGCAACAGAACGGCACGCCACAGAAGATTTACGCGACTCCACCAGGAGCCCCGCCACCAACGCCACCAAAGGACGACGAGTACATTCCACGCCAAGTGCCAGATATGGAGATGTGGCCACTTCCAAACGAGAAGGGCCTTGACAGGGGAGAGTCTGTTGGTTTCATCACAATACACGAAAGATCGACGATAGCAAGAGAGTCGAATTGGGGCCCGTTCGTCACAATACCAGAGAGCTTGAGCTCGGATAGTAAAGACAGTCCACATGTGGAACGCCCATTTTCGCCGCATTAGACGGCTTGAGGCAAAGTATAATTTCTTTTGTTCAGTTTGTATGTAAGTAATGTTTATATGTGCATGCCCGGAACGAGATATACGTGTCTTGATAAGAGCGGAAGTAGCTGGGCTACGGGGCTGCTACGCAGCTGATGATTTTTGTGTATAATACGAACGCATATAAAAAACACAATGATTGTAAATCTTGCCGGCATTGAAACTGATGGCGCCTTGTCTCGGCAAGGCTCGTTCCCGTGACTAAGAGGCGGGAGGAGGGTAGTTCCAACAGAACATGTTGCACAAGAGCGGCAGCATAAGCATGGGTGTGGAGATGGCGCCTTGCCAATCGGGGCTAACCTTGAGGCGGATGCATCCATGGCAGACGCCGATCCTCACGCGGCCATAATCTGGAGCGCATCGGAGAGGTCACGTAGCCTATACGCATGCGTCGTTAACGTCTGAAGCATCACTGCCTGTCGTGCTCACAAGTACAAAATCCTTGTTGAACACAGCACACTATCCAACCGCCCGCTTCCCCACATGCCGGCATAAGAGCAATCAGACTGAAGCACTCCTAGCTTGCCCACCGTGGCTTCCTCACGCCGTATCAAGTGGTTGCTCGCCGCCGTCGCTCTCTTCATTGGCACCACCGCCATCCTGGCTTCGATTCGGCTCGGCGGGCGTGTACCTTCTATCCTGCAATACATCAAACCCCCTCCTTTGCGCAATCCCCTCTACACCCAGCCCTTTCGCCCCCTCACAAACTCCACCATGGCCCCGGCCCAGTACAAGACGCCGCCTCAGCTGCCCCCCAAGTTCACTGCTACCAAGCAGAGCCTTGTCGATGACGCGAAGCGATTGGTATGTCGCCCTGTTTCTTGACCGTGTCTTGTTGTAGTTATTGTTGCTGTCGTCGTCGCTGCCTTGGTCCCCGCAGTAGGCAATGCTTTGGATAGTTGCTGACGTGCGCCCCCAGATTGACAGGTCACGCAGTGTCCAAGATAGCATTGTCCGTGACGTTAAGCCCGAGAGTGCAACCTTTGCCAACACAGTCCTCCCAATTGCCCGCGATGACAACAAAATGGCCATTGAAGCGCATATCCTCGGCTTCTATAACGCCGTCTCGACCAGCAAGGAGCTGCGTGACGCCTCGAGCGAAGTGGAGCAGATGCTCGACGACTTTGGCATTGAGTCCTCCATGCGTGAGGATGTCTTCAACCTCGTTGATGCGGTGCTGAAGAAGGGCGAGAAGCTGGACCCTGAGTCGCAACGGCTGCTGGAGAAAGACCACAAGTCCTTCATCCGCAATGGTCTAAACCTGCCCGCGGGGCCCAAGAGGGACCGGTTCAAGGAGATTAAGCAAAGGCTGAGTCAAATCAGCATCGCCTTCCAAAAGAATCTCAATGAGGAGAATGGAGGATTGTGGTTCACACCAGATGAGTTGCACGGTGTTCCTGAGGATGTTCTTTCTGGCCTCAAGAAGGGCGAGGGTGAGTTCGAGGGCAAACTCTTCCTCACCTTCAAGTACCCTGACCTGTTCCCCACTCTCAAATATGCCACCAACCCAGAGACGCGAATGAAGGTCTTTGTCGCCAACGAGAACAAGTGTAACGACAACGTAGCGCTCTTCAGGGAAGCTATTCTCCTTCGTGACGAGGGAGCCCGCATCCTTGGCTATGACAACCATGCGCAGTTCCGGATAGAAGACAAGATGGCAAAGACTCCCAAGACGGTCAATGATTTCCTCGGAGATTTGCGCAAGAGGCTCGCGCCAGGCGGAAAGAAGGAGATTGAGAAGCTGGTCGAGCTTAAGAAGCAAGATGCTAAAGAGAATGGACTTACTGGTCCGTTGGTTGAGGACTACTATCTCTGGGACAACAGGTATTACGACCGCCTAATGTTGGAGAAGGACTACCAGCTCGATCACCAGGTCATTGCTGAGTACTTCCCTCTATCAACAACAATCCAGGGCATGCTGAAGATTTTCGAGGAGCTCTTCGGTCTTGTCTTTGTCGAGATTGTTGGCGAGGAAGACAGGGCTGCACTTGCGGATGGCGGCAAAGGATCCGACATTGTTTGGCATGAGGATGTACAAATCTTCAGTGTTTGGGACGATGAAGGCGAAGGTGCTGGTTTCGTTGGTTACCTGTACCTTGATCTTTTCCCGCGAGATGGCAAATACGGTCATGCAGCCAACTTCAACCTGCAGCCTGGCTATATTGACGAAAACGGCAAACGACGCTACCCCGCCACAGCCCTCGTCTGCAACTTCTCCAAGCCGACGCAGAAGAAGCCTTCGCTACTGAAGCATGATGAAGTTGTCACTCTCTTCCATGAGCTTGGACACGGTATTCACGACCTGGTGTCTCGCACAACCTACTCGCGCTTCCACGGCACCAACACTGTCCGTGACTTTGTCGAGGCTCCATCCCAAATGTTGGAGAACTGGTGCTGGACGCCCTCGCAGCTGCGTTCGCTGTCACACCACTACTCGTACCTCTCTCCCGAGTACGAGAAGGCGTATCTGGAATCGTCTGGCAAAGGCTCAAAGCCTTCAGATCAGATTCCTCAATCACTCATTGCCAACCTAATCTCTACCAAGCATGTCAATGATGCCCTCTTCAATTTGAGGCAGTTGCACTTTGGTACTTTTGACATGGCTGTCCATGAACCTGCCAGCCATGAGGAGCTTGAGAAGATGGACATTACTGAAAAGTACAACAAATTGAGATATGAGATCAGTCAACTCAAAGGACCTGAGTCGTTGGAGGGTGACAAGAAGGGTGACTGGCACTGGGGTAATGGAGAGGCTACCTTTGGTCACTTGATTGGTGGCTACGACGCTGGGTAAGTCTTTTCAAATTATGTTGGAGAACAAGATATGCTGATAATCATAGATACTACGGCTACCTCTCCTCTCAAGTCTACTCTACGGACATGTTCTACACCGTGTTCAAGCCCGACCCCATGAACCCCAAGGAAGGTCGTCGTTACCGCCACACTGTCCTTGAACGCGGTGGCTCAAAGGAGGAGATGGACATTCTTGAGGAATTCCTTGGTCGCAAACCTCAAACTGAGGCTTTCTACAAGGAGCTGGGCATCTCACAATAAAGTGTGCATGTTGCTATGGAAGATCTTACCAAGCTAAATGTAAGTATCTAGAGTAAAGAAGTATTACAAATATACAAGATTTAAGTCCTTGAGGTTTCTGTCCTCGAACAAGGAAGGAAATAGTCACGTCTTTCTTTGGTATTGTGAATATTGCCAGTAGGCCGGGTCATATTGTGCCTAACCAAGTGAACAAATAGTTTGCAGTCTACTGTAGAGACAACTACTAGAGGTTCCAACTAGCATTAGGTGAAAAAGGGGTTGAGAGGGCCTCTCCCGAATTGAAAGAAAGACAGGGGTTAGAACAGTGAAATCAGCCAGACCAGCTAACAACCACTACAGCAGGCAGCCAGGTGGATATGTTGTCAAAGCTGTACCCATCTTCGAGAGTCTGAGCGAGAACAGTAATTTACCGGCGATTTCCTATTGTTCGATGCGTTGTCTTATTTGGGTTGACAATCCTCGCACGCATATCCAGATGCCTTTCATCGGACAAGACTACAAAGCGCCTGTCGCGATATCCCTCAAACGCAACATTTCCCGTTTCAACTGCTGCAGTAAAGATGTAAACATATGTTCATCCACAGTTCTTGAGTCAACACGCAAGCGTAATACCAGACAGCCATTTTCCTGAATCTGACACTCGACAAACATTGGGAGCCGTCTCCCAGAGCGCCACCCCAGCTCTACAAGCGCATCTTTACCTGCCTTCAAACCCTCCGTGAAGATGGATTCGAGATCCGGATCGCGATTCCGCACGTCATTCCGCGTGATATGCGACTGGATTACAAGCAAAACCTTGAAATCGCATGCGATATCCGCACCAGGGATACGGTGCCGCCAACGGTCAAGATCCGTTTGCTCAAACGGAATCATATCTATCGTTTGCGTCTGTACTTTTTCCAACAGGCCAAGTACATCTGGATTGCCCTGGTCGACAGACAGACAGATGGGCAAGGTGACGAAAGCCGGGCCAACCATACGATCCAACCCAGCGGCTGCGCCTTGTCGACCCGTCACCGTCGCGCCAAATACGACGCAATCAGTCTGCAAATGGCGAGCCAGCACGATGCCGAGTGCCGCACGAACCAAAGTCGAAGCCGTAAAGTTAGTACTAGTAGTAGTACCCTGGCACCCGAAATCCTGCAAGATAATTGAGGCATCGTGGTCGTCACCTAGTCGTAACGCGCTGTCCTCGCGACATACGGGGGCTGGTGGAAATGCAAGCGCAGCATGCGTCAGCCCCGAAAACTGGGTTTGCCAGTACGACTCCACTTTTTCGAATTCGCAGCACCAGAGCGAGTCGGTCAGCACGCGCATGTCATTGAGCGGATGGGGGGTGCGTCTGTGATATAGATTTTCTGCTTCTGCGAAGAGGAGGCGGAGAGACCAGCCGTCGTAGGCGGCCCAGTGTAGGTCGCAGAGGAACCATGCAGATTGTTGCTTTGTGGAGCTTGCTACTAGTGCGAGAGCAAAGTTGACGAGTGGTTCGCCTTGGAGTGTGTGTCGCGAGACGAGTTCTTGATGGCACTGTTCGAGAGTACTGCCGTTTATCCATTTGGAGGGTTTGTCGACGATGATTTGAGTGTAGCCGAGCTTGGGTAAGTTTACTATACGAGTTCGTATGATGGGGTTCCGTTCTGCGACCCTATCCCAACACTGTTTGAACAGTTTTATGTCGGTGTGCTGCTTGAGCTCCAGCTGGTGGGTGGTTCGGAAGTGGCCTTTTGGATGAACCAGAGCCCAGGACGCAAGGTTTTGTTGCAGCGGCGTGCAAGGTAGCATGTCGACGATCTGGTTGTTTGCAATACTGCAAATGGAGGCTGCATGGGCTCGCATTTCGGCGTCATCGAGCAGCTTCGCTGCGACAGGGGGAGTCACCTCAAGTTCATGGGTGGTAGTAGTAGACTTTCGCGGCTGAGCCACCTTTGCAAGGTCTGCGATGACTGGGTGTTTGAAGATTTCCCTGACTGTCAGAGAATAGCCAATGTCCCTTGCTTTGCTAACGAGTCGCATAGCGAGGACCGAGTCTCCCCCGATTCGAAAAAAGTTGTCACTCATACTGATGCTTGTTGTCTTGGGCATCTGAAGAACGTCCTCGCACACGCGAACCATTGCCTTTTCGCTTTCTGTGACGGCTGGGCATATCTCGATTGACGACTCCTCGTCAGAAATCCACTCTCGAATCGACTTTGACGAACCATAGGCCTGTAGCTCCTTCAAGTTGACCTTACCGGTTGCAGTCAGCGGCAGCGTAGCCAAGGGAACGAATACTCGCGGAACCATGTACTGCGGCAAAACGAAGTGTAATTGCTCCCTGAGCAGACTTGCTTCTTGCACTATGTGGCTTCTGAGCCCCTTCTCATCAAGACATGCGTTTCTGGGAGCAACGAATGCCATGATGACTTGGACGTTGCTCTCAAGGGGCTGTGCAGTCTCAACAGCCACGTGCCAGTCGTGTCCGAGTCCCTTTACAAGCGCCTGCAAAGCAACTTCAATCTCACCGAGTTCGACACGCTGTCCATTGATTTTGACCTGGCGATCAGCTCGACCGCAATAGATGAGAGATCCATCCTTCGTATATCGAACAAGGTCGCCTGTGCGGTACAATTGCCCAGAACGACCCGGAAACCGCTCGGTACCTCGAGTGAGCCAGATGGGGTTCTTGACCCAAGACGCCCTTTGAGATTCAGCAGTCTCTGTGAGATACCCAAGGCCTGAAAGCGGTCCTTCGATCAATAGCTCTCCGATTTCGCCAATCGGGGCCAGGGCATCGGTGTTTTTCAAGTCGACGATCCATGTGGAGGCGCCGTATCCTTTGCCGATGGTCACTTCTTGCGTCTTCAGTTCGTCGAGGTCCTGAACGGTTACAACGTTTGTCTCAGCCGGGCCGTACAGATTAACGACTTTTGTCTCACGGCTGAGCATGGATCGATCGGAAGGTGCCACTGGTTCGCCGCTCAGATTGACGACAGAAATGCCAGTAGCTTTGCGCCAATCGATATGCCGGAGAATTGTAGGTGTAATATGAACGTAGTTTGCGCGCAGCACAGCCATGGAGGTCTCGATATCGTTCTTCCGATCTTCTTCAGAGGGTATACAGAGGCAGCTGCCACTGGTTAGCGCGTGGAAAAAGTCGTCCCAGGCTACGTCGAAGGCGTACGAGGCGAAATTGTATATTCGCCGCGCCGAAGTGAGGCCAATCACTTCACGTTGGTAATGTATCATACTGCAGATGTGGGAGTGTGTTAGCATTGCTCCTTTCGGAGTACCTGTACTCCCTGATGTAAAAACAATGTACAGGAGGTCGTCTGGCGAGGATGCCACAGTCCCGTCTACCTGTGCAAGGTCTTTGGATTGCTCATCAGTATTCGGAAGGACAAGAACTTTTGCGGCGCCCAAACGCCCTGCCAGGTCTCTTTGTGCTACCGACGTCAAGATAATATTGCTTTCGACTTGCTTGGTGATATCCTGCAGGCGTTCCTCTGGTAACGTAACGTCGAGAGCGACGACTGCCGCTCCAGCTTTCATGACACCCAATGCTGCAACAGGCATCCACATTGACTTTTCGAAACATACAGGCACAATATGGCCACGCCCGATGCCTTGTTCGCGGAGATTGTTGGCTACTCTTGTAGACATTTGTTCGAGCTCGCCATATGAAATTTCGCCATCCCACGCGCACACTGCAGGCTGGTTCCAGTTTTGAAGCGCAACTGCGCGTATTTCGTCGTGGACGCATCTTTGGATGGACTCGGGCAGATAGCAGTTCCAGGACCATATAAGATCGAGATCTCTTTGTTGAGCTGAATGCGTTACTGTCCGTTTGAAATTGGTGAACAAAGTCTCTTCGTTTTCCTCAATGTGCGCATGCTGGCGAGAGGGGAATTTGCTGGAAAGTAAAACATTGATCGCTGAAGTGAGTGCAAACGCTAACTTGTCTGTCGTCTCACTATCCAAGAGATCCTGCCGCAGTTGCACGGAAACTTCAAGATCATTCGCATTGACACGTGTGCTGAGGAGGAGATCAAACTCGTGTGGGTCCTGGTGATTATGGTATTCGAAGCTGATCCTTCCGTGTGCGTCGTCTTCGTCGAACCTGTCAGATTCTCTGAGGGTCATCGCCGTGTTGAACAAGCGACGGCCCGTTTGGAGACCCATGGCATGCTGGACTTGGGCCAAGGACACGTGTTGATGTAGCAGATGCTGAATTGAATCATCCGAAGCCTGTTGTAGAACTGCTGAGGCAGGTTGATTGAGTTGAATTTTGCTAATCAACATGTTTGCCAACGGACCAATCATACGATCCACATCTTGGATGGGAGCGTCTCTTCCGGACGTGAGATATCCAAAACAGACATCTGGTGCGTCTGTAAGGTATGAGAGCACCATAGCCCACGCTACTTGCAAGAACACGGATCGCGTAATTCCAAACTGCTGGCAAAAATCAACCACGCCAGCTGTTGCGCTTTTGGGGATTTCGATGTATCGGAAACGCTCGTTTTCATGCGAGACACCTTTGATTTGTTGGTTGAACATAGAGAGAACCTCGCATGGTTTTGTGTCGTATAGGTATTTTGCCCACCAATCGATCTTTTCCTGGTGATTCGATTGTGAAAGATACCTGATCATCTCTCCAAATGGCGGCACTGCGACAGAATGAACACCATTATAAGCCATCCGCAAGTCTCGGATCAAAGGCATGAGAGATCCTCCATCGATGAGTGCATGATTAATATCCAGACGACAAGCAGTCTTCACTCCGGACTGGCAAATCGTGAAGAAATGTCGTGGTGAACTCTGAGAAGTCCACAGCGGACGCTGTAATTGATAAAGAACGTCTTCAGGATCCTGGTCGTGGATCTCCAAGCAGGTGACTTTGATCTCAGGTTCCGAGAGAACCAACTGAATGAACCCTTCTCCGCTCGGATCTGGAGCCAAAACAGTACAGAGGATGGAGTGCTTTCGGACTACAGAGTTCCAGGCTTCAGCAAGCTGAGCCATCCCTACTTTCTCTTCTCCATTTCGAGGCACACATTTCCAGATCCAAAATGTGTCATAAGTGCTTAGCCCTTGATCTGTGCTCAGTGAGATGCCTTCCTGGAGTGGAGATGCTGGATAAGCATCTGTGATCTCCTTTGGTGATATAGCCATGGCTGGAAGCTGTACATCATTGAAGTATCGCAACGCGGCATCAGAAAGCGAGAGGAGAGGAATATCGGCCCGGGTAAGTCTGACTGGGGCGCAATTCAAGGCTGTTGCTGCATCTCGTATCGTTTCTAGGAACCGCGCTTGCCATAAGCTCAAACGGTCTCGATGAAGCATGTGTTTGTTAAGGGACATGGTGAGCTCTAGTCTACCGTTTCGAACTAACATTTCCAGCTCGATCAAAGCGAGTCGAGGCGAAGTTTTTGCGACCGCTCCTATGCCTTGCTCATTTGAGGGGAGAGGTGCCAGCTTGAAAAGACTGCCATCACTTTCAAGCTGTTGGTACGAGCCTGCGAAGTTGACCAGAATTTCAATAGCGTCGTGCTCTCTGAACACATCCCTGCACTTTTCACTATAGAAGCGACTTGCGAAGTATTCTTGTCCCTTGCCAGGTATACGTTGTCTTGTATCTTTTGCTAAGCATACTGCATCGACCACGGTGTCGTCTTGTTTGGTGGCAAGAAGAAGAGGATAAATGATGGTGAACCAGCCTACAGTGTCGGGAACATCAATTCTCTGAATACCGAGCGGTTCCCTCCCATGTCCTTCCAGGAAAATTGTAGGCATCTTATGCTCTGGGAACGACTGACCAAAGGAATATGTCAAAGCGCCAAGTATAATGTCGAGTGGCTCGGTACGCATTGCATCATTGCTATGACTCATGAGCAATCGACTGCTGTCACTGTCGAGTATCATGGTATTATCGATAGCATTGCTTCGCACTTGATCTTCAGATGCGCATCCCCAAAACGAAGTATCAGACGGTGGTATTATAAAAGGTAAGACTGACTCGGGCACAAGATTGCAAGACTCTCGATGTTGCTCTTTACACCATCTGCGGAATGAAGTACCTTTAATCGACAACAAGCATTTGTTTTTGATGAAGTCTTCCAAGTCTCTCCATATAACTCGCCATGACACAAGATCAATGACTAAATGATGGGCAGACAGTAATAGCAAAGGCCGATGATCCGTCACTGTGAAGTGAACCGCTGAGAATACTGGTCCGTTGACGATATTTAGCTGCTTCTGCACCTCTTTTGCGATATCAAACGCCTCTGAAGGCTTTGAAACAGCATGTTCTACCATATGCCATGGTCCCAGGGGTGCTATATGTTGGCCCCACAAGCCTTGCGATGACTTGTGGTACCTCGCACGTAGCATAGAGTGGCGGTCGAGGATGGCTCTCAACGCTTCTTGTAGATCGTGCTGGGAAACATGTGTCACCAGTTCGAGCATGAAGCATTGATTGAAATGATTCTCGCCATCAGGAAACATCTGGAAGAATTTTTGCTGGATTGGTGACAGCCCAAAGGGTTCTTCATCCTTTTCATCTTCAGCTACGACCGCGCTGTCGACGTCTTGGAGAAAACTATTTTGTGATGCAGGCAATGCACAGCATCGGAGAGAAAGCCTCTGTATTGTTCGAGCAGAGAGAATGTCGGCTACTGTAAGAGCGACACCTTGCTTTCGACATTGAGAGACTACCTGCATGGCTGTGATGGAGTCCCCACCAAGACTAGTGAATCTTTTCGTTGTCGACACTTTTCTGACAGGCAAATTCAATACCTCCGCCCAGACTTTCTGAAGCATTCTTTCTGTTGGATTTTCTGAAGCGGTTGATTCAGTCTCAGCATGGTTGTCCTGGTTTGCGAATTCTCGCCAGCAACGGGCTCCCATCGCTTGCAAACGTATCCTATCTGTTTTACCAGTGATTGTGGTTGGGATCGAAGATAGCGGTATATAACTTGTTGGGACCATGTATGACGGTAATACTTGTTCAAGACGGTCAGAAACGCCCGCAGTCAATTGCCTGATAGCTTTCTGATGGTCGGCTTCGCTCTGCTTGGTATTGGTCCTCAGCGATATAAAAGCCACTAGCACGGCGTTGTTTGTCTCCTCAGGGTAGACAACCTCGGCAACTAGATGTAGACTCGGTTGCTCTAGGTGGCCTTGCGTGCCAACCAATATGGCGCGATGCACATGCTGTTCGACTTCTCCCAGTTCCACGCGTTGCCCTCTCAACTTCACCTGCGTATCTTTACGACGGACATACACCAAGGTTCCGAAATCATCCCCAGTGTACTTTACGAGATCTCCCGTCCGATAGATCTGAGCTTGTGGATCCCAATGCCATGAAAGATCTCTGATGAAAGCTTGTTCTGTTTTGAGTTTGTCCCCAAGATAACCGGCTCCAAGAAGAGGCCCCTCAAGGCATAGTTCGCCAGTCATTCCAATAGGACATAGCTGGTGCACATCATCTGGGTTGACGACCCATGTCTTGGTGCCCATTCCACGACCAAGTGCGACATCTACAGAATTCTCAGGATTATGGAACATGGTCATGGGTGTACATTCGGATGGCCCATATACAAGAGTGATGATGCAATTGTCACCAAGTGAAGCAATGTCCGATGGGACAATCATCTCTCCTCCAAGTAAGAGGCGTTTCAATGGCATTAATGCTTTACGGTCAATTCCTCTGCAAACCGTGGGAGTGAGGAAGGCAAAGGTGATCTCTAATCGTAAGATGCAGCCCCCAAGGTCATTGCGCAAATCGTCGGTTGATGGGACACAGAGGCAGCCCCCACTGGTGATTGTGTGCATCAGGTTGAACCACGCGGCGTCAAAGGCGTACGAGGAGAAATCCAGCACTCTCGTCTCTTGGTTAAACCCAAAAGGTTCATGTTGGCAGATAGCAGCAGCACTGTAGCTTCCATGGCTCACCAATATACCCTTAGGTTTACCAGTACTGCCTGATGTGAAGACTGCATACAAGATATCAGAAGGCCTAACCGTTGGTAAACTCCGCGTGCCATCTAGTTGCATCGAGGATAGATCATCAAGGCCTAATGGTAGTACCTTTTTTGTTCCAAGGCGACCGCTCAACTCTCGATGTATCAAGGAGCACAATATTGCTGCCGCTTTAGATTCGATTACAACTTGTGCTAAACGACCCTCAGGTTGATCTGGGTCAATACCCAACCCGGTGATCCCAGCCTTTGCCACTGCTAGCATCGAGATGGGCATGAGCATCGATTTCTCAAAACATAAAGCCACGATAGATCCTGGTTGGATGCCTTGGTCCAGGAGATGAAAAGCAAGCAAGGTCGAGTATTTGTCCAGTTGACTATATGTGAGGCTTCCATCCCAAGCACAAACAGCCATGGCTTTGGGGCGCCTTCGTAGCTGAATGTCAAAAAGGCCATGTACGGTTTGAGTGCTTGGCGGGTATCCTGAAGAGTTCCATGAATGTATCTCTTCGATATCTTCTTCACAGATTCCGACAAATGTGCTCCAAGCAATGTCCAAGCTATCCTTACGGCAGAGCTGATGCAAAATGTGAATGAAGCGACGAGCTATACGTTGGATAGGAATATTCTTGTAGGACATCAAATGTAATATATGCTTGTCTTGACGTGCTTCCAAGCGAACAAGTGTTTCCATTGACCCAATGTCGCACAAGCCGTCATCTTGGTAAGTGATGGCGGTGGTGAAACGGTCTACGGTCGGATTGACCTGCCTTAACCAATGCAAGCCTGGTGCTTTATTCGCTACAAGAAGACTTTCTGATTGCTGGAAATCTTCTAGTAGCTCTCGTACTGTAGCTTGTGGAGGCACTTTGAACTTCCACGGCACGAGGGTCGCGCGTCGTTCCTCCAGTCCCACAAAAGGGCGCAACGTTGATCGACTACTATCAACAGTTGTGCCGAAGAAGACTTCATTGGACTCGTTCTCTTCAGCTAATAAAAGTGCCCAAGCTACCCGTGTTAGAGATTTCCAATTAAATTCGTGTCCTGGCTCAATTGGCATGTCCAAGATCACTTCATCAAGTTTTGGACTTTCCAGGCTCTTGCATCGCTCGGTCTTGCTATTCAGACTTTCGATGCCATCCAAATAATCTCTCCAAAACTCTTTAATGGTGGATAGATCATGGCCTGTCAAATACTTGCAGAAACTCTCTGGAAGTGAGACTGGGCTCGCTGTGCAACCAACAAGACCTTTCTCCAGATCCAGTTGAGCCACCGATTCGATGAGAAAATCAGCAGCCCGGCATAAAACAGTGCAGACTTCTTCTGCCACATCGCGCGAGATGTGTTTGCGATGATAGTAAAGCGTGATCGCGATGGTCTCTGGATGAAGGTGGCCTTCCATAACAAGATCAAACTTTCAATGGTTGTCAGTATAACACATACTATCCCAACTGTTTTGATGCGACCCTACCTCATGCGGGCTGATCAAAATTTCCTTTTGAAAAACCAGAGTATCCGTTTGACACTCCTCCTTTTCCGCTCGCAGGAGATTGACCATTGTGTTGAATAGAGGCTTACCACCGAGGCCAAGTTTATGAAAAACAGGAGCAAAATAAGTCTGCTGATGACGTCGGTGTTCTTTGAGATTCTGAGCCATACTTCGCAACAGAGACTGGAGTGGGGCTGCGAGGTCAATTCTGCTTATCAATAGGTTCGCCATGGGACCACATATACGGTCGATCCCATTTACTGGGGCATCCCTCCCCGAGCCCATGTATCCGAAGCAGACATCATGTCGCCCGTTGAAGTGAGACAAGACTAGGGCCCAGGCGATATGCATGAAGACGGATCGAGTAATACCATTTTTAGAGCAGAACAAGGTGGCGGCGTCGAACGGCTTCAAGGGGACGCAAATCGCGCCGTGTTCATCTTGTATAGCGTTGGGGGTCTCATCGAAGAGCAAGGTTGGGAAGCAGCATGATTTTGAGCCCCTTAGATATTCGGACCAAAAGCCACTAGTCTCGGCTTCTGTCCTGCCTTTGATATAACGCACCACATCAGCAAATGGTGCTGGTTTCTTGATATCCCGGCCGTGATACATGGAGACAACGTCGTTGAGAAGTATGCGCAGCGAGTAAACATCGTACAGTGTGTGGCATATGTCAAATCGGCAAGCCACCTGTCCGGTAACCATGTTGGTGCAGATGGTCAGCGTATGCCTCGGACTGGCCTTAGTCCACTTTGGACGCGGACGCATTGCCAGGATATGAGCGGCTGTCACATTTCCATTTTTGGTCGTGATTCGCTGGATGGAGAAGATTGGATTGCGTAGGACGACTTGCAAGAAGCCTTCACTGGTGTTATCTGAGGCAAAGATAGTTGCGTAAATTGGATGCCCCAACGCAGCTGCTCTCCAAGAGATCTCTAGTTTTTCGGCATTGATGCAGGAGCCGGCAGGAGGGATGCAGTTCCACACCCAATACACGGCATACGAAGACGGGCTGAGGAGTATTCCCTCCTGTAAAGGTGAGCAGGGAACCACTTCGGCAACATTCCGATTCAAAATGTCGCCTGATCCTAGGACAGCAAGGTGATCGACAGTGGCAGCAGCCATAGTGGTAGGTCAGAGTCCGATAAGATCTTAAAAGAGTAGAAATGAATTGATATTGCACGTAAGGTTGGGCTAGAGAGGGAGGCTTTCAATCAGTACATGGCTGCTCACTGCTGCCAAGCGCGCTCTCCAGTTTGAACACATCGTGACACGCTAGGACCGGTGTGCGATGCCACACATTCGCGACTCCACTGAATTGTTGCTCACATCGGTGTGAGTAACAAATGACTCATATTCTCCATTGCTTTTTTTATTGAGCGGGAAGTTCCATGAGCATGTAATAGAATATACAAAAAACATTATGCAACACAGGAGAAAAAGATGCATGCTACCCGACTTCGAGAAAGCGAGATCGACAACGGGATCTGACCGACTCATGTTGGTGCCCGTGAAGACGTACGTGCAAGATTCAATCTCAGCGGATATTGCCGTTCAACAATCAAGACTATTTCCAATAACAACTCTCCACGTAAATAGTCTCATGTTTTTGGCGACGCCGCAGGTTGCTTTTCCTGGTTTGCTTTGGAGCCAGGTGTCGTGGGCAATGCTTCTAACTGTGGTTCACTGAAATTTGAAGACTAAAAAGGAGTGAGGCTACAAAACCAGTTGTACAAGATCACAGGTTATTTGACAATTACATCCCATTTCATTCTCTATCATCATCACATTCGAAATTTCCTGCTGAAATTAAGGCTTCTGCGTGCGCCACCATGTTTCCCCCTACTGTCCCGATACCATCCAGTTACTTGATGTAAGCCAGCTAGCATGTAATGAGGCGATAGTTCAACAAAACCTTAACTCAGTATCTCACAGGAAAGGAAAGGGCAAGCCGTCTTTTCACAGCCGTTCACCATTTGAGCAGTATCTGGAAACGTATCAGATGTCAATTCGTGATCCCGAATCATTCTGGCACAAAACTGCCGAGGAATTGCTTGAATGGGACAACAAATTCGATACCATCCGTCAAGGAACATTTGAGGGTGAAGACAATGCATGGTTCGTCAATGGCCGTTTGAACGCTTCTTCCAACTGCGTCGATCGCTGGGCACGCGAGAAACCCAATCACCCCGCCATTGTTTACGAGCCCGATGAGCCCGATAGCCCACTACAGCGCACCATTTCTTTCATCGAACTTCGGCAGGAAGTCTCCAGGGCAGCATGGGTGCTGAAGGATCTTGGAGTTCGAAAAGGAGATACTGTCGCGATCTACATGCCCATGATCCCAGAGGCTTTCATCACGCTTCTTGCCTGCTCTCGAATTGGAGCCATCCATAGTGTTGTCTTTGCAGGATTCTCAGCGACCGCACTGAAAGACCGCATACAGGATGCAAAAGCAAAAGTTGTTGTCACTACGGATAAAGGATTCCGTGGAGGCAAGTGCATTGATTTCAAAAAGATTGCTGACGAAGCAATCGAGGAATGCCCTGAGGTACGCCACTGCTTGTTTGTCAAACGTTCAGAGGATCCTGGTCAATTCTGCCCTCGAGACCGCGTCTGGCAAGAGGAATGCGCGAAATGGTCACCTTATTTTCCGCCAGAGTCCATGAATAGTGAAGACCCTCTGTTCATGCTTTACACATCTGGATCGACAGGCAAACCAAAAGGTTTGCTCCATTCTACCGCTGGTTATCTTTTGGGTGCAGCCTTGACTACTAAGCACGTATTCGACATTCAGGACGGCGACGTTTTCTTCTGTGGCGGAGACATTGGCTGGATTACAGGACACACATACGGAATCTATGGCCCACTCTCGCTTGGCTGTACTACTGTGATATTTGAAGGAACGCCTGCATACCCTAATCTATCTCGATATTGGGATATCATTGCGAAATATCGCGTCACTCAATTCTACACTGCCCCAACAGCACTGAGGCTACTCAAGCGAGGCGGAGATGAGTATGTCAATCACGACATGACGGCACATTTACGTGTGCTCGGGTCTGTGGGTGAGCCTCTGGCAGCAAATATCTGGAAATGGCTTGATGAAGTGGTGGGTAGAGGCGAAGCGCAGGTGGTGGATACTTACTTTCAGACCGAAACCGGATCGCACGTGCTATCCGCTCTTGCTGGGGTTGTTCCGTCAAAACCCGGATGCTGTTGTCTTCCCTTCCTAGGAGTCGAAGCTGCCATCTTGGATCACGCCGGCAATGAGCTTCCTGACGGGTCTGAAGGTATCTTGGCGATCCGTAAACCTACGCCGTCAATGTGTCGCACAATTTGGGGCGATCATGCTCGGTTTGCTTCGGTCTACTATAGACCGTACCCAGGATACTACTTTACAGGTGATAAAGCCATTCGCGATTCAGATGGTTATTACTGGATTCAAGGTCGAACTGACGATGTTATCAATGTGTCTGCTCATCGCCTGAGCACTGCAGAGATTGAAGGGGCATTGTTGGAGCACCCGCTCTTTGCGGAAGTGGCTGTCATTGGAGTCCCAGATGATCTGACCGGGCAGGCTGTAACTGCATTTGTGAGCACAAAACCGTCAGATGAAGCTACTGATTTTGCAAAGGAGATTCGCGTTAAGGTACAGCAAAGCATTGGCAAATTTGCTGTGCCGGCCCATGTCATTGTGGTCGATGATCTACCTCGTACCAGGTCAGGGAAAATTATGCGACGCCTATTGAGGAAGATTTGGGAGGGTCAAGAGGAGTCTCTCGGTGACACAAGTACCCTGGTCAACCCTTTATGCATCGACAGTCTCATTGCGATTATTCAAATCTATCAAAGACGCGACTCTGCAACTACCACACCAACTCATTCCGACAATCATAACGAGCCGATTCTTTCCGCTTAATAGAATTGGATTATGCGCATTTCGACGTTGCCAAGTTTGAGTGACATCCCAATACCACAAAGTAGGTAGAAATGTCAGCTCACAGAAGAATATTGTACGCTAGAATACCGGCTATAATTTCAAGTATCACTTCTTTCCCACTTTGCTTATACCCTACGCATGGCAACTACCTCTTCACCCATCGTTCTGAAAAATCGTAACCTCTCAGCTTATCAAGAATCAAAGTAAAAAAAACCCCTCTACCACTATCCCTATTGCCCAGAACATAATCATCAATAAACCCACTCACCCTTCCACTTCAACAATTACAACGTACAATCGCCACACCTCCATCCTCGCCGGGTACGATATCCGGTCTATAAACGTAATATAAATTAATTATATGCATCTCCTCTACCGTTCTCTGCACGCCGCGTCACCTCCACAAAAAAATGAATAAGTGAAAAAAGTCTGAAGAAAAAACAAAAATAAGAAGAACATCTACAACAAAATACGACAGCAAAAACATGACCCCGCATAACTACTTGCATCACACCTACAGCAATTAAGTACTTAGCAACGTGGATCCTACCGCTGAGATCCCCAAACCCCAAGTTTGAAGTCCAAGGAAGAAAAAAAGCGATATGCCGTTGCTAATGATGAGAACCATGCGAATCCGACTTGGAAATGAAGAAACGCGAGAACTTTCAAGACGTGACGGCGAGTGCTACTGTCTAAAGCGGTTGAATGTGGATAACGCTTTTTATGTGGCGGAAAGACGGGTGTGAGGTGAATGCACAGTTTAATAATAGTAATACTGTGTTTTCTTTTTTCTTCTCCAAGTCATGCGTACAACGGTACCAATGCAGAGAACAGACCTCAGTAATTATGACTACGTAACATTTTTCACCACCGAGCGCCGCAGTTTCCCCACTAAAACTTCGTCGCAACGCCGTCTACGCAACGACACAACATATTTTCTTATTAAATAGAGTAAATTATTATTCCTCAAACTCGCCACCATCTTCTGCGTTAGTTAATTTTAGTTGACACGTGCGAGAGTTGTGTCCAATTTGGCTACAAAGTCTGCAGCGCCGTTCAATGCGCACCCTCTTCGCAGAGGTTGCACTGTCGTTACAGCTGCCACTCTCTGCCTTAGCGATCTGATCAGCTACCTGACCAACTGCCTGGGACATCTCTGTCTGTACATAGCGCTGCTTGCAAGTTTTTCGCTTTGTTACTTTATCAATCGTACCTTCAAGGCGATCAAGCTTTTCCTGCATAAGCACCACATTATGTGCTATCTGCTGGGCTCGCTTAATCAACTGCTGTATCTGCTCTTTAAGAGAACTTATAGAATACCCTTTCTGGATTTACATACATTTTCGAATAATCGTAGCCTGCGACTCTATTTTGCGCGCGTTGCGCGGCGTTTTTGGGCCCCAGCTGCTACTCTCTTGCGCTGGTGGAGTTGGCGTACGCAACACGACGTCAAGCTGTGATAAAACAACGTGATAATCGTGTGGGATAAGCCCAGCACCTCAAAAGCCTCCACAGATACTTTCTGGTTTAATAGCTTTATAATAGGCTTTTTTAAACGCTGGTAGGAACGTTTCTTTGCTGATATGGTGGATGCGATTACGTGCCAAGACCGAGATAGCGTCGCCGTACGCCCGCTTTAACGGTGAGAAGCAGCCCACATAAAGAAGCTGTAAGAGGTGCGACGAGTAGAGAGGTATACATAAGAGGATTATCTTTTTCTCTTCGTAGAGATCTCGGAACTCCACTGAGCAGTGGCTCTCATGGCCGTCAATAATGAGCAGCCTATGCGTCCGCACAGGGCGCGCGCATGGGAATCGAAGTAACGGAGCCAGTCAAGCGTTAGTTTGTTGTCCGTCCAGCCGTTAGGACTAACCTGAATCACCCAGTCGCGTGGCAGATCCTCCGTAAACCAGGTGGAGATCAGAACCTTGCCTGCAAAGACGAGAAAGGCTGGGATACGCTTCCCTGTTGCGCCAACGCCTTGTATCAGCGTAACCCACTCCCGATTGCCTGGCTGGATCTTCTTCAACTTCTCTGGTTTGTCTGAGCCTATAATAATTGACTGTGATAAAACCTTGCCCATAACGAAGCCAGTCTCGTCGAAGTTGTAGATATCTTTGTCCACAATACCATACTTCGCCTTTGTCGCCTCGAATAGATCGAACCAGCCATTGATAAGGGCCGAGTCCTCGCATTGCGCTGGACAAACCTATCAATCCAGTTCTTGCCAACCTCCTCTCCGCCACGCTCTCGGAGCAGTCTATTGGCCATATCTCGCACGTCGTCTCTCCTACATGGTAGTCCTCGCTCAGCCTCAACTAGTACACGCCTAGTAACAGGCTCTTCTTCTATTTTTGTTAGGCGCTTACAGTTCGGCTCGCAGTCGCGTCAAGAGTGTTTCCCGTCGCGTTGTCTACGTATTGTTCGCTCAGGGACGATGTAGATCTTTTCAGCACGTCGGATACTTTGAATTTGGTTCCTAGTAAGCTCAGAGACTGCTATATGCACGTCAGATTCAGTATAGCTCCTCTGGGTTTGTAGTTGTTAAGACATGACGCGTTGTTGTTGCGACGAAGTTTTAGTGGGGAAACTGCGGCTCTCGGTGGTGAAGAACGTTAAGGCTTAAAGTCTCAATATAGCAAGCGGTACTTCAATTAATAAAACTATCACGAAGAACCCATGCAAGCAATCTGCCAAGGGACGTTTTGCAAGTACATGAATACATATCCCTAGATGCTCTATGACCAAAGCCATCCAAAGCCCTCCTGCTATTTACCTATTCTTTCACACTCAAACTCTCCATCCAACTTACAAGCTCAACCAAACACTAACAACCCCCGCAGCCAAACCCCAAACCGCAGCAGCAGCCCCCCGAAGCGACTCCACCGCAGCACCATCAAACTGCGGCATACCAGCGCCAGCTCCAAAGTTATGTTCCCAGCCCTTGGTAAGTGCAACAGGGCCCTGTACGCTCTGTCCAGTGCCCAGGATGGTAATATTCTGAATCACAAGCTCAGTCTCGAATCCAAAGTCGCCGCTCATACTGAACGCGCCATTGTTGAAGGAGAAGGTGATGAGCGATGTAGCTTTCTGCTCGAGGGAATCTCCATCATCAAGGTAGAGAGAGCCAGACGCTTGGTTGGTAGCATTTGGCGCGATCCAGAGGACAAAGTTTTGCTTGCGTAGCTCGGTAGTTGTGTTTGTGGATTCGGCGCGGAGAGGGAGAATGGATCCACCTTTGACATGGAGGGGGATGGTATCGAAGCCTACGTCGGTGAGGTTGATGTTCTCGCCGTTTCCTTGGATGCGCTCGCCAGTCCAGTAGTCGTAGAAGACGTCCTCAGGGAGGTAAATGGAGACGGAGGTAGAGTTTTCTTCAAGGACGGGGGAGACGAGGATGCTGTCGCCGTAGAAGAATTGGTGCTCGATGGCGAAGGTTTTGGAGTCGGTGGGATAGTGGAAGAAGAGGGGGTTCAAGCTGGGTAGACCGGTGGTGGTCTGGCGGTGGAAGGCTGTGTAGAAGTAGTCCAATAGTCTGTACCTAACTGCGATGGCGTTCTTGGCTGCGGCCCTGGTCAGAGGCCAGCGGTAGTATTCTTGGCTGATTGAAGTGTCGCCAGCGTGGTTCCTCATGAATGGGTAGAAAGCACCGAGAGTAGTCCAGCGGGCGCAGAGATTCTCGGTCGTGTTTCCGGCAAAACCGCAAATATCGGGGCCGACCATGGGGATCTGGAAAATGGTGTTGAAGTTTAAGATGCCGGCAATCGAGAAGCGGTATTGAGCCCACTCGGAGACGTTGTCACCAAGCCACTTTCCGAGGTAGGAGCCGAGGCCAGGGAACTACTCAAAAATCAGCATTCTGGATTTCAGTGGGGAGAATGCATCAGACTTACAGATGACCTAGTGATAATGAATGGGCGTCTTTCGGGACGGCGAGCTTGCATGGACTTGTGAGAGGTAATGCTCATCATCGAGCCCCAGAAGTTGTGCGTATCGTAGTGGTAAGAACCATCATAATTCTTAATATCCGTAGCCAGGGTTCTGTTGCTGATTGAACCGGCTTCGTTGTGGATCTGATATTTAGGATTGATCAGATCACGACCGGGAAGACCGAGGTGATTAGCATCTCCAGCGCTGTTGTACGCTTGGCGCTTGACAGGACACATGCTAGATGGGCCCGTTACAACAGAGCGTCTTGCAGTGCTAGAATTAGACTGTGGCTGGAAACCTGCTGGGAAGCCAGGGATTTGGCGACCACCTGCAGAAGTGCGCACCGCCGGTGGCTCAGGTGGGTTCTTGGACTCCTCAGAATACGCTGTTCGATAGTTAGTATGCCAATCTATTCAATGGAAGACGAAGCCTACCTTCAGGGTCCAAGCAGGGGTATGGGCAGAAGTTGGCGGGCTCGTTCATGTCATTCCAAAGTCCATCAATATCAACACCAATAGCGGGGTCGAAGAAGCGAGCGAATTCCTCATCCCAGTATTTCTGGGTGTTAGGATGGAACCAATCTGGGAAGACAGTAGGACCTGGCCAGACAGCACCCTGTTCGAAAGAGCCGTTGCTCTTCTTTTGGAAGACTTCAAGCTTTGCACCGTTGTTGTAGGCATCATAGTCACCGCTCCAGACAGCAGAGTTGACCATCACAATATAGTGCTGTTGGTGAGCATGCAAATAGTCTACAAGCTGGCGAACAAGCTCGAGCGGGTAACGCTCGGGATCCAGGGTGAACAAGCGTCGAAGCTCCATGTAATCGATATCGGTCCACATGGTCTAGAAAAGTTAGCACAACAAGCCTATTGCTTTCGGACTGTAGAATCTCACTTCAAGCGGAATATCAGCAGCAGAGTAGTTTGCCACAACCTCGGCAACCTCCCAAACATCGCGGTATCCATACTTGCATTGGTGCGAGCCGAAACCCCAGTAGGGCATCATAGCAGGCAGGCCAGAAAGGGCCGAGTATTGAGTTGCAACTTCCTTAGGGCCAGGTCCAGCAAGGAAGTAGAAATCAAGAACACCACCGAGAGTATTGTACTCAAGGAACTGGCCGTCAGTATCATCAATCTTGATGTCCATACCCTCAGAGCTAGCCAAGAAAACACCGTGAGTACCATTCTCGCCGCGGTGATCAAAGTAGACCGGGTGAGCTCCGTAGAGGTTGGATCCTGGCGGCGTGCCATAGGCATCCCGATTCCAAAGCTAACCAAATCAATACCAGGTCTATGATAGCAAAGAGGCAGAGACTTACAGTTCGCGTATAGTTGGTGGTGTTGAGATGGAAAGCATCCGTTGATTCACCAAGACCGTACAGGTTTGGCAAAGGTGGCAGAGCGGTCCTCAAACGAAGGTACTGCGTCTCGAAAACAAGAGAAGCTGCCGAGGTATCGAAGAGCGTCTCATTGGTGGTCCTACGCTTGATGGCAAAGGAAAACGGGCTGTCGGTCCAAGTGAAGGTCAAAGCCGACTTTTCAGAGTTGGTGCCCTCGTCATCAGAAGGGCGAGGCCAGACTGACTCCTGGATCTGAAAGACCTGTTCAGCAGCGTCGTAGATTTTCACGTGAAGGCGATCCTCTGTTGGCGGGAATTAGTATATTGCCAATGGGTCAAGATGCCTTTATAACGGACCGGTCTGATACTCGACCTCGAGCTTGAGATCAGTGAGATCTTCGCCGTAAGCATTACAAGCAGTACCGGCAAGGGTGAGATCTGCAGTAACCCGGGAACCATCGCTCTGGACGTTACTGACTGCGTAGCCAGGGCAGTCGTCGAGAGGCGTGCTTTGACGTTGAGCAAGGGAGCCTGCAAGGGCAGGAATTGCTGATCCGAGGGCGAGAAGCCCTTTGGTTATCATGGTGCCTGATGGTATTGAGAAAGACAGAGACCGGTGTGGATGCTGATCTATGGAAGGCGTCAGGTGCCTCTTATACTTGAGGCAGTGCCATGGTTTCTACTAGTCAAAGTACTACAGCAACAATCCAAGTATTGTGATCTCGGTTAAAAGGCCTCGTATGTATGGCTACAGCCGCCCCAGATACAACCAAGACGCGCTTCCCCGCAATACCGTCATGGTTAGGGTGTTAAGATGATAGGCTTGGCAACGATGCCATCGCCAAAGAAGTAACATGCCGGCGTGAAAAGGCTGAGAGACACGCACTAGAGTAGCTTGTTTACCCGGAAAGGATACCATTTAGGGCTCAAATATGTAATGATATGCACGAGGCTGTGGATTCCGGGGTAGGGACGGAGAGGATTAGATCGTCTAGGTCGACGTCAAGTGGCACGCGAAAAGTGGGCGTTGATGGAGCAATCCGGTTGGACGCATCTCGGCCCGCCTGCGCAGCGATTGGCTGTCTGTCGGACCGGGGTTGGTGTAGAGTATCCGGTGCCGATACGGCTCGTTACAAAAAGACGGCAAATGGGTCGGATGCAGTACGGAAGAAGCATCTGCTACTTTGAAGGAATTGATTTACCATGGATTTGTTTTTTTCTTGAGCTTGGGCAGACGGAGCATGTGATGGCAGCTGAGCGGTTACACGCCTTGGCCTGGTGTACTTACAGTACTACCTCAAGAGCTGAGTTGACAAGGTGCGAGCGTCTCAACTACAACACACAACAACATGCTCAAACTATTGTTTGGGATTATGTTGTGCCCTGATCCAACATACATCCGAAGTTGCTATGCGTTTGGCATTGTCTCGCAGGCTGGAGTTGTAAATTTTGCTGCAATCTGAATTCACTTGATTGGTTCTTGTATAGAAAGTAGTTTTTTTGAACACAGATTTCAGGAATGAATAACTGCAAGTTGGATTGTATAAGATGAGATGAAGACATACTTACATAGCGGTGATGGTTTGCGGAGGATTCGCACGGTCCACATTGCTAGGTACCAACAAACTAGCGCGCGCATCCTATCATGGGAAAAGTTCAAACGCGACCGAGTATCCAGCCTCAATATCACACACACCAACAACACGTCAACATGCTCTGTGCAATCTCCGGAGAAGCTCCCCGCGAGCCTGTTGCCTCGCGCAAGTCAGGCAACGTCTTCGAGAAGCGTCTGATTGAAGCGCACATCGCAGAACACCACACCGACCCGGTCACGGGAGAAGACCTGGCGACCGAGGACCTTATCGAGCTCAAGTCGCCCAATGTCGTGACCCCACGCGCGCCTAACTTCACCTCGATACCTGCCATGCTCAGTGCCTTCCAAAATGAATGGGACGCCCTAGTACTAGAGACACACACGCTCAAGCAGCACTTGGCGCAAACGAGGCAAGAGCTGAGCACCGCCCTGTACCAGAACGATGCCGCCACACGGGTAATTGCACGGATAACAAAAGAGCGGGATGAAGCGCGCGAGGCACTGTCAAATGTCACTATCAGTGGAGGTGGTCAGGGCGATGCCATGCAAGTCGATAACCAGGGCCTGCCACAGGATCTGGTCAAAGTGGTTGACGACACGCAGCAAGAGTAGGTACCTAGTACGCGATCTAGACAACATATACTAACAGGACACAGATTGTTCGGTTCGCGCCGAAAACGAGCTGTACCAGCAGGCTGGGCCACTGGTGAAGTCATCACCAACTACGACCTGGTCAAGACAACAGAGGCTATATACCCAGGCAGCAGCAACATTGCCATACAAGAAGGCGGTCTGGTCTTATTTGGTGGATCAGACGGGACAGCTGGCATCTACGCGCTAGCCGAGGGTAAGGTCACGCAGACCTTTAATGCCGGTAGCGCTATCACGGCAGCAGCATGGTGTGGAGGTCGTGCAGTTGTTGGAACCTCAGCTGGTGTAGCCAAGATTTTCGAGCAGGGCAACAAGGTTGCCCAAGTGGGATCGCATGCTGGAGCTGTTACATCCATTTCCGTCCACCCCAGTGGAAAGATGCTTGCAACAGCGGGTGCGGACAAGCACTATGCTGTCCACGAGCTTGCTTCGTTCAAGACAGTGTCCCAGGTTTACGTCGAAGCGGAAATCACCTGCGTTGCCTTCCACGTTGATGGTATGCTCTTCTTTGTCGGTAGTTCCGATGGCAACATCCGCATCTACGATATCAAGACTGGCGCTGCCATGGCCCAGCTAGAAACAGGTGCTCCGATCGTGGACCTCAAATTTGCTGAAAACGGTACCTGGTTCGCTGTTGCGCAGCAGGGCTCTACCAGCGTCTCTGTCTGGGATATCCGGAAGCAGACAGTCATTTACACACTCGAGTCCGGAAGCCCAGTCACGTGCTGTGAATGGGACTACAGCGGCATGTATCTGGCGATTGGTGGCACTGGCAGCGTGTCGGTGCAGCAGTTCACAAAGGCAACCAAGAGCTGGGCCGAACTTGTGAGGAAGGCACTACCAGTCAAGGACGTTGCATGGAGTGGAAAGGCCGAGAGCGTAGTAGCTCTGACACCAAAGGGTGGTTTGGCAGTATTGGCTGCTCCTTAGGCTAGGACGCAGTACTGGTTGAACTTGTAATACTATAAGCTCACAAACAAGGGGAGCGCTACTTTTGAAAAGCCTTGTTAGTTTAGAGCGACAAGTGCAAATGATGAAAAGCCGAGAAATTATGAGCAAATGGCAGAGGCCTTGGGTTGGACTACTGCAGTAGGTTGTGGAAGAGTGCAGTTTGGCCTAGAATGGTTGAAGCATCAACGAAGACGGCCAGCTTCGGGGCGACCATGTTCCTGGTCGAAAAAAAAACATTCAAGGCGCAAACCGGGTTGTAGCGATAGTGCAGAATATGAGGTTGTGCTTGCCTCAGCTTAGGAATCAAGAAGTCATTTCCGGCGTGTTGCTGAGTACTACTACGTCACGTCTCGTTTGAATGAATGCTGTTGGGCATGGGCAACGCGAATTGAATGCCGCAATGGTGATTACTGTGGTAAGATGAATGGAAGGTAGTGAACCATGGTGGAGGAATTGTCTTTGTTTTTTCTTTGTCTAATCTCGATCCAGGGCGGTAGTGAGGGTGAGGGTGAGAGACGGGGGGGTGACGTTTGTTATGTCGGGTCGCTCCCGAAGCGCCATGCAATGGTTGCCACCAGGGACAACGAGTTTCGCCGACGTTAGCACACCAGCGCTACGACACGACGGCCCGCCCAACTCGACGCCGCCCGCTCTCTGCTGGCTGCTCTTCTCGCCAGGTACCCCGCACATTCACGACTCCCTACGCCACACCACACAGCCCGTCGCTGGCATGGAAGGGGAAGAGCTGCCGTTTGGGTACACGCACAGACGAGAGAAGGTGAGTGCCGGCCCAACGGGCGAAGCTTGCGGCGGCCGAACACAGCGACGCTAACAAAGACTCGGTCCAGCGCTCGCATGAACAAATGGACGACGACGACGACGATGAGGGCTCGGCCTCACCTGCGCGGAGATACAACCCCTTCCCGGACATCCACCCTCACCAAACTCAGCCGCGCTACCCCTCGGGCCTCCCGCTCATCGAACACCTCCCACGCCCCGCCTACTATGACCACGTTCACGACGCCGCTTACGACAACTACGAGGACCCACACGCCCGCCACCATCATCTCCAGCAACCCAGAAGAGCGCCCGCCTTTGAGTCCGCCCTGCGCGCAGCCCGACCTCCTATAGAACGCGCCTCATCATCCACCGCCACGCAACCACGCCCTGCGGGACTCCACCTTCCCAGGATGGAAGACATGGCCTCTTCGGCTTCAGTGCGCTTCCCCGGAGACGGCTTCGACTACCGACGGCCAGCTGGATCATCGAGGGAACATGATGTTGGATCTGTCGACCTAACAGGGGAAGAGGAGGATGTGATCCCGGACTTAAGCAGGGCTGACCAAGACGACGACAACGGTGACCACGATGACCACGACGACGATATCATTGACCTCACCGCCGACGACTCTGGGTACGGAGCTAGCCAGGATGGCAACAATGGTCGGCAACGACACGACCACGTTGAGCAGCAAGACCCGAACCGTGCTCGTGCAAATGGAGGACCCCGCTTACCACGGGGCATGGACATCATAATTGACCTCGACAATGGCGAAGAAGAGTGGAGAATGGCCACGCCAGCTCCTGAGCCAAGTTCCCCTGATATTGAATTCATTTCTTCCCGGACAATCAACCCCAGACGCCTACCACCACCGAATCTTGCTGGCAACAATTCCGACGGGGATGAGGTCGAGTTTTTACGAGAAAACGCTCTGCCAGAGGCCGAAATTCGACGGCGTAGGACTCGGGAGCTCGACAATGTCTTGGATCTTTTTAGCACGCTTAACGGTCGCTTCACGCATCTTCGGGCTCAAGTCGATCGTTTCAATGCCCAGATCAACCGCACCGCGGGTCGCTTCCATGAGCCTGTTGCTCCGAACCGGAATCCATCCCGAGGTCATACACATATCCGTTTGGGCGCGTTCATTGCACCTGTCATGGACTTCGAGGGCACTGGCTTCAACTATGGGCAGGCACCACGCGAAGCACCAGCACCCCCACCTACATACGAGGCGCCATCTCAAGCACCTGAGGGTTTCACAAGGAGCCCGGAAGAGGAAGGTGCGCTCATCTGCCCAAATTGTGAGGAAGAGCTATGTATGGGTAGCGATGAGATCAAAAGACAGGTGTGGGTTGTCAAAGGCTGCGGCCATGTAAGTCATATTTTTACGTCTGTTGGAGCTTGCAACTAACACAAGCAGGTCTACTGTGGAGAATGCACCACGAATCGGGCTGCTAAACGTACTGCAAAGGGCAAAGAAAGACCGGTCAACACTAACCCGTTCAAGACCTGTGTCGTTGAAGGCTGTGATAAGAGTGTATCAAACAAGAAAAGCATGATCCAGGTCTTCCTTTGATGGTCGGAGACTCTGAATTATGAGCTGCACATGTCGGCAGCGTCCTCGTTTATTTTCCTTTTCCAGGAGGTCTCAATTTCGGCTGGGTTATACTTGGGATGTTCAACGATACCCAGGCTTGCATTCCTAATCTCGGTTTTCTTTGCATCCTATAAATCTATCTTAACTTTTTCTACTGCGGCGTTTCTGTCATTTGCTGCATTGCATATTTGGGCGTTCAAGGGGTATAGCATCTCTTCTATCAGTTCCGTAGTCCGGTCGACGAGTCTAGTTTTTTCTCTCTTTGTAAGATTCGAATGTCATATGGAATGCATGAACTTGTATATTGTACTATTTTTTGCGCTGTTCATCACTCCTGAAATCATTCGATGATAAATCACTCGGATACTGAAATTAAGAAAATAGAGCTGTAAAAAAGCGTGCCATGATCTCATCGCACATGATATCCCGGCATAGGCCACGCCAAGCGAACAGGGGTTCGCAAGCCGAGGCCTTTTGTCGAAATGTTGTAGCTCAGAGTGTTAAGCATACGTAGACTCTTTGCAACCAACCTCCCATTTTTTTTAATTCTGTCAATTCCTTTCTCTTTTCTTCTTAAAAAGAAACCACTACAACGGTAAGACCATGCTGCCGTCCGAATCCACCACAGGGCAAGCCGCTGCACCAAACGATCAAAGGCCTGCGAAGCAATCGGGAGCGAAGAACGCCTATCTCCTGACTTACAATGCCGTATCTGTTGTGCTGTGGGCAGGAGTTCTTTACCAGACCGCCACTATCGGTGCCAATGAGGTATTGAATGCACAGAAAGCGGGCGCGTTCTTCAGCAACGGTGACTGGCCCACTGCGATACAAAGAGGACTATCGAGTACAAAAGTATACGACAACCTCGAATACCACACAAGGACTGTGCAGAGTCTGGCAGGACTGGAGGTTCTCCATAGTCTGGTTGGTATGTTTACAAACAAAGGAATTGGATGCGAGTGCAAATGGCTAATGTGTAAATTAGGCATCGTCAGAGCACCCCTCTTGACTACACTCATGCAGGTTGCCTCACGCCTTCTGCTCGTCCACCTCATTGCCTCACCCTACGCCTTCCCTTTCTCAACGCGGCATTCGCCAGCCTATACCACCATGCTGCTCGCTTGGTCCGTCACAGAAGTCATCCGTTACTCGTACTTTGTCTTCTCTCTATCGAGAGCCGGAGTACCAAAGCTCTGGACATGGCTTAGATACAATACTTTCCTTGTACTTTATCCGCTTGGCATTGCATCTGAATGTTGGTTGGTGTACCAAGCCATCCCGCTCGCAAGTCAGAGGAATGAATTGTTTGGGTACGCGCTTTGGGCTATCCTGGCCATCTATGTGCCTGGGTCGTACATCCTATTCTCCCACATGTTGGCGCAGAGGAGGAAGATCGCTAGGCAGAGCAGGAAGGTGTGAGATATCCGTTTGGAACGGGCTTGAGAAGGCTGAATATCTTCGCCTATGCATGGAGTTCACTTAGGATGGGGAAAAGTCTCGAGATGGGATGTTAGAAATCACGTGTGTATGTTGATATCTTACATATCACAAAATAATACACAAATACCCTGACTTTACTCCTTTCCGCCTTCCTTAGGTCCTGTCTGCACGTTCCTCTCTCCAACATCTAGCGCAACGAGGAAACGACTCACGCAGTTGTACGCCGCGATTGTGGCTGTTATCTCAACAACCTCACGCTCACTGAATGATTTTTTGAGTTCCGCAAATACAGCATCAGGAACTTGGACATCCAGCGTCATGGCGTCTGTGTAAGCTAGTAGCGTGGAGAGAGAAGAACCCAGGACGTCTACTAAGGGTGAACGAGGTGGAGATTTCAAGACTGCTTCCACTTGTTGTGGGGTGACGTCTGAGCAATTAGTCTTGTGAACAGTGTGTGGTGATTTGAGGAAACAAGTACCTGATGCAGATGAGAGAATAGGAGAATGAGACTCCCATTCATACCATGCTCTGTTTAGAACCGCGACGCGGCAGATTGCTGTTTCACGGATCGAAGTGGGAAGACTGGTTTTTGTGCGGATGGAGCCTAAGAATGAGTTCCTAACACACAATCAACACTCGAGGACAATTAAGAATAGTTGAACAAGTCTTTTCTACTTACCATCCATCAGCCACTGGCGGAGAGTGCAGCAACGTCCGATCCAACGCTATCAACCCCTTCTCACCCCGCCTCTCTCGAACCCGCTGTTCCACCGCTTTATCCTCTTCCGACGTGAAGTTTGGGGGGTCGGGCACGTATGGGAGACGCATAGTAGAAACCCGTAACAAGAGCTCAATTTCAATCAAAATTCCCTAATACTTTTGTTCGATGTCAAAAACATAAGACACCCGTGACTCAGACGCCCATACGAACCGTCCCGTCGACCTCGGGTCAGGTTAGTACGTATCGCAATCGGAACCGTTCCGAAGTGGAGATTCGTAACGTAGAAGCGGCAAATCAAACCCTTCTTTCGCTTAAGTACATTGTTATCGATAAAGAAGGACTTTCGTATCCCAATCTGCTTTCCGCCCCCTCCAGTCTCTTGACTGATTTGATCCGGCATTCAGAGTTTTTTTTCTTCTTCTTCTTCTTCTTCTTCTTCTTCTCTGAAATCATGGCCCCAAATTCAAAATTAAACGCAAAGCGCAAGGCGCAAAGGGAAGCCACAAAGCCTCCAAAAGCGCGCCAGGAACGGCGCTCGGGCGACGAAATCAAAAGCGAGGCGAAGGCGCTGATCCCGATTGAACTTCAGCAGCTTTTGCTGAATATGTTCCGGAATTCGTTTGCGGAGCGGCTGAATGCTGATTTTGGGCCCCTCTTGCAGGAGGTCAAGGGTCATTTGTTTACTCGGGATTTTGCAGCTGCGTTTGGCAAGGAGGAGTATCTGGAGATATATGCTGCAAGGTGGAGTCCGAGTCGGGCGTTGGGGTATTTGGACTTGTTTTCGGGGTTGAAGGGAGATCTAGGGTTTGATGTTGAGGAAGATGGGCCTGGTACCGACGGATCTGACAGTGTCAAGAGTCGGAGAATTGTATGTTTGGGTGGTGGAGCGGGAGCGGAGATTGTTGCTCTAGGGGGATTGCAGAAACTACTTTTGAGCAAGATGGTTGAACAAAAAGAGAGGAAAGATGAGAAGGTGGTGAACGCAGGAAAGATGGAGGTTGCAGCTATTGACATTGCGGACTGGAATGTGGTAGTAGAGAATCTGGCAAAACACCTTACGACTGCACCGACACTGTCAAAGTACGCATCAGCTGCTGCAAAGGCAGCAAATGTGCCCTTCCTGGATCCAGCGCAGATATCGATCACATTTCACCAACAGGACGTCCTCAAGGCGTCTACATCGGAAATGACGTCGCAGTTAGCAGAAGCGAACCTAGTCACTCTGCTCTTTACCCTCAACGAACTCTACTCCACATCTCTCCCTCTGACCCAGCAATTCCTCCTCCAGCTCACTTCAATAATGAAGCCCAGATCTCTACTCCTAGTTGTCGATAGCCCCGGAAGCTACTCCACCGTCACGCTCAACGGAGCAGAGAAAAAGTACCCCATGCAATGGCTTCTCGACCACACGCTCCTGGACCAAGCCAGCAGCAATAAGAACGAGAGAGGCAAAGATGAGATTGTGAGTTGGGAGAAGGTAAAAGAAGACGATAGTCGATGGTTTAGGTTGGATGATAGGCTGAATTACCCAATTGAGCTGGAGAATATGCGGATGCAGATGCATTTGTATCGACGACTGTAGTCAAGTATCGAAGCTCTTTGGTACTTGATGAGGTGTAACATACGCTATTAATACTGGAGTATTTCCAGTCATACATCTGGGCAGTCTTCCCGACGCTTCACCAGCGTCAAGAACTGAGCGAGAAACCGACAACAAAGGAGAAGGCAGTTCCTGAGAGGACCAGCCCTCTCTGAAACAGTAAAAACACTACATTATCAAAACATGAATTAGCTCGAACCGCCCTCGCAGGCAAAAATAAGTCTTCTTTTGGGCAACACACCCCTCGAACTCAAAAATCCACATCTAAACAACCCCGCAACTCCCTCACTTCTCCCCACCATGCACCTCAGTACAACTCCACGCCCTCCCCCTCTCCCTCCCTCCGCCATACACCTCCTCTGGCCTTCGCACACTCGAGTCCGCTCGCTCCATCCTCACACTCGATCGCGACAACTCTTTCGTAACCAGAATGCTTTTCATACTATGGTCTTCCTGCACGCTTCGCAGGCTGTCGCTGCTGCTCCCGGGGCTCTTGGGTGTTTCTCGTAGACGTGATTTTTCATAACGGCGGAGGCAGACGGCAATGAGAGGGACGGTCAGGATTAAGATGACGATGGCTATTACGATGCCGATGATGGCGCCGGGACTGAAGCCGTCGCTACGGGAGGCGGTGTTTGATGATAGGGCTGGTGGGGCTTCGGGGATGTTGGAGCTATTTGGTGTGGGTGCCATGATGTGTGTGTGTGGTTTTGTTGGTTGGCAGATTGGTGAGTGCTGATTGCTTGATAGCAGGATGCGTGGTGTGATGGTATTGATCAACGAGTCGTTGATATTCGTGCAATTCGTGTGATTGAGTGATAGATGTAAAGTTTTCCTCGGTAAAGACTGCGTTTGACTTTCTTCTCTCAGTTGCCAACGATAGTAGGAGTGAGAGTGAGAGAACGCCTGGGTTTCAGAAGAGATAGTCGCGCACCAACGTGCAAACGGGAAAGCAGCAACAACAACAATGCGAAATAATCCTGAGCTGCAAAGCAACAGAACAGAGAAGTTTAAAAGAAAGAAAAAAAGGGTACACCCAGGGAATTCAAATAGTGGGAACACGAGGGGGGGGAGGGGGAAGTGCCGCCCATTTTCCCTTTAAAGATAACACCCACCAAAACGCCCATGAACCGCATTCCAGAACTTCCCACTCTCACACCGCGACAGTTCCGTTGAGTGGTGGCCTTGCAAAAAGATGCCCACACCCCCAGCAAGTTACCTTTCAGCTCCCGTCCATACACAGCGTCCCACGCCGCTAGCGCCCCCAAACGCACATATGTTGCAGCACGAGAATTGGTCGCTCGCCAAAGTTAGTGGCGTTTACATGTGGCGAATCAGCGGGGTGCATGTACACTTTGCGCAAGGGCTTGCGCGCAAAAGGCGGCCAGCACAGCGGAAAGAAACCCATGTACATGTGTGGTCACCTGCCACATCAGCAAATGGGGCTCTTTTGGCCGAGGGTAAGGGACGAAAAGGGCCATTTTGGAAATGAGGTTGCCGGAGTGTGCGATAGGACAGCGCAGAGGTGCATGGGAGGAGTAAGGTTAGACTACAGTTGCTTCGGCGCTTTGAGTGCAATAGGGTTACCATGGAACCAGGTTTGTTGATTGTAGCTGGGGGTTTGGGCGGAGACTTTTTACCCCTCATTTGCGTGGGAGCGACGGTTAGATGTTTTTGGTATTCCGAGGTTAGTCTTTTTTTTAAAAGAATAGTGTTTAAAGTTGTTTCTACTAGTTCCACTACTACGGTGCATTGTTAGCTGAATGAATTTAAACTTTGTATTAAACATGGTTGGACCTGGATGTTCAACGGTTCTAAGATATCCGAGATGGATATAGTTCGGTTCTGGCTTGATCGGTGGTTTTGTTTGTTTATGCATGTCTTGGGCGGAGGCAAGTGATTGGACGAGAGTATGAACCGAGTTGAACCGAGCTGCGTCGATAGTTAACTTGGATTTAGAACGTAGCTGAGAGTAAGAAAAGTCGCAAACCCCCTTGACGTTCTATGAATTGATTTGCTCAAATTCATAATGCTCAGTAGACTTTCCATATACCTACAATTGATGGGAATGAGAAAATCGCGCTTCACTGCTTTTTTCAATAGTTTCTACCTCAGGTGTGTAGTCGAACAACCTATACGTGATCTCTTTCTGCTCTCTCTTCGCGCTAGCCTCAGGGGTGTTTGAATAATATAGGAAAATAGAAACGCATGGTTCAACCTCTACTAAATGCCTTCAGCATGAAACCTTCAAGAGTGATTGGAATAGTTTTGGCGTGCGGGAACGACCGTATTTGCCAAGACACAGGTTCGCGATGTTTGTTTCAAGGGTCCAGATAAGATCGAGATGAATTGTGGATACGATGTCACGAGCTTGTGGAGCAGTGACCTGAGAAAACGTTATTCGATAGGTACAACGCGTATCCAAAACGATTTCAACGATTCGCGCGAGTTAACTATCAAGGATGTCCGGGACTATTACTGGTTCCTGGCCTCCGTGTACTTGGGCCAATCAACGGTCAAAGAGCCACCCAAGAGTGGCAGAGAATCCATGCTCGACGATTAGTGGCATTTCGATAATACACACCAACCGAATAGCTAAGATTTCATCTTACAGCACGAAGCAAACATTACATATGTCTATTAGAAATATTTTCTACAACAGACACCATGCCCATCAATAAGCATAAAACAAATTAATCCCATCCCTCCGTAACCGCTTGTTCGTAACTTGAAGCCATATCCTCAATGCCCAAGCAGACGCAATACACGCCGCTGAAAACGCCGCATTACTACTCATCGCAATAACGTACTTAGGACCATCGCTCTCGGGGTACAAATAAGGTGTGTATATGAAACTCGCCATGGAAATGACATTGACAATCGACAACGAAACGGCTTTCTTTTCCGTAGTTTGTCCGAGTGTGCCGGACACCCAGCCTAGAATGACAGAATTGACAGAGTAGACACCTGTATGGAGATATCAGTAAAAGGCAACTGGTATAATGGCTATTTGTGTGGTGTACGAACCAGATGCAAAGAGGAAGCACGATACATAGCGTGCGGCGAGATTGAGAGTAGCAGCGCTGATTGCGAAACCAACAACGGCAAGACCCATCATGACGGTAATGTGCCAAGTTCTATCGTTATATTTTCCGGATGAGATGCCAACGCAGATACCGACAGCTCCCGCAACGAGGGATGGTGGAGCCGTTAGAACTAGGGTGATCGTCCTGTTGAAGCCTAGAGATTTGACGACCGTAGGGAAGAACTAATCACCATCAGTTAGCGATAATGTCAAGCAAAACCAATCCGCATAGACGTACCTGGTTGAACGAAGTGGCGCTCAAGTGCATGTTCTGCATGAAAACAAGCAGGTAAAGACGAGGATCGCGAAGTGCTTGCATAAAACCCGCTCTTGACCCCTTGCTCGGCTCAAGACCAACGGTATCCCTCTGAATACGGTCATGAGCCAACTGGCGTTGTTCAGGTGTAAGCCATTTCGTCGTCAATGGCTCATCAGGCAGCAAGAAGATGCAAATAATAGATACGCCCACCGTAACTATACCCTCAATAATGAACAGCCACTGCCATCTGTTACACAACCATTAGCATATCCTCTAACACCCGCCTACGCTAACAGTAAATTACTCACCCATGCATGCCGTGTTTATCACTCAGTGTCGCAAACACCGCCGCAGCAATAAGCCCCGCAAACGACACTGCAAAAATGTTCCCCGCATAAAGAATAGCCACTCTCGTCGCAATCTCTTTACGCGTGTAAAACATACTTAGGATATACAGTGCTCCCGGGTAAAATGGCGCTTCAACGAAACTGTGCATACCAAGGTTAGTAAAACGTACCAAAGTTACTAAATATATACTAAATGGCGCTTCAAACGAACCCGAGGCAAAAGCGGACAAGGACGAGTCCAGTGTAGTTCTTGACCAGCGCGGTGAGGGCTGCGACGCAGCCCCAGACTGTGCAGCAAATGGCCATGTATAGCGAAGGCCGCACTTTGCGCGACGACATGAGCATGTTGCTGGGGATCTGAGCGAAAAGGTAGCCGACGTAGAGGATGGAGATGCAGGTGTTGTATTGGGTGCCGACGAGACCTAGATCTTTTTCGAGGCCGTCGAGGCGTGCGTTTGCGATTGCGTTTTGGTCGAGCTTGTTTCTTAGGGTCGTTAGCTGGCTTTTTTTTCGATAGGAAGGTGAGAAGGAGGCAAAGTAGTTCGTACAGAAAGTACATGGCGAAAAGCGCTGGCATCACGCGCATGTCCAGCTTGCGCACCAGCGCAATCTCTGCTGGATCGGTTTTTGCGACTGCGCCGGTATAATCTGCGCCTTCAGGTGTGTCTTTTTGCGCAGGATCCTTTTCTAATGTTTCGACATCGTCAACGTGGAGAGGTACGTCCTTCTCAGTGTCGTGCATGTAGTTGGTGCCAGCCATGATTGACTGTTGTTGTCAAAAGAAAAAAAAGGTTGGTTACTAACCCATGGACTGAAACAAAAGTCAAAGGAACTGAGAGATGAAACTTTTTTCTCCTCTATATATTCAGGCTGGACAAATATTGTACAGAAAGTCCTGAGTCTAGCTCGATCCCGCACCTACCCCGGACTTTCCCCAGATCCCACGCTCCTGGTGAAAAGCGGAGTAAACATGGGGAGGCGTGGAGAAAGCTGGCACTTCATGGGCCAATCAAACTCGTTCTGAGGTGAGTGTCATTGATTCGTAGTTACTACTTGATTTTGTGGCGAAAAGAACTTGGCAACTTTATCGAAGGGGCGGACAAAGACAAGTCCGGTGGGTCATGCGCGTGACATGACTTGCACTGGTGGTAAGCCTTGGCAGCCCACCAAGTTTCTTTCCCCATATTGTAGCATTAGGCTAGCTTCTTCAGGCACGTACTAACATACATGGCCGTGGGGTTCGTACGCACTTTCTCAAGTCCGTCTCTTGTTCTGCGTGAGATATGCGCTTACACATGGGTTCCAAGCCTTGTAGCATGGTTAGAAATCCAATTAAGGTCAACATTTTGCATTGCTATGTAACATGCTTCAGAGTGCATATAATGCAAGCTTGGATCCCAGGGTTTTCATAATCATCAAACTCACAACTCTGCACTCTTACAAACAAACCACTCTTCTCTAAATCTTAACACCACTTCCACATATCATTACAATGGGTTCAATGCCAGAGGTCAAGAAAGCTCCTCAGATTGACCTTGCGGGTCTCGTTCCAGCCCCAGTTACGCCATTCAACAGGGATGGCTCGGTCGACTATGCTGCTATCCAACGCCTGGGTTCGTGGCTCGGCAGTATTCCTGGCGTTAAGGGACTAGTAGTCCTTGGACATGCTGGCGAGGGTACTTTCCTCACTCAAGAAGAGCAAGTAGAAGTCATCAAGGCCTTTGTCAAGTCCGTCGATGACAAAATACCTATCATTGCGGGAATCACAACCGAAGGCACAGAGGTAGCAGCCCTCGAGGCTCAACGCGCAAAGGCTGCGGGAGCCAAGGCCGGTCTCCTGTACCCCAGTCATGGCTGGTTGCGTTTCGGATACCAGCCAGGTGCTCCACAAGACAGATACAGGACGGTGTACGAGAAATCTGGACTTCCTCTCATCTTGTTTCAATACCCCGACAACACAAAAGCAACCTACAACCTGGACACTCTTCTCGATATCGCCGCACAACCTGGTGTCATCGCCATGAAGAACGGTGTCCGCAATATGCGACGATGGGATGTGGAGATTCCTATCATCAAGAAGCAAAACCCTGATTTGACTATCCTTACATGCCACGACGAATACCTACTACACACATGCTTCGATGTTGACGGCATGCTTGTTGGATACGGTAATATTGCACCAGAGCCACTCCTGGAGATGATTGAAGCTGGAAAGGCGAGGGACTATCCTCGCGCAAGAGCTATCCATGATAGATTGCTTCCTGTGACTAGGAACGTCTACCACCGCGGCTCGCACATGGAGGGCACAGTAGCACTGAAGCACGGACTGGTGGCGAGAGGTATCCTGGAACATGCGACGGTCAGGAGTGGGCTGCTACCACTTCAGGATGGAGCGGAGCAAGAGATCCATGCTGCTTTCAAGTCGGCCTCACTAGGCAAGGTATCGCCACCCAAAAGCAGTTAAATAGAAGTGTTGGTACAAGTATGCAATTTATAATTTGACAATTCTTCCAAAAGATTAATTTTCATCGAAAACTGCCATTGTGATATGCCATATTTCCTGGAGGACCGAAATCTCTGTCCCACCAATAGTTTATGTCTTCTCCATTGAACAGGTGCATGATTTGTTCGTTTGGTAATGGGTTATCTGAGTCCTGGTGTGCGATACCAAGGAAGTTACTTGGGTCTGCAATGTAGTCATATGTTGGGTTGTTGGCAGCTAGAGCATCGCCAATATCACTATTTGGAAAGTTCAATGACCCTACGTTGCTCATGATCATTGTTGGATTCGATTCCGCATGAGAATAAGTGGCGTTTCTTGAAGCTGGCTGAGAGTTTGCCGTCATACCCATTGCGGGATGGCTTTGCGTTGGATGTGTTGGTACGTCCCGTCTTTCTGAAAATACTTCATTCCCTTGATGGGTTGTTTGGCGACTACTAAGTAATGAACAAGTTTCGCCAGTTGTACGGCTATCATTTACCGGGACAGCTCCAGGTACAACAGTAGAGCTCCGAGTTGACGGCTTGCTCAGTCGTGCTGTGAGATTTTGAATTGCAACTATACAAGCATCTGGCCATTTTGTGCCCCTCAATGCTAGGTGCTTGAGAATTTGTATGCTTCGATCAGAAAGTCGTATTGCAATGTCTCGAGTAACCTGACCTTCTGAGGCAGCAGAAAGAATTACGAACGTGCTCATCCATACCGCCCATGTGAAGGAAGGCCAAAGCAATGGGGTTCGCTCGTAACCATGTTGGCCAGGAGAGCCATCAAATGCACCGAATCCCCGGAGTGCCTTGTGCAGAGTGTTAATGATGGAGCGCGAGGCGGATATGCATCTTTGTAATGCCACGTTATAAGCTGCATCCTTTTTAGAAATTGCTAACACGGAGCGGTGTAGTGCTAGAATAGATTCAAAGCGAAGAACAATAAGAGTAACCTGGTGAGTCTTTGATATGTTCTGCACTTGCTCGTCGTTGGAGAGATATTCGTCAACCATATTCCACCATCTGGTGTGCTCTGCCTCCCTTTCTAGGGCCTCTTCCGTCTCGTTTGCACTACCATGTAGAAAAGTTCGGTGCCGTGTTTGCATGATAGATCCGCGAATATCAGCATGTTGAGCTAAGAATTCTAACAGGTCTAGCCGATCGTCTCGTTCGTTACCTGAGAAATAGTGAGTATAGGTGGTATTATGGGCTACGCCTCCATGTACATACCGTCTCTGTGCTCGCGATCGTAGTGCCGTTCGGTATGTGGATAGCATACATTAGCCTCATCCGACCGTATACCAAGTGGAGTCCCCAATCGGATGCAAATATGTCTATCTATACATAGTACAGACCAAAAGAGTCGTTTTCTCAACTCAGCTTCCTTATCAGGTATTGATCGTTGCACCGGACAACGATGCAAACCCAATTGGAAAGCCATCCGGATTACCAATCCTTCAAGGCGAGACGCAGCATTGTATCTGTGCATCGTGATTAAGAAAAGCTGGATGCTGACCAACGCTTGCAGTGACAGGACCGAAGTCTCTTCGGTCAAAATCAGCTGCGTACTCCGGATAGCATCGTTGATTGAATGAAACATAAGACTGGCTGGTACAGCCTTCCTCGCGGTGTCAATTTGTCGCCGATCACATATCGATATCGACATGACTGAGCGAAGTATGATGTGCTGCAGCTCATTTGCTGTTGACAGTGCTGCAACACGTGGACCTCGTTGTACAATTTGGCGAAAATAACTCAGTAATGAAGGAGCGTGCAAGAAGGGAAATGCGGGATGCCAGTGATCGAAATACGCTTGGCTCCATTCGAGAAGATCTTCAAAGACGATGGGCGATGCAATAGTTTCCGGTGTTGGAGCAATTACTTCGCCTTGTATCCACAGCCACCTGGATGCACTCTTGGACGCGCCCGCGGGTAGCTGATCTTCTTCGCCCGGCGCAGCATCACTCTCTGGTGTGTCAACAGGTCGAACTGATGAGTGAACTCCGGCGGTATTTTCAATGATAGACGATGGCCCAGCGTTGTTGGCTGGGCTAGTCCTAAACATGCTGCGATTGTCGTCTTGTGGACTTGTTCCTTCTGCCCCAAACTCTCTCAACTGCTGACCCATGGTCTGGAGAAATGCTCTGCGTTTCTTGGCACCGCTTGCATCAGGTGCCGCCACAGTGTCTACAGCTTCACTGTGGGGCACTCGCCGCTTGCTGGGAATCACGTGAACCTCCGCCATGACGCGTGAAACAGTACTATCACGCTCATGAGGCTCGATAGAGAAGAAGACCCAGTCCGACGTGGGAAAGGCGTTGTCGTAATGGAATTTGCTGGAATTAAAACAAGCGTGATGATGAGCGCGAACAAGAATGAACTATGCAAAACTGGGGTGGAAGCTGTGACGCTACACACGGAAGGGGCAGCCAAGGTTCAGGGCTGAGGCTAGACAAGTTAAGTACGTAGCAGCACGAGTGGGGCCAGTCACGACCTTTGGAATGCACATTCACGGCGCATAGCTAACGATTATTTGCTGAGTATTTCGCGCAATATATTGCTATCTAGAAACTCATAGAAATAAAAAGGTTACAGAAGAAAAGAAATTATTGCTCGTCTTCTCAAAAGTATTTTCGCCATCTCGCGTCGGCTGCAGAATGCGACTGCAAAACTGGTTGGCATGGAGGTGTAGGTGCCTCTGGTACATCGGGATATCTTTCGCCAGCTATATCTTCTAACGGAGAGAAGCCTGTGGTGTTCTGGTCAAGATGTTCTAGATTCGTATCTGCTTCAGATAGCCCAGTTCCATCAGCAACTGGTTGCCATGGAACTTGCATTTCTGGAAGTGGTCTCGGCAGAAGGGTCGTTTGTTCAGTACCTAATAGTACTTGCGTGCCCTCATCATGTATCCTTCTACTTGAACCCGCTGCCCAGGGGCTGGTTACAGTGGGACTCTTTTGGGTTGGGCGATCGCCACTGGTTTCTGCCGCCTTTGCGATACGTTCGCTCTTCTTCAACCACCAAGCGCGTCTCTGCTCCTCCGTATTAAGAGGAAGATCTTTCCATTCCTCAATCTTGTGAGACTTGGCTTGTTTCTGACTATACTCTGCTAACAATCGACGATCCCTCTCGGGAAGGCGCCGAGGCTCGATTGGTACCCGAGATTCGTAGATTGCCGAAAGAAGCTCCAACACGACAACCTCAGTCTCAAGGAGTCGCTGTTCGACAAAAGATATGTATCCCGATGGTATACCTCTAGTGATAGTATTAGCATGCACCTATCAGACCTGACATGAGAGCACCTTTTGTTGATCGGTGGGTACCGGCATAACGTGTCTGAAGAGCTGCATTGCGAACATATCGGCAGTTCGCGGTCGCACTGAAGAGCGCCTTAGCTAGTGTTTAAAATTGTCAAATTGAAGCTGACCTTTGACTTTTTGTTGCGACAGGATTCGCAGGCGATCGGATGAAATGTACTACTCGTTTCATCCTAGACGGTGTGAGAATGCTACTGCAGGGAACAAGGATCTGCGGCAATTGGGGATTACGCACCATTGCAACAGCGATTCCACAGCATGCTGGCGAAAGCGCGATTCTATCTTCGTGCTCTGCCGGACTTGACTTTGTCCTAGCGCAAACGCTCCACTTCTTGTCCATGGCAGGCTCGCGCGGGGTAATGACACTAATCTCCGAATGTTGCGAGAAACAACATAGCCGGTAGACGTGGCGCATTGCATAACACTAAATGTGTGATTTGCTGCTAAAAGTGCATCGAGTATGTAAATTCTTTTAGCCTAAGACGTAACAGTAGCACGCTCAGCATCTAAGTTATCTCTTATATTATCAAGTATTATAACAGCTACGAAGAAGTACAAATACACTGTTTCCCTTAGCTATCGATCCACATGTATCGCCTTACTTAGTTGTGTATCGCTTGCCAGTTAGGCAGTATGGGAGCAGTGAGGGCTATGCTTTTTCTAGAGGTGGAGGCACGTCGGTCAGCCCATCCAGACCGCATTGTGCGTACACATACTCCAGCTCTTTTTTGTAAAATATGTCGTAGACGGAGTACTACGATGATTGCATCATTGAGAGGCGACGGACGTGGGACGTGTGGCACAGCTCTGCGCGAGGCATAGACTCAATGTTCGGCACAAGAGTGAAATTTGCGATAACGTCTATGGTATACTGTCAGCAAGTTCGTATAAAGCTCCGCTGAGCGAAAATCGAAGACTTACTATTACAGTATGCGCGAGGCAGTCTAGGGTCTTTTACATAGGTCTCGTTCCAGCCAGCCCACATACAACCCCCAAGTTTAGTAGGGATAGCCCCTCGAACAGATTTACTGGCACAGCTCACGCTGACAAAGTCGAGCCATGACTTTAGAGAAGATGTGCAATCAGCAGTACAAATTCTATTGTCAAGTATAAATCAAGATCGCTACGGTACGATAGCCGTGCAAATGACTTGACGAAGGATACACAATCGACTTTCGCCGTCAGGGCTTTAGTGCAGCTGGCGCCCGAGCTGGTATCAAGTTGGGATGAGGTGTACATAGAGACTTGTGCATTTACAGCTTGATCCCTGAGGTACAGACTGATCAACGTAGCCGCAGAGTTTAACCGAACCATAGGTAAGAGAAGAGATCAAAAAGACAGACGTTTAGTTCGAACTCAATGACGATGAAACTTGAGAAACCAATCTTTGCGGTGGCTTTTGAAAAAGGTGTTTATTGACACTGAGAACGCTCGGTCTACAGATCATACAACTTTTGCAAGGCATTCCATAATAGCAAGCACTGCCGTTACAATTCTGACTAGCATGCTCACGAAACCTGAGTCTGAGAGTAGATAGATCCAGCAAGCATATTGAGCCATCGTACGAAGACTACAGCGGTAGAATGTCCGGCTCTCCAACACACCCTGCTAAGACCATGAAACTTTTCGGCTGCACTTATATAGCATAATAGTTAGAGATTTGCGGAGCTAATCACCTACTGGCATTTTTGTGTTGGTCTCTCCTGCCAAGCCATGGGAGGATCATGCCGGAACCTTGGAACTACATACGCTTTGCTGCGTTAATATCGGAATTCCGATTAAGCGCTGGGTATCCACAAAAATTAGTAGTCGTGCGTCGGGGACGCTCCGCTTTTGAGCCGAGGAAAGAACGTTTGAGACACTCCCGCGGCAAATAATTACTCAGTATTAAATAGTAGGCACATTTAGTATTATAAATTTAGCCACCAAACGCGTAGCGCCTTATACTTGGTGTTTTGCGTGGTATCCTGAGCTGGCAAGACTCAGAGATCCTACCAAAGCCTAAGGCAGTAAGTACAGCACCTTCCTCATATATGCCCAGGCCTTTAAGAAGCAGGCGAGGGCAAGTTTTCTAGAGGTTTACTAAGATACGATAATGTACTCCATCTGTAACGATTCTAGGGGGGTCCTATTCTATAAAAGTACTTCCTTCGCATGTATCTGAGAGATACTGGAGGATTTTGCCTTTCTTGATAGGGGCTCAGAGCTTCTGTACGAGAAAGTAGCGGGCGGCAGCGTACTAGAATACTTTATGGTAATATTCACAGTTTCTGACTAAAGTTGTCAAGGCGGCTATGTGATTGACTTCTAGCTTTGCATTTTTTCGACTAATGGAGAAGTTAACAGCTTTGTACGCTTCGTGGCCTCCAGTTAGTCATGAACAATGGGGCGAAGAAATTGCCTACAGAAATAGTTCATGTTCAAGCGACAAGAGCGTTAAGAAAAAAAAAGTGTTGTAAACGTATTCATGATACAAGTAGGCTAGCATCTTAGAAAAAAAGAGTTTCTTACTCTGATTTGTCATTTGGAACTATATCATTCGAATTCAGGTCCATAATACGTTCGATAGATAGTAAAGCCCCAAGGCTGTAGGTATCTGTCAAGGTTTGTACCATCGACTATTTCGTTCTCAGGAAACTCGTGTAAGCCGTCGACAAATCTTTCCACCGGGGTTTCATCGTGAAGTTGATGGGTCGCAACGTAACAATGAGATGTGCAATTGAACAAGGATAGTTTAATGAGCGATTGTATATACTCAATCTATGGACAACGCATGCACATAGGAAGTTGGCGCTTAACTGGACAGGGCATATGCTCTGTCCTTGACCAATACGTATCTTGGCTTCTTATACTACTGTACTTGGCCCCCTTAGTGACACGCCGCCGCACGGAACACGCGGTATGCACAACGATGTAAGCGATTTCGCTCCGTGGGGCGTTCTGTTCAAATTGCATACCTCAAAACCTTTAGTGGGTTTTAACTCTGATTTTGACTGACCCACATACCGATTCAACCGTCCCTGGTCTCTGCATGCAAAAGCTGCATATCGCTATCTGGCAAGGGTCCCGCAGGTACACCTGTACTGCTTATACACCTGCCGGATGCGAAGGTTCGAAAGTAGCCTAGAAGGATGGAAGCTAATAGTGATGCCTCCAAGTCCACGAGCATGGCAGCATACCACGAAAATTGCCTTGCTTTTACTAGTTCAAAATGAACTGTGCACGATGGCGCCTCGTATATATAATGTGATTCATCTTTGGTGTATCCTACTCTTTGTTCTCCAGTCACCAACGCTTGTTCAGCAGATTTTCCACAAATTCTGAGATGCGGCTCCAGATAGCTTTTGGACTGCTCCTTTCGGACAGTGCGCTCGCGCCCTCTAGACCAGAGAAGAGAAGAAAGAGATAGGCTGGCAGTCTCAAGAATGATCGAAGCATCAGGCCGCGACAAGGTGGTCCAGTAGCACCCGATACAGCCTTAGACTGTACCTATTATGATACAGCGCTGACTGGCTATAACACCTGTGAAGCTTTCCAGGACAATTGGGGGTTACGTTCGAACGATTTTTCGATTACGTACATTATCTTCTAATTGATTTCCCCCCTAAGAACCTTATACTAAATTTGTTATAAGAACCCTAGTATTAAAGCAGATTGTAACGGTATTCAAGTTGGGAACTCGTACTACGTCGAAGTTAACTTCAGGCTGCCTCGTCCCACGTCCGTGAAGACCACTTCAACTGCCACCTCAACCACACGTACCTCTATCACTCCTACTAGCGCATCTAAACCAAATCCTACGCAGGCTGGTCTTATTGGAACGTGTATGAACTTCTATTTTGCGGTCGCTAATGACAACTACAATAAGATTGTTGCATTATACGGAACATTCACATACAATGACTTTGTTAAATGGAATCCCGCTGTTGGCGATACCTGCGATGGCATCTGGGCCAAAACATGGTACTGTGTGGGAATATCTGGAACTCCAACAGCGAAGCCTACCATCACATTACCTGCGCAGTTATCGACCCAGCGTCCTACTATGATGGGGTCGCCAAAGCCGTCACTGACTCAAGAGGGCTCGATCGAGAACTGCACGAGTTTCTACTTCGCTGTCAAGAATGACGACTGTGCCAAGATTGTAGACAAATTCGGCACTTTTACTATGCAGAACTTTGTGTCCTGGAACCCGGCTGTAGGCAATGACTGCAGTGGTATCTGGGCCGATACTTACTATTGCGTTGGCATTCCTGGGACACCTACCGCACGTCCTGCCACCAGCACCAAGCCTACAACAACTGGTAACGGCGTTTCAACTCCACTTCATACACAACCAGGCATGGTTTCTAACTGTAACAAGTTCCACTTTATTAACAAAGGCGTTGTCTGCAGCCAAGTTATCAGCTACTAAAATACCACCCGCCAAGACTTTGTTAGATGAAATCCAACTGTTAATAGCGATTATTATGGTACGCAAGCAGACGTCAATGTCTGTGTTGGCGTAATAGGAGGATCGACAACTACGATAAAACCCATCACACCCACGACTACGACAGCAGGCAACGGCATCTAGACTCCGCTACCTACGCAGTCAGGAATGGTGGCCAACTGCAAAAAAAATCCATTTTGTAGCTAAAGGTGTGGTGTGTAGCCAGCTCACTAGCTACAACACGATTACCCTCGCCGACTTTGTAAAATAGAATCCAGGTGTTGGTGCAGACTGTAGAAATATGTGGGCTGATGCGTGTTTCTGCGTTGGTGTTTGAGCTTTTTCTGTGTCTATACAGAGTTGAAGGCAGTCACAGGCTACTCAAATGTCAACTTAGCGATCTAGATCATAATGTAAAAGCGATAGCTTCAGTATTTAGCCACCATAAGCATGACTAGCAGGTCCTCTTCCTCGCGCACTACATGCCACTGTCTGATTCGCTGTTGTAAGTAAATCGAGCGTGTAACCTCTTTCGGCTGAGGGCGCAGCAAGATCACACTTAGCCCCTTAAATCGTCTCTCACGACCCATCCAAGCTTACAAAATATATTCAAGTGTTAGAGGGTGTTGACACGACAAAGGCCTTAATTGAGTCAAACAACTGCAGTTGCATAAAACACTAAAATGAAGACTTGACTGATTCGACTAGCTACTGGGCTATCGACGTAGCTATATACTCAGCAGTAGCAGGCAAGGCAAGGCTGCTGAAACATATTCCCCTGCTGAGACGCGTATGACCTTGCTGACATTTGTATGCCTGTAGCAAGACCGAGGTAAGACTGGTGTCGTCAGCTCGACTCCAATATATGTCCCAACAGAAGGAACATCGCTTCACGAGACATAAGTGGAGAACAGATCAAGTAGCAGAATACAATAATTAGTTCCATTTATTGGATATTCTGAGATATTATGTCTAATTGTTGACGAGTTTTGACAAGATGAATTGACTTAATCTTTAAAAGTTTGGCTTTTTTTGTGCTGACAGTGACAGCTACTATAGCCGCGAGTACACTAACGCTTTTCGTCTGCCACGGACCAACATGCATTCCTCTTTATACACGGACTAAAACAAGAGACTATCATGTTTTATATGGGACTTAAGCAACGCACGAGCACACAGGGCGGTTGATGACCTGGCCGATCTGGAGTTGCTCGGGAATCTGGCCAGGGTTGGCAGCCTCAATTTGACCGATGGTAATGCTGGAGTTTTTGGCAATGGCGCCGAAGGTGTCGCCAGAGACGATGGTGTATTTAGTGTCGTAGCAAGAGCAGCCTTGGCAGACGGGAATGATGGTCGTGTTACCGGCGAAGATGGCGTCGAAGCTAGCAAACCTGCCCTTGTTGGCGTTCTCGAGGGCGTCAAGCTTGAGGTCAAAGTTGTTGGCGATGAGAGTGAAAGTGTCTTTGGGAATGACCTGGTAAACTGGAGGGTTGACGGACAGACCCTTGACACAGTCCTGGGTGCCAGTTGCCTGGGGAGCATTGGAAAGGCAGCTGGTCTTGTCGACGGTTGCAGTGCAGTTGGCTGGGACAGTGACAAGCTCGCCGGGGAAGATGAGGTCGGGGTTGGAGATGTTGTTGAGCGCGACAATGTTGCAGGCACCGGAACCGAAGTGGTCGGCAATGGTTGTCAGGGTATCACCAGAGACAATAGTGTAGTTCTTGAGTGAAAGGGGCTTGCAAGAAACATTTGGGTAAGGGCTCTTGCCTGTTGACTGTCAGTAGTCTGCAGTATACGAAAGATAGTTATTTGCACTCACAGTCGGTTTTGGTAGGCCTGGCGGAGACAGAAGCGGCCAAGACGGCGACGATAGCGAAGAGAGTGGACTTCATTTTGAGAAAGTTAAATAGACCGTTTAGGTAGTACTAGGTAATGAGCGTGGGTATAAAAGAGTGTGGGGAGTAAAGCTGGATAAGCAGACGATTGGCGGGTGTAGCTGTGAGGAGTTGGCAATGGGAGCAGAAGATGAACAGCTATATACTCATACACCCCTTCCTGACTCTAACCAGCATCATGATATATTTTTAGTCTTGTCACTGGAAAACGTCGTGACTTCGGTGCTTATTGCGAGATGCTTCCACAGACTCGGTCTAATGTCACTTCCCTGTTAACCACATTGGCTGTCACACCCCTAGCATCTCGAAGTCACCTCTCACTCATTTCGTTTGATGAGCCCTTGATCAGGATTGGCAGACCTGTCAGCTTACACGTACATAGCTTCGCGGGCTTGGTTTCGGGCAATATCATCCGGCTGACGGATCCAGCTAGGGTCAATCATTGATTTATGAATACATTTTGGTAGAAAGACCAATTGGTTCTCAAGTTGATTACAAGTGCGAAGGGCAGTATTAGGCATGCTCATTAACAGAGGTGCATGCATACTCAATTGCAGACTTCCACAATGGAACGTGGTGTAAGAAAACGCTCGCGTTGTGGGTCATCTCGGCAGCGATGATCAACTAGCCATCTTACAGTTTGGAAGCAGAGGGTTGTCAAAGTGTAGTTAGAGCATACGACACGGGTTGGAAATTGCAGCAATATGGCTTGGAGCTGAAATCTTAGAGGATATGACAGGGTGTGGGAAATTGCATGAACGTAAACCAAGTTAAGGTTCCCAGTGAGTGATTCAATTGGAATAGTCCCTCACTAGTTTTTTTCGCAAGCGATAGAGCCATTTTGAGTTATTCCGTATTAGGTCCGACTTAACCGCCTTAACCAATTCACCCTAGTAAGCTTAATACTGTTGTGAACTTTGTGAACTATTCCAACGGCTTCAACACTTTCGCGATACAAACCTTGGTCGCATTTGGAGCCCCCAAGAGTCTTGTTCCAGATCCGTGGAAGTCAACCGGTTCATCGCTCTTGCCTTTTCTTTTCTCATCGGCGACTCGATTTATTCGGAAGTTACCAAATCAGTTGCAATCATTTCATTCATTAAGATTTTCGGCAGTATATGACTCGGCATCTGGTGATCTCCACAAATGACCGGGGTTCCGGGTTGTCACGGCTCCTCCTTGGCGACAGCTTCAAGTTGATTTACAACGGTCGGCTCGTAGGGCGGAACACGCGTAGTGGTGAATCACGTACCGGCTTACATGTGTATCTAAGACTGTATCAAAGGCCCGTGAATGAGATCCAAGAAAAGTATTGAGTAAACTGATACTTTGTTATGATCAAAAGGGGTTCTCCTTGGACCGCCTTCCCGTCTGCTGTGGGCTGATAACTAAGTAAGCTGGGCTAACATCTGGGCTGGCGCTGATAGTCGGACGCTTGGCTAGTAGCTAGTAGCGAGACTAAGCTCTTGTTAGGTGTGCCAAAGGAAGTGGGTTAGGGTTAGTCAATCAACTGCAGCGCTAATGAAGCAGGCAGATACAGGGATTACTAATATTTTATGAATTCGATGGATGGTAGTATGGTTTCTTTGGGATTATTGTTACTTCGCATTTGTTCTTACAACTGCATCTGTCAGAGGTAACCTGACGTGCAAATTCATAGGGCTGGAATTGTGGAGCAATACGAATAGCAAATATTCTCGAGAACGCTATAGCGAGAAACGGGCCGTCGTATGGCATGGGAAGGTGATGCGAAATCGTTCACATAAAGTGATCGTTGCAAATACGGGACCTATAGCTTGGCTGCGGTCCCATTTTCAAAATACTCGCATAAAGGTTCCGGCTTACCTGTACAGGTACTCCTACATGCACCCAAAACACGCTTCTCGGTCTTTGTTCTTTGCCAAGGTCCAAGACGCAATTTGCTGGTACAGAGCGATTGGCATCCGCACTCCAAGAGCAGTGATCGTCACGCGTGAAATGAACCATAGAATGGGTATCAGATTGCTTACGGCCGCGATTCGGGAAGACGCCCCTATCCTGGGACCGGTTGTGGTTGCTCAGCAGCGTACACTGAAGACAGCATAAAGACGAAAGATTCTTCCCACTTATTCCTTACGCGTGAAGTAACGCTTCACCCTGTCAGCGGCATGCAGTGCATCAGAGCCTATACGCCGAATGTCGAAGTATGCGGCATGGGACCAGTTGCTTGGCTGTCATCTTTGTTAGTCACGAACAAACGCCAATGTTCACCGGATGGCGGATCGACACGCTGGGATCTGAGTGCAACAGGGTGGTTCCCGGATGGAGGTGACGAGAAGAGTTGTGAACAATGCTTATGTGGTGATGGGCGGCAATCTCGGTGCAGCCTAGACCTGGGGTTCTTCCAAGCCCGGAACCGCCAAGCATGACGTACGACAGCCTTATGGTAGTAGTAGACTTGACGGCGAGAAACATCCCCGATGCTGTCTCAATGTGGATTTCAAGTGCATAGTGTTGTGTACTTACATACATGCTACAATAGACCCAGGCCAGTGCATATGCCTGGACTTAGTCAATGTCATCATCAGCAACAGATCCGTTGCCCCTGCGTTGTCCTAGCCGTGTATGCACATGCGCCTGGGAAATTGCTCCGTGCCGTGTCGGTACTTGTGGGATGCATGGGCCACTTCTTCATTCAAAGAAGAAGCTGAGCTGACATCGTCTTACTCCGCGCCAGGCCCGGCTGTCTTTCCTCAACGGCCTGTTGGCACCAAGAGGCTTCTATAGACCCCTTATCCACAGTCTTTCTGAATATCTTGCGTATTGGTAATTCCAGAAGTTAATATGTTCCTGCAAAGTATATTTACAGATCTACAGATGAACTTGACATCGGTCAATGAACCAGTACTGATAAACCCAATATAGAGTACAATACCCATGAATCATATCAAGCTTTCCTCTGTTTCCGAGCGGCCATTACTAGTCGTATCGGCGTGGCTGCTAGCATCCTTGGAAAAGTTTCATTGGGATGTGTTGGCACGGCAAAGGCCTTAATTGAGTCAAACAACTGCAGTTGCATAAAACACTAAAATGAAGACTTGACTGATTCAACTCGCTACTGGGCTATCGACATAGCTATATACTCAGCAGTAGCAGGCAAGGCAAGGCTGCTGAAACTTGGGTTTCCCTGCTGAGACGCGTATGCCCTTGCTGGGACTTGTATGCCCGTAGCAAGACCGAGGTAAGACTGGTGTCGTCAGCTCGATTCCAATATATATCCCAACAGGATGGATAGTTCAATGAAGCGATAATAGGAAATTAATTGACGCAATCGTACTCATTGAAAGTCTTTTATCTTTTTCACATTAAAAGTTTGATCTCTATTCTCTTAATTCAAGATGCACACGAGGCCATAGGAATAACAAAAGTGGATACTCGTTATGGCCAAGTGAACGTCTGTTTGTACGAATCTACTGCTCAGACCCACTACCGAACGCATGATCACAGCCAATAACCTAGTTAGTATAACCACAGAAATGAGCGACATCAACTTCGACAGCGGAGTTAATGTCTCCAATTATATAAATCCTTTCGTTCTATACTGAGATACTAATCCAATCTCACCTCATTGTCATTATTCTCGTCAACTCAAGTACCACCTGACAAAAAACGATAACTTATTCTAGAACTAGGCTTCTCAAGCATCCATACGACAATTTGAGAGACCAAAAGAATACCTACAAAAACCACTCTACAGCTCTCAGTTCAGCCTGCCGGTCCTTCCAATGTATTCCGTCGACTAAGCACCCTCGGGTCCCTCTTCCCCATCGTAACCTCAAGCGCTTGAATCAAGCCTCTCTCATCATACCTAACGAATCCCTCGCCCTCATTCCTCCTCCCATACACGCGAATAGCCTCGATACCAATCCTCCTGAGCTCGTCTTTGTCGACGGCCGGCGTCCCCGGCCCTTGCAGATGAATAACATGCGTGACGTAGTTCTTGTACTTTGCCTTGTCAAGGAGGCCAAACACGCCTTTTGACTCCTCGCCTGCCTTGGCGATGGCTGCAACAAAGTCCAGCGCTGTGTACGGATTCGATGATGGTCCTGTTTCGCGATCAATGGTCGAGTTGAGGATGAGGATTTTGTAGCGGATAGAGGAGTTACTTATGGCTTCGCCGACTCCTTTGAGGACAAGAGAGGGAATGATGGATGTGTAGAGTGAGCCGATGCTGTATACAACGGCCTGAGCGTCCGCTAATGAGTTGAGCACCATGGGGTTAGCAGAGAGACGGATTTCTTGGCCATATGGGTTGATGTACCATAGCCGCTCGATCCTCGCAGGTAGTTCTTCTTCGTCGGCTTTTGAGAAGGTGATGTACTGTTTCCGAAGTGAGGGGAGAGACCCAGGTAGGTTGGCGTCTTCAATGCGGTCATGGTGCTCTGTTTCGTCAATTTCTGTAGGTGCGCCACCGAAAACCAGAGCTGTTGAAATGGAAGGGTGCGATATGGAGTTTTGGCCGGTGATCAGTTCTCCATTTGCGAGGCCAACGGAAATGTGATGCGTGAAATTGGTGTTGATTGCGGGGAGGACAGACGTGTGGCTAGGTACTGAGCAGATGCTAGAGAGCAGATAGATTGCGGATTCAAATGATCCAGTAAAGAGTCGAGCACTAAATGAAATTAGTACTATTAAAATATCACAGAGTAGCGACTGTTGAAAGACCCATGTGTCTAGCATAACGACAGCTCAAGAGGTGAAACCTGTGCTTACATGTGCGTCTTGCAACACCACTCAAATGAAAAAAAAGCTACTCACCCAGTCAGAAACAAATTTCCAATACTTGCGCCGGAGAAGTCGAAACTGGAGGAAGGCCGCCGTCGCTTTACGATCTCGAACGCGACAACATTCAACATGGATCGTACTAGTTCTTTCTTCGCAGTAGAAATATTAGTCCACAGTACATGCTCGGCCTCTACAATCTGCAGCCACTCCTCCCGGGCCAAAGAGCGTTCCTTAGGCAGCCTATGGTTGAAGAACGTTTTGATAGCTGCCTTTTCGCTATCGTCATGATCTGGGTCATCCGGGATAAGACGGACGAGACGACCTGTACTTGATTAATACGAAAACAATGAATTTACGAGACGAGCGCTCGGCGTACTTCGTACATCGCCAATACCTTTTTTACTTTAGTATTTTTTTTTCTTTATAATTCTGCGAGCGATGCATACCTGGGCCTCCAAAGACACGGATCAGCTCCGACGAGCTTCCACCGTTATCGCTGATAGGGATGACATAGCTGAGCGGGCACTTCTTGTCCTCCCGCACCGTTTTGAACACGTCAACCAAGTTATTTGCAGCGCTGCCGCCGGAAAATACGACGATACCCTTGGCTTTGAGATTGCCGTTCATTGTTGGCGAAGCCGGTGCTATGTAGTCGCCATGTGGCGTGAGGAGGGTATCGGTAGTCATGGGTGAATGCATGGATGTTGAGGTCTATGTAAGAGAAAATTGACCACGCGGGTCACGGTTCGGTATCTTATATGTCATGCTGAATCGTTGGCGGTGGGGAGTTGTAATCCGACCCAAGATGTGGTCGCTCTTTCACCCGCTCGAAGTAGAGTCACGCACTAACATCCTAGGGCGGCTTTTGGCGCGTTACTCAACAAGGCAATATCTCGCAATTTTGAATCAAGATTGGTGAATATGGATGTTTTGTATTTGTTGCATTTGCAAAAGTTCAAAATTGAAGGATTTGTACAAACGAGTCTCCAGTTCGGACATGATAAAAGAGTGGTTTTAACGCACACTCTTGGCTCATCAACGCCCATGCCCGATGTTGCCTCATCACGAGTAGTGTCTGCATCGTGAGATAGGACCAATACAGACGAGACTTATGATGAATCTTTGGACATGAATTTGGGCGAATTAGCCCTCGTCTTCGCACTACCCCTCCTCACGCTCCTTCACTCTGCCTTTACTAGCGATATGTCTCTATGAGTTTCCAGCAGCCTCCTCGCGCTCCTTCCTCCGTGCTCGTTTCTCGAGCAGGGCGTCTCGTCGATCGGCCAGGAGCCTGAATTGTCGTTGCTCCACGCCTGTGAGCCAGTAGCCGAAGCTGCCACCAATGCCGGCATAGATGGGGTAGACCCAGATGGACTCCTTGTTGAAGAGTGGGCGCATCTCAATGCCCAGCTGCCATAGTCGCGCAGCAACGCCTGGTGGACGTAGTCAGTAGTGTTGGTGGTGAGTGTGCAAAAGTCGTGGGAGACGTACCGAGCCCGCTCCAGAAGAGAACCTTGTGAACCATTTTGAATTGGCCTTGAACGCAGTTGTAATATCGCTATCGAAGAAGTCTGGTGTGTTGTGCTGCAGCAGCAATTGGGTCAAGTGTTGCTGTCACCGCTGTACGAGGCTTCTTTGTCGCGATGCTCGATGTAAAGCTCCAGACTGCCAAGACAAGAACCACCTACGCGGTTGCGGAGCGGAGCCAACGCCCGCCGACTCCTACTTCGGCGCGACGGGTACTTTTTCGCGACTTCTCTTGATACACCACTCTGCATGCCTCATAGTGCTGCACTCCTTTACAATTCGGGGTGACGCGCCCGGTCGCAGCAGTTCCAAGCCTCCCTACGTCATTCGTTGCCCAACTGGCCGTTCATCCCCGTCTCCTGTATACGGCCGGTCGCACACGTCGCCAGACGACTGATCGCAACGACGAGCCACCAACCATGGCCGAAGTTGCACGCAAGCGCGCCCAAGATGGCGATGGCACTGCAAATATGCGCAAGAAACTAAGGCCTTCGGAGCTTCCGCTCTCCCAGGCGAAACGATCGGCCATCGACAGTTTGGCACACATGTTTCGCAAAAAGGGCACATACGACGACATACGGAGGGATCTCATGAAGCAATATGTATCAGGTGTAGGTAGCAATCTTGTATTCAAAAGCCTAGGCCAAGTACTGACACTTATGCTCCAGCCTGCCAAAGATGAACTCCAATCTGCCCTTAAAGAACTCGTTGACCGCGAAACCGACCGTAATCCGTCATTACTATCCAAGGATCCCCGAATGGCGACAACTCTTATTGAAGGCGCGGGCGAACGCAGTGATATTTACGCAAACATCATGAGCACTGTCAACACCCTGTTGGACCGCTTGATGGAGGAACAGGGCTTGCCGAAAATGCGCGAATACCGCATTCAGGAAATTGGTGCAGAGGCGGCTGCTGAAGAGGAGAAGCGAGGCAGCAAGACCGAAGAGGAGTGGGCACAAGAAGCCGAGGCTCGACGGCAAAAGCGTGAGGCTCAGAGGGAGAAGGAGCTGGAAGAAGAGCGCGAGAGGGAGCGTGCAGAGAGGGCCAAAAAGGAAGAGCGTAGGCGGCGAGAAAAGGAAGAAGATGAGGCTCGAGAGAAGGCTCGGCAGGAAGAAAAGGAGCGTAGGCGCAAGGAGCGTGAAGAGTGCGAGAAGGAAGACGAAGAGCGCCGACGAAAAGATCGGGAAAGGATTGAGAAGGAGAGGGAAGAAGAACGCCAGCGCCTTAAGAAGGAACGGGAAGAGCACGAGAAGAGTCGAGAGGCTCGCCTTAAGAAAATCCGAGAGGAGGATGCCGAGCGGGAGCGTCGCATACAAGAGGAGCTTGACCGAGATCGTGGACGCTATCGCAGTGGCCGTGGACGCAGCAGGACCCCTGACCGTGACAGAGACCGCCGAGGGCGTGACAGAAGCAGGCGAAGGAGCAGGACAAGGTCAAGATCGCGTGACCGCCGTATATCTATCAAGCCTGAGGACATCAAGGTGGACGACGATTTGGCACTTCAGCTTCTGCTGCAAGAGAGCGAACAGATGAAGAAGTCACGGCAGCGACCCGCGCTTGAACGTTCAGAATCACTCGAACCGCCTATGCGGAAAGCACATCCACCCAAGTCGCTTGTACCGCGAGATCCAGTGGCTGTTCGATTGGCGAAGCTTGACGGAAAATCCGCTTCGCCTGCACAGCGGGCCTCTAGCAAAGACCTCAGATCTCCCCTCTCGGAAACACATACTACAGCCGCAAAGGATGAAGACACCCTGATGATGGATGCTCCACCAACCGACGCCAAGGGTCGACGAGGAGAATTGTCTTCTAAAGCTGATAAATCACGCGCACGTTCTAGATCACGCAGTATTGCACGGGGCACTAGGAGGCAAAGCAGAAGCCGTTCACTGTCTCGCGGAAGCCGCTACGATCGCAGGTCTCGACGGGATGAGGATAGACATTCCTACAGGCCGACACACGATGGTCGAAGGCGCGATCGCGACGACCGTGATGATAGACGCTCGCGCCGCGACAGTCGTAGCCGGTCACGAGAGACACGTACTAGCCGCCGCAAGTCGCGGTACGAGACGCGCAGCCCTTCACCAAGCCGAGAAGAGAGACGTCGAGACCGCACCCGGTCTCGTTCCCGAAGCCGACGTGATCGTGATCGCGATCGCGACCGTGATCGGTCGGTCACTCGTCGACGCCGTCATTCCCGCTCTAGAAGTCCAGATAACATCGATCGCTATGTGCCTGGCGGTGCGGCAGCAACCACCACTACCACTAGTACCCGGAAGCGAGACGACAGCCGTGAGCGCAAGCGCGATGATAGCCGACCTCGTAGGCGTGACGATAGCCGCAATCGGCCACGAAGCTACAGGTCTCGAGACTATGATCGCTGGGATGGCGGGAGAGAACGGGGCAGTAGACGGCAAGAGTCTGACTGCTACCAACCTGGTGGTGGGGGTGGAGATGGTGATGAGAAGGAGCGAGACGGCGATCGAAAGGCCAGAGAGCGGGGTAGGGAGCGGAGTAGGGAAAGAAGTCGGGAGAGAAGCCGGGAAAGGAGCCGTGATAGAGACAGGCGCAGGCGTGTCAGGAGTCGGACGAGAAGCCGCAGCAGAGACCGTCGGCGCTGATTAGGTGGGTGTGTGGTGGGCTGATGGGCTGATGGATTTATTGATTGATTTGATTCTTGGGGCGAATGTATTATAATAACTATGGGGTCGACCTAGGTGGACTTGAACAAGAAGCCGGTTATGCCCTGCTCGTTAATATTATACAGTACAGATGCGATCATGTCATTTTATTGTTGTCGGTATTGACAAAGATATATAACACTTATGGTATGTATATATCCAGATATACTAGATGTGTATGTATGTATATGTAGTAGTATGTCGGAACATGGATAGGACTGACGTCGACATGGGCAAAAGCAGGGCCACAGGTCCTGCGTGCCAAGAGGCGCTAGTCGGGGGATCCCTGCGTAGCCACTGCACGGCTGTGCAGGCGACGGAAAGACCTGGTCACGTATCTTTGTCCTATTGCGCGTGCGACGACGCCCTTGGTATTGGCTGCCTACATTCTGGCCCTCTTCCCACTTCTCTTCGCCCTCGTGCTCACCACCCTGCCCGCTACACTCCTTCACCTCTGCAACGGTCTGCTACTGACCCTCTGTTCTGGCCACCCACACATTGTTCTCTTCGCCCTGCAACTAGCGCCGCCGTGGTCATGTTCGCTCCCGGCAAACCCAAGATTAAGACGAGAACCGTTCTTGTCAAGAAGGCGCCCGCCCCCACTGCAAGCCCCTCACCCTCATCACGCCCTCTAGCCTCACGCCCAGGCAATGCCTCGCGCTCCCACAGTGCATCTGGCCCGCCATCCAACCGCTACCAGTCGACGCCCCGCTCGCAAACAACTTCAAGAGAACGAGCTCCCAAGTCGGTATCCGTGTCGCGTGTTGACACCCGCAAACGCAAAGGTGCCGATACTCCCCAGTGGGCAAGCAGCGATGAGTCGAGCGACGATGACGACAGTGATCGCTTGGGTGTCAAGCGCCGCCGGACACGGCCAGCTAGCAGCAGCATTGAACCCATGAGTCTAAATCGCGCTCTCGAGCCGGACTTGAGCAGGCGCATACGGATACAGGAGGCTGAGAAGAGAGATGCGGCAGAGGCCGAAGGGCCTTCAAATGGTACAACAGACTCTGTCATGACACAGGCCCAGGAGAATGTGGCTTTTAGGAAGAAAAAGGCGTCGTCAGCCAAGATATGCCTGAAACATGGTTATGAAATGACAAAAGATGATGTAGCCAAAGCCTACAAATCTACTTTTTCAGGGAGCGACAAGAAGCTTGTGGTTGAACTGCAATATCCTAGTCTCTCCCGTCCAGAAAAGTTCGAAGCCGTTGCCCGAAAAGAAGTGGACGAGGAATACAGCCCGCTGGACGACATTTATTTCAGTATTGAGGAAATCATACAGCACTACCTCCCATCAGACCTGTCCACAGAGCTGTCATCCGACGCACTAGGCACAGTCCGGCTCCTCAAGCGAGCCGTAACCAAAGACGACCCGGAACTCTTCAAACAAGAACTCTCCAAATTCAACGAGCTGATCAAGGACTGTTACAGCGATGGCACAATACCCCGTATTCTCGATGACATGCACGCCATCCCTCTCAGCCTCGTCAAGCGCATCACCGCCCAAAGCTACAACCGAATCGTCTCCCCGCACGCCCACCGCCTCCGCAAGGTTGCAGGTAAAGAAACCACGTACGGCGAGCTCCTCACGCCCTTTGTCCACAAGATCTTCGCACAAACAGGCCTCAACTCGTCGCATATCTTCGTCGACCTCGGCTCCGGCGTCGGTAACGTGGTCCTGCAATCCGCGCTCCAAACCGGCGCCGAATCCTGGGGCATCGAAAAAATGAAGCTTGCCGCCTCGCTCGGCTCGGAACAAGCCGCCGAACTAAAAGCCCGCTCAAAACTCTGGAACATTGCCCTTGGTCCCATTGAGCTCATCCACGGCGACTTTCTCGAGTCACCGGAAATCGATAATGTGCTGCGTAAAGCGGATGTGGTCCTTGTCAATAATAAAGTCTTTGGCGAGACGCTGAATAATCTTCTCCTACAAAAGTTCCTCGATCTCAAGCAGGGGTGCAAAGTTGTTAGCCTCGAGAGCTTTGGGGGTGGCGCCGCGAAACAGGGGGTTAGGAATGAACAGAGTATTGCGGGGCTATTTGATGAAGAGAGATATGAGTCTGGGACTAATAGTGTGAGTTGGGCAGGGGAGAGTGTCGAGTATTTTATTGCTACAAAGGCGCGGTAAAAGTGAGGAACTTGGGGCTTCCCCTTTTTTTGTAGCAAGTGATGAGTATATCTTCTTTTTCCTTCTTCTTCTTCTTCTTCTTCTTCTTGTTGTTGTTGTTGTTGTTGTTGTTATGGTTGTTGCTTTTCGTACTCTTCTCTGTACTATAAGCGAGTAGATAGCAGTGGCGGAGGAAGGGAGGGAGGCTAGTTTTGTTGAATTAGGGTACATGTATGGTTATTTACAGATTTCTGTAACTAGTGGTTATTGTTGTTGTTATTTTTTTCTTCTGTTTGATCTAGAAAGATATCTAGGGTGGTGCTCGATATAGTTGTTGACTTTGGGTAGGGGAGTGGAGGAAGAAACGGAAGGGGAAAGAGATAAGGAAACGCATTGCATGGTTATAGCATAGAAGGCAACTTTTTTTTATTGGTGGCGTTTTGATTGGAAATATCAATACCCCTTCCCTTTTTTCCTTTTGCTTATTTTTTTCTTGTCGTTTGGTAGCTGTGTAGACAGAAGATGAAGAATATGTATACATAGGAAAAAAAAGTAAGGTATTCTAGTCTTTTGTAAAATCCATATGCACAGACGGTGGGTTTTTGCTTTTTGTCAACGGCAAGGAAAGGAGATAATGCCAAGTGTATGTGTAAGTATGTGTGTATATTCCATCTACAAAGAACTACCGTTATTACTTTTCCTTTTTCCTTCCCATTTTGCACATATCACCTTTTCTATTCCATACTATATATATATCCGCCTTGGAAACTCGACCTACTCACCCATGAACCAGATACACCATTCAGCCCCATTACACGCAGCGAACCCAATAAATACCAAGCAGCCATTGCATTATCTATTAAACAGAAAAAGGAGTGTCATATATACACGTATAAACATGTAAATGTAGTAGGGGGTATCAAAGGAATGGACAGCTGAACAAGCGCATGGTAAAAGTACCCAAAAAGGAAATTCGTGTTCGCGTTTGTATGAAGAGAGAAGAGAAAAAGACCAGAGGAACAGAAAAGATATGTACAATCCTGAAGGCCCCATCAACAAACCCATTTTTTTTCTATCGATCCGAAATTTATAATCACAGTTGATTTTTTCTTCTCTTAGAAGAAAAAGGCCAGGGCACCAAGACCAACAGCAGCGTATTGCGCTCCGTTGACGACAGCAGCAGCTCCAGTTTGAAGCGAAGGCTTGTCGTTTCCGGAAGCATTAGGACCACTGGTGGTGCCGGTAGCTTGCACCGGGTCGACAAAGGCATACGTCGTCATTGTGCTCTGGCGGCCCTGTGCGTCAGTTGTGGTAATCAGCTTGATGCTGCTGATCAGACTGCCACCGGGTGTGAGCGTAGTCAGGACAACAGAGCCGCGTGAGTCGGTTGTCGACGTTACTTGGCCTGCTGTTGGCGCAAAGTTCACCGCTGAAGTGGTGACGGTTGTGCGGCCGGCTTGGTCCGTGGTTGTCTTGACGACGGCAGGTCGGTTCTCAGTCTCTGTTACTGTGCTGCCCGCCGAATTTGTGCGCACAACAGTTACAGCGACGGAGGCGGTGACTTCGCTAAGGACTTCTGTAGTCTGCACAATTGTCTTGCCATCCTTAGTTACCGTGGATTCAATGGGAATAATAGCGGGTCGCTGTTGAGTCGTGGTTTGGACAGCGGTTGTGGTTTGCTGCTGGGTCTGGGTCTGGGTCTGGGTCTGTGTCTGTGTCTGTGTCTGGGTTTGATCTTGGGTCTGGGTTTGCGTCTGCGTCTGGGTTTGCGTCTGGGTCACAGTATCGGCGGAGGCCTCACTGGTTCTGGGCGGTGGTGGTAGTGGCGCAGCGGAGCTGGCTTCAGGAGGCGGTTGTAAGTTATCGCTCGTTGTCGGCACCGGAGTGGAGTTCTGGATTGACTCGGGTGGATTGCTAGCGGTAGTGGCGGTATTGGTGCTGTTTGAAGGCGTCTGTCTCTTTCGCAAGTCATTGACAGCATCGACGATGAGCTTGGAAGCAAGCGCTGGGTTGTTGCTGTGGATGTTTTCGATTCCCCGATGGTGCGACTCAAAGACGCCATTCTTAAAGTCCTTGAGATTACTCAGTGCTGCATGTAGAGATTCTTCCGGCAGTGCATTCAGCAAGTCCTGGAAAGCTTCCTGTGCGGTCGCATAGATGGTCTTTGGGTGGTCTGCAACATCCTTGGGCTCCGCAGCTGCAATCGCGCTGAACAAGGGAAGTGCCATGACGGCAACCTGGCAGAAGGAACGCATCGTGGTGACCTGCAAAGAAGGCGATATCGGTCAAGCGAAGCAAAGAGAAGATGGACTGCCTCTTTTAAGGGAAGAAATGTCAGGAGCTGTGCACTTTGTGTCAGCAGAGCGCCATGATGTTGTTAAACCCCGGGAGCGGTAACAAAGGGAATGAGGCGGAACAGATAGACTTTAGCGAGTGGTGGTCGCCATGAAGGCGGTGCTCAGGACGTGCTTACACAATTTCAGTGGGCTCCCGAGTGGCTGGGTTACCAGTGTCCCGATGCCGCGAAGCCAACAATGGGCTATCTAGCTTGCTTGTTGCGTGTTGTTTCTCTGGTGCACTCGGTGGCTTTTCTTGTTTTCCCTTATCGCAAGCAGGCCAGCAAGAAAGCAAAAAAGTAAGCGAACGAAAGTGTCGTTTGTGAGTGAGTGAGAGGGAGAGATAGTACTAGCTGTTGTTGAAGTCAGAGTCGGGCCGATGGTCAGCGAGTGTAATATGTGTGTATAAGTGGATGCAGGTGGGCAGGAGGAATTAATTAATTTGCTGCGAAAGGAATGGGAAGGAGCAGCAGGCCGATGGGACCTTAAGGCAGAAGGTGGAGCCCAGGTGGAGGCGGATGTGGACGCAGACGCAGACGCAGATGCTTGCTGATACATGGCACTAGGTGTGACCTGGACAGAAACACGAGCTTGCCTTTCGCCTCCCAATGCCACTAAAGCACACGCTGTCCCGACTATCCCGTGCACCTCCAACCATGCCCATGGCCCTGCAGTCATCCTCGCCCAGTCGCGCCTCCCAATCGCTTTTCCGCATTGATGCTTTTTGGGCCTGTCTTGTCCGGACAGTGGTTGCTCTATCCGCACACACGAGGCCATTGTCTGGCGCGCAAAGCAGGTAATTCACACATATGCCCAGCGCGTGAAACAAGGCGAGAAGCAAGTTGGCACACAAACTTCGGGAGTAGGGTATATTATGTGACAAAACACATCAGACGAGTCGGGGTGCCGCCTTTTGGTTTGACGCCTCCAGCACGTCATTTGTTTGAAGGGAGGCACCAAGGCATCTTCTCCCTAATTGCGGTGCGATGAAACCACCGTGTGCACTGAGCCAGCTTGACGTCGTTCAACTCCACTCTAGAGCACACAGCCACCGCATTTGCCGTACACCGGCCTTCTGCTGTCTCCTCCGCATCCCTCAGCCCACATCGCGTTCCCAACCAATCCCACTACGCGGTCTAGTCCGCCCTGCCCAATCACCGTCGTAAGTGTCCTAAAAATAGTCACCTTCCTACTTCAACCTCATCATGCTCTGAGGTCCAAGTACTCACCTACTGTTCGCGTACGTATCCCTACACCATAGACGATGGCTAGACAGATGCCCCGCCACTCAGGCCCCCTTGCTTCTCCCCCGCTCGGCTCTAGACCTCTGCGGTTCCTGTTCGTCGCCACCACACTAGACCCATGCCCCTCTCCTGTTGGCTGTCGCAGTGTGTGTGCATACGGGATAAACAGGCGCAGGGGAGGGAGCCTGCTTATCATCTTGAGTGTACCGTACTATACATGGGCATATACGTAGCAGTACCACGTGTCGATGGTTGTAATGCTATCAATCCACTCACGACCAAAAAGAACGCACATGTACAATCACCAACATTGTTTATCAACTCCTTCGCCTCTCCCTGCATTTACATAGACGGGTGGGAATCCTCCTTAACCACAGGCTAACTACCCCACTGCACCCCGTCCACATACAGGTCAAGCAAAGCAACACGCCACGCCACGCCCTCTCAACACGCGTCAAGCCCCTCGACACGCGTCAAGCCCCTCGACCTTGTAAGACAAGTGCAATTCAACAACCACAAAGGAAACCCCCTTCCAAATAAAAACTGCCATTTCCCTCCACGTTTTGACTGACTCTACTACCTACACACCCTCTCCCTTCTTCTTACAACAAAAGTGGCAAGAGGCCAACCCTCTTCTAGTCCGTATACACACACATACACGCACACACATTTACATACTAACAGTTTGGCCCAAGCACAGCCTTTGCCAAAACGAAAAAAAATATAAAGCAGGTCATGCCGTAGCACGAGTATATATACATGGCTGTTATAGACACGCTTCCATCATGCATTATACAACTCAGCAAATGATCCCTCCCCTATGAAGCTAGTGGACCTGCTGCTGCTGCTGACTGTGCATTCTCAGTCACTGGCGCACCAGAGCTTGCGTCCGCATTCATTGTCTGTGGCGTAATGGTGACTGTTGACCCCGATGAGGCATGCATGGGTCCAGATGGTGTCGACTTTGGTTCACTAGACGGTGGAGCTGCAGCTGCAGCTTCTGACTGTACCGGCGCATCCGCCTTAGCTTCAGGTACGCTTTCTGCATTCGTCATGGATGATGCAGGAGCCCCTGGCAGTGATTGAGGCACCGTTGCAGCAACTGGTGACAGCGGACTTCTTTCCGGCGACCGCGCTATGGAAATGGGTTCCGTCAACGCCGCAGGAAGGTTCGTCCTGAGCGCCATTGAGTTGCTCCCTCGCTCAGGGCTCGATTTATTAGCAGCCGCCGTCGGTGGCGTAGGGCTAGGACCAGTGGGCGTGACATCATTCGACTTGTCCGCTTTAGGCTGCGACTGTTCCGTAGCGTGCGGTATATCTGATGGTCTGCCGCGACCAGCAATACTTTCACTTTGCTGCGCCAGATTCTGCGGCAGAGGCCCATAGTTTGAGCTTCCCGGCGGACTCTTGGCCCTTTCCCTCCTGTCTACACGATCTCTGTGATCCTGCCTCCGCTTGTGGAACCAATCGAAAGCTCCCTTCTTTTCAGTTTTGTCGTGGTCTGGCGGGCTGCCAACTACTATGGACCCTTCTGAGCCATGCACATGTTCATACTGACCACTTCGGCGCCCGTTGCCCGTCCATCCGGAACTGCTGGCAAACGAACTCATACTCTTGTCCGCGCCAATCACGGACCCGCGTAGGTCAGTCTGGCTCGCTGTAGGCGTTGCCTTGCTCTCCCCTCGTCGGTGGCCCTTCCAGAAGCTACGCTTCTCTTCTTTCGGCGCATCTTCAGCCAACTCGGTTTCCGAGTACTCTGTCGCGGTCGAGTGTGACCTAAAGGAAGCAGAAGGCGACATGCTGGGCTTCAGAGTGTTGCCTGAAGCCTTTGACGAGTTTGTGTCGTGAATGGCTTCCTTGGAGCTGTTTGAGTGCGACTGACCTTGTGCAAACGCAGGTTGGGGCGGATGCAATGGTGAGGGAGGGCCATGGCCTGATTGTGATCCTCCAAAACCAGCCTCGCTGCCACCAAGAGAATGTGTAGAACTATGGGTACTTTGGCTCACGCTGTTTGGCATTCTCTTCTTCTGGAGCTTGTTGGGCTTACGGCCATCCTTCCCATCATCGGATTTACCAGTAGGTGAGGCACTTACTTTCGACAGAATTTGGGTAAACGTGCGTACAGCAGGCGTCATTTCGACTGCAGGCCCAGAATCGACAGGCCCAGAATCGACAGGCCCTTCAAGAAATTCTGAGCGTTCGCGCGTAGGTGTATGATGAGGACTGCGTTGGGGACTGCGAAGGCCATTGCTAGGCGTGGTAGACCGTGGGGGTGAGAGAGACTGTGCAGCCTGTGCAATGACATTGGGTGTGGTAGGCTGGCTTGGTGGGATCACGCCAGGTGAAGCAAGTGGGAAAGCACCAGGAATGTTTTGAACCCCAGGGCTGGTTGGAGGCATGCTTCGTCGGTTAAGTACAGTTGACGGTGTAAGATTGTTAGGTCCAGGGGCAACTTCGAATGGCTTCGGCATCTCTATCTTGTTTGGAGGTACAGTCTGCGCTCGTTTGGGGACTGCCACTTCAGGCTCAGGGGGCTGTGTTGCTACGGTTTGTTCTGCCGCAGGTGCTGTACTCTGTAAGGCCTCAGATTGGTGCGGATGCTGTTGAACCTCTGGTTTCGCATGAGCATGGGTCACTGGGGCATTTGCGGTCTCTGGTGCTAAAAGCTCGCTCTTGACCTCTTCCACCGTAGAAGTAGTTTGTTTCGATGGAGGGAAGCGCGGGCTGCCGATCGCTGGGGTGCGCTTCGAGGGTAGTGTATTGCTTCGGTGCACTCCTGAGGTAGTCGGTGAAGCAAATGCTGGAGTAATTGGGCTAGGGACAGCCCCGGAATGACGAGAGCGCTTCGAAGATGTTGATACATTTCTCCGAACTCCACCTTGCATGCGCAGACTCTCTGCACCGGCGCTAGAAGTCGTCGAAGCTGAACGACCAATACCAGTGCTATTGCGGCCAGGAGTGGTTGGTGTTCTGGCCTGTGGGGTAGATGGCCCGCTTTCAATGTGCTTGACTGTACCCTCGTCGACAGCCGTGCCCTCCATGCCAATCAAAAAATGATCCTGGTTGTCGATGAGAAAGATCAGCACGTCTTGGCTAAGGCGGTAGTCTTGCGGTGACATATCGTGCTGGGGATGAGATAATAGCCCCGGCTGGAAGATGGCAGCGAGATTCGACGTCGTCATCTTGTTGACATCAGCTTTGGCGGCAAAAACTGCAAGAAGATCCAAGATATATAACAACAGCTGCCTATTCAGAGACGGCAGGGCCTTGATTTGGTGTTGATATATGCGCACGGCGGCGTCTGGGTCAAAGCCTCCGATGGAAGGGGCCTGTCCTTCGCAGGGCCCGACAGCTTCGGCCTGGTGGCCTTTGAGGGGGTCCCTAAAAGGATCGTAGTGCTGCAGGGGGATTATAGGCTCTGGCAGGTTGTTGAAGTAACGGCGCAAAATGTTTGCGGCATCGTGAACCGTGTAGCCAGACCAATCGAGGCCCTTTCCATATCTTGGCGGCGTGTCAAAGGCTGTTTTGAGTTCCTTGATCCTCTTTTCCGAACCGGCCAGCCGAAAGATGCCTTCCACGTCGGTTGCTGTGCGCGGGTTAACAGCTGGTGGCAGATGTGCTTTGGCTTCACTGACCCTTTTCCTTCAAGAAGACACCGCATTTTGCGACGACAATGGGGACATAGCCGTAGATATAGCTCTCGCCATGTTCATTGAAGAGCGAGATTGCGACATTGGCGTAGGGGATGCTCTGGATGAGGGGAACGCCAAAGATGCCGGGGAGGGCTTGATCTAAGTGTGCGCGCAGGGCAGTCAGTGATTGCGCGCGGGAAACAAAGCGGGCGACTGCGGCGGCGGCGGCGGCAGCGTACCTTTGTCGTCGTCCTTCTTCGCGGGGCGCTTGCTAAACTGCCTCCACCACGAGGTCAAATCCCGCTTGGACGAGGCAGGCTCAGGAGTGGCCAACGGGGCAGGCTGGGGCTCCCCATTGCGCACGCGCGGAGTCTGGGGATTGGTGTGCGTGCCTGCGGGCATGGCAAGCGCGGAGGGGAGGGGTTCCGAAGAGCGATGGCTGCTCTCCAGAGCAAAAAGAAGAGGAGCAACGGGCGGGCAGTCGTCGATCGCAGGCGGTGCTGTGGAGTTGGCTCTTGTTCCAGGCACAGGTGGACCCCGAGTGGGCAGGCAAGGCGGCAGCTATCTGGGGGGGCCACTACGTGACGTCGGCTTCTGGTAGCGAGGGATGCGCAAGAGCTGCCAACAGGCGTCCTCCTCGTATTCCGCGACCGCTCTTCGCTCAGTCAGGCGGTGCACAGCAGAACGAGGCGGGAGGGGCGCGGGCTGGTCACGATGCGCGGGCGAGCGGGCGGGTGGATGGGTGAGGGAGTGGGCGAGAGGTGCGAGAGAGAGGGAGCGAGAGCGAGAGTAGCGAGCCAGCCAGCAAGCGACGCGACTCTACTCTGGCCTGGTCTGGTCTGGGGGGGGGGGCAGAGAGCGAGAGGGGGGCAGCAAATTGGTAAGGGCGGGCAGTTAGGAGTGGGCACAGATGCACGGCTTGCGTGTCCAAAGGCGCTTTTCAAGGCATGTGTGGGCGTAGAGATGGCGACGCTGAAACTGGGGCTCGGAGCGACAAAGAGAGCATGCATGCAGGGCTGCTGGCTTGCGTAGGTGATGCTCGCTCCCAGGCGAGGCGAGGAGTTCGAGTGGCTGCCCGATGACAACAGCAGCGTGTGCCTGCCGGCCAATCCACGCAAAACGGCATCGCGTCGCCTGACATGCCTACATGCAGCCTGGAATCATTGCCACAGCCATGCAGCCAGAGAGGGAGAGGGACAGAGGGAGCATGCTGCGCTATAATTAACCCCCATGGCTCCATACATACGTACTCATGTACATACATACGCACACAGTACACGCACACACGTACATACACACAAACTCCCGTTTTGAAACTGCGTCTCGGGCGCATTGTACATACGCATGGATTGCCCATGGCCGGCCTGCACCGCAGCGTGCACAACGAGTAGTAGCACCTACGTGCTTTTCCATAACCATATATATCATTGCCAATGGCAGTCATGTCCATGAGACATGCTTCTGCTCTTACTAATCCAGACGTGGGCAAGTATCTTACGTAGTCCACGCCCACACCGTATCCCACGACTCGTCTTTATATAGTAGTACAAATGGCCTTTTTCTGTACCAGCGCATGACTGGGCTGGCCACTATATCCAACCCCGAGTATCGCACGCTTTGCAGTCGGCATTGCGCACGTCGTCTCTCATCGCTACTTGGCAGCCTTTGTCTCTCCGCCGCAGAGATTTCCCTCTGTCCATCTATCTTCCGCCCATACCGCCGCCCTGAGCCATGGCGGCATTCTGTTCTTGGAAGCGGTCGCCTAGTCGCTGCGAGCCCTTCATGTGCTTGTCGACGCATCGCATCACGCAGCTCTCTTCGCGCGAGGTGAGAGACTTGCTCTCGAAGCCGTTGACACAATGGTCAAAGCATTGCTGCACAAGGTTCGAGTACATCTGCCATCCCATATCAGTTGTTGAAGCACAAGAATCGACATAAAAGACGCTCTACATACGTTCATGAATTCCTTCATCTGCTTCTTCTCCATGCGCGACTGCAGCTCGCGCTGCTCAGATGCTGTGAGGCTAGAGACGCTGCATTAGCTTTTGTGCAATGTTTCGCTGCCGAAATTAATTCACGTACGAGTCCATGATTACTGCCTTTGTTTATCTTTGTCGGAAAGTTCGAGTGAGATTGGCCGGTGCAGGGTATCCGAATCAGAAATTTGGCATGACGTCGGGTTGGTTTGTGACAGACGACACAGGCGTTTCAAAGTGGGGCGCGCTGCCCTAGAGGTCACTGCTAATTGGCTAGCGCTTAGAGCCATGTTCAAGGATAGCCTCGCCCACGAGGAAGGATTGCCTATAGTTACACTGCTCAAAGTTAAATATGGCACAGTCTGCGTATTCACACCATAGCGTTTTCAACACCTTGTATTGCAAATATCCAAGCTCAACCTCCTTCAACCTCAACAGTCGATGTTTGACAATCTAACGTGCGATCCCTGACCCAATTCCCATGCCCTTCGCTCTTCCACCCAATCCCCCTCTTTCTCAGCAAATCCATACACTCTTCAACCTCAATTGCCAGCTGCTTGCTACCGCAGTCTCTGCTTGCAAACTTTGCCTGGTCCGCAAAGTCAAACACACCTAAATAGCTCGCAATTACTTTGTAACTCTCGCGCCACTCGAGCCAAAAGTCACTTGACTGCGCTCTGCCCCTTCTCTTGCCGTCGCTGAGCACGTTGTTCTCTGGTCCAGGTGCTAGCTGTACACTGATTTTATTGACCGTTTGGATGCGGTGAAGAGCGCGAACAATCGAAGTAATGTTTGTGGCAAATGGAAAGACGCCTGTGAAGCTGAACGATGTCATGTTGCAGCATGGCTGCGTTTCCCTGAACAGGCGTATGAGTAAATGGAAAAGTATCCTTGGCGGTTGCTTCAAATGGTATTCATATGTGCTGTACGCGGCAATGGAAGAGCCCTCGTTATAAGCCATATGATACCAAGGTCTTTGATGGATGAGAGCAGAGCCCCATGTCCGGCAATTCTCTTGCATATGAGTAGTACGGGGCGGTTCAGCCTGAATCAGCTCGATGTAGTGCATTTTCATCTCAAAAGCCCACACATCGTTGCTCCGCATCGGTGAATCCAGCAGCCCAGCCATGGTTGATGGCGGGGCAGCAACGACAATGCGTGTAGGCTCTAGGTGAGAGAATATTTGCGTCCAGATGTCAGTCACCCCGCGAGCTAACGGTGTCTCTGCAGCAGATACATGAGACAGCTTGTATTCCTTGTTGGTATGCACCACCACGCTCTTGATGTGATGCTTCAGTGCGTAATGTGCCACGAATCGACAAAAGTCTGTAAATGTTCTCGGAAGATGTGGAAGCCATAAAATGTTTGGTACCGACTTGAGAAACTCATCCCCCTCTTGGATACGGCATAAATTGACGAGAACATCATCCATGGCTGGCTTGAATGCGAAACCCGAGCTGCTCTTGAACTTGCTCCGTAGTTTTGTGTAAATGACGAATTCGTGATTACTCAGTTTGGTTAATTGTTCCTGCATACTATCGACGAGCCGTGCGTCCAAAGGCACCCATTGCGGCTCGTCGTCCAGTGGTATCCGCGAATAGCGGAAGAGTATTGGTAGAACAATCTTTCTCCAGCGCCATGACACCTGGGACAAGTTTTTGAGTGGAGTGAATTCGGATTGTGTCAGATGTTCAGAAGGCTCGTGAGTAAACTTTGTGGTTGATGGCGGTTCATGGTTTACTAGTTGTGAAGCAATTTGCGATAAAAGCTCGTTCGGCAGCGACTGCATAGCGACGAGTCGACTAAACCCTTGTTTCAAATCTTATCACACGAGACGACGATCAGTTTTCTTTTGGAGTGGAGAATCCAAAAATGGCCAAATGGTCATGTAGAGTTGTATGCCCAGAGTTTAGGTAGGAAGGTCGTCGGACTAATGGTCCCACTATCGTCCCCGCAACTGTTCATGTTGTGTCATACCGTTTCTGGTTAGCGGCTCTAATCATTGGGACATTGTGCGTCGCAATCACTCATGGAATACTACAGATATACGAAAAAATGCTTCGAATATATTTTACTGCTCACTATCCGCCTCGATTCAGGTTAGAAGCTAGCACGTATAGCACCCTCTAGCCATGCAACACCGGCCATGACTCCGTCCACAACCCTTACTCTCTTACCCTCGACATCTCCCAACTCCTCTACACATGCCTCCTTGACCATCTCATTCATGCCAGCCATACCCGCGCAGCCCAAACAGATGGCGCCAACCTTATCTTTCTTCAAAAGCCTCTTCACGGCATCTTTCATCCGTTTGCGCACCTCATCGGCAGGCGCATCATGCAGATCCGTGGCGTTGAGCCCTGTTGTTTCCACGCCCGCAAAGCGCTTGCTAGCTTCTGAACCCGTGCCCAAAAATTCAATTGTAGCATCAGTCAGGATGGACTCCCAAACCTTGCCTGTGCTTACGATGCCAAACTTTTCGTCAGGATGTATAATCTGAAGTGATGTGCCCACACTGGCCTCGAATATACCAGTGACGGGTTTGCGAGAGCCCCTCACAGTAGCGTGCTCTTTTAGGCGTGGCACCAGAGGATGCTTCGAGTAGCATGCAACGAGGAAGCCATCGTAGCGTGCGAGGTCTTTCTCCAAAGCGGGCAGGCAATGGTCTACCGACTCAACAGCGTCGTCTTCATTGTTGATGCTCTTTGGACCCGAGGGTGCAGTGAAATACTTGTGTGCGGTCTACTAGCTACAGTTAGTTGCTGGATCGCTGCTGTGAGTGGCGTTTGATTGACGTCTTTGAATTGTAGCGCATCGACAAGTGGCTTGAGGCCATTCGTCATTTGCTCCGTAGAGTTTGGATTGATGACGAGAACGGAGCGCATCTTGCTATATCTGGAGCTGTGGCCGTGACGATACTCGCCCATGAGTCTACTTTGATTTATGTAGAAGCTGCCTTTGCAAGTGCCATTTGCCCCGCATCAAGGTTGACCTAATGGCGTGGGATAGGAGAGGTGGATCTTGAGTCCAGGGTGTGACGTGTTACGTCATTCTTTCAATAAAGGCTTGGCACTTGTCTCAAGCTGTTTGTAAACAAGGAGTGGTGACGATAGCACTAAAATCTCAAATATGTTTATTTTATTAGGCTACTGAGGTTATGGAACATATATGATTCTGGTCGCGTGTGTGTGTGTGTGTGTGTGTGTGCGTGTGACTTCACATGCATGTAACTCTAGGAAGCTATGCACAGCTTCCACTTGTTCACCGCCGTTCAGACTCGAGCCGTAACGCCATCGCAAAACAAAGGTATCAAGATATGGAGGTGTTGAGAGCTACGCACGTAAGCTGATGGTCATCTTTTGTGAGCCTGTTCGACGTACAAGTCGTGGATCGTTGATGCGAGGAAGGTGGATGCTTAGCGGAAGCAAGAGAAACCACCGCACGAGATGCGAAAAGGTGCGCGCCGAACACCGTGTTTGTCAACAACGATACCGCCGCCTGTAAGCCTTTTAGCTGCTGCTTGACGACTTTAAAGTGTCAGCTTCATCTTACCAGCCCTCTTTCCGCCAAAGCCCTTGTGCCACATGAGACCCATGGTTGTAGTATGAATGTATGTTTGTTCGTGGATACGTGTAGGTGTGAGTGAAGTATGTGAAATAGGAATTTAGTGGGGAAGTACTGCGAGGTACGATGGAGAGGTGGAGCAGGGACAGTTATATATTGTATGTGGCTGGCTACGTTGGCCCAAATAGGTGAAGCAAGATTGTTGTACATTTGCGTCATCCGTGGCTGATGGTTGAGGCCAAGAGCTTGGAAGTAGCACTGCCACAGCTACAGACCACACATTCTCGACTACTAGACTCTTGCCAGCCCGAAGCTTGCACAGGACAAGCCGATCGACAAGACAACTCGCCACGTCTGGATCGAGGCGCAAGGGAGAAGTAGACCCCTTTTTCATGACCATGCTTTTGGTCGAGACCCTTAGAAGCGGCACGTGAGGCAAAACACAACTTGATCCACTGAGGAGCAAAGTTACGAAACGAAGTATCACACGTGGAGCACTTTGCACATGAATTCCCATGGCTTGCTATGAACTTATTTTCCCAGTGTCAAGAATAGCCTGTCTCCAATGTCGCCTAGTCCCGGCTTAATCATGCCTTTCTCATCAACACTCTTATCGCACGCGCCAACCCACACTTCTACGCCCTCCTCCCACTCACTACAGGCCTTTTGAAGCCCCTCCTCGGTAGCCAGAATACTACAGACAATGATCTTCTTAACACCCCAGTCCTTGAGCGTATCAATAGCCGCACAAGCCGTCGCACCAGTCGCAATGATGGGATCAACGATGATGGCCAGCTCGGGCTGGGGCTTTGTGGCGCCAGACGTGTGCGGGGTGTGGTAGGGCAGATTGTTGTAGTACTCGACTGGTTGCAGGGTCGTCTTTTCGCGGTAGAGACCCAGGTGGTGGATGGGGACTGGGGTAGGGAGGAGAGATGAGAGCGCAGTGACCATAGAGAGACCAGAGCGGAGGATAGGCACGAGCGATATGGCAGAGGGGGCGGGTGAGGTGGTGCTCGTTGTGTACTCATACCCCAGGGGCGACTTGTCCTGTAACCATGTTGTTAATGCATGCGCAGATTACACCATTGCTTGTGCCACACGCACTGAGGGCACACGGTTGATTTTTGCATGATGTTTTGAGTGGAAAAAGTGTGCCAATGCTCAGGTGTGTGTGCATATGAATGCAAGGTGGAATGGGGACGTACTGTGCTTCCCTGCTGTGACTTCAATCCTGATGCGAGGGCTTCATAGCCCACCATGAGGGCGATTTCATGAACCAGCGTCTGTGCATCACGGGAACCTGTGCTTGCTGACCGTAGCTGGGAGAGTTTTGCCTGAAGACAAGGATGGGTGGACACGTGTGCGTTCTTGGGGAGGTTGGTGGTTACCATGATGTGCGTATGTCTGTATTTCTGCGTCGAACTGTCACGTGCGATTGGGTGGACGGTGCGAGGTCACAGATTCGAAGCAGCCAAGCTTGCGGCGAGATAAGTACGTATGTATATATACAGAGCTTGGGAAGGGAATATTGCTTGTTCAATTCACAGCGGGCATGAGATAGGTAGGTCGAGCAGCGCTACCCCAATGCGGGCGATAACAGCTGACCCGGCGTCGGACAGCGCCGCCCACGCATGGACGAAACAGGGCTGTCCCTGCGCCAATCGGAGAATACAGAAATCGGGGCCAGTGCTCGTGCACTTGGGCATGGCGCAAAAGCCTTGACAACAAATATGGCCCTGACGGGTGTTTATACTTTCTTCTTTGCTTCAGAAGGGGGGCGGAGGTCGAGGGCTGTCTGACGATATATACACGCTACACGACAGCAGGGGCTGACATCCATCGCGTTACGGGACAGTCTGCTGCGTAGCCTGCCCGACTCTCGCAAATCCATATACAAACAGCCATTATATCCACTCATCTTCTAGGCAGTGAGGTGAGATGAATTGAGGGGGACCCAGTTTCTGGTACGGGCTCACGTCATTGTACATCCCAATCTGCAGGCACCCGAGACGCCTGCTATGGCAGACCATGCTGCAAACACAGCAGCTGACGACTACGACGATGTTCCCACCAAGCGCCAATCTCACTACAATAACCAGCGATCGTCGTTGCGCTCGTCGCTCATCTTGGAAGAGCCATCCACCGGCCCGCGACTGCAACCCTGGTCCCCCAGCGATGCCGCGCGACTCGACTTCGATCTCGACTCGGGCATCCCACCCTCAGGCTACCACGACGTTGAGCCCTCACCGCTGTCTGCCCGGTCAACCGCCTCGCCTGCGCCCAACGTCCCATATACGCGTCAGCGCCAGCGCACCGACAGCACCTCGAGGTGGAAGGACAAAAACTCGAGCAAGCGCACGTCGCGAAGCACCGCCGATTCCAGGCTTGATAAGTCGCACGACCCTGACGACGCCCTAGTGCCAGGCTCCTGGCTGCACGTCTTTAACGAGGCCACCCAATCGCCTACTCTACCTGCAGCATTCCATAGGCCAAGGACGAGAGGGCAGAGCGGCAAGGCCGACACCGAGCCTGCAAATTCATCGCTACCACAGGTCCAACCACCAGCAAGACTTGCAGTCCCACAAGAGCGTCCGATACACGGTTCACCGTCGGCTTCGCAACTGAGCATCACCGCCCTGCCCAGCATGGTGTCTGGGAAGGAAGAAGATTATGCCGGTCTCTATGTGCGTTCAAAGCCCACACCAGGAGCACGGAGAGCATCCCAGATAGCAACAGAGCTGTACATAATCTCTTACTTGATATTCTTCTCCATCTGGGGAACACTGGCGCGTGTCGGCCTCCAAGCCCTCACTTTCTACTCCGGCACACCCCTAACCTTCTCCGAACTATGGGCCAACGTCGCCGGCACATTGATAATGGGCTTCCTAGCAGAAGATCGTCGTCTTTTTGCTGCAGAATGGGGAAATTGGGGAGACGGCCTGCCAGAGCCCTCGGATGAACCCGCACTCCAACAGGCCGACAAAGCGCGCCACGGAAAGGTGAAGAAGACGATCCCAATGTACATTGGTCTTGCAACTGGGTTCTGTGGCTCGTTTACAAGTTTCTCAAGCTTTATTCGCGACGTCTTTTTATCGCTATCCAACGATCTCAAGGCCCCCATCAGCCATCCGTACCCTGCGAACACCCCGCTTCCTCCGACAGGCAATCTTTTACCCAGGAACGGTGGATACTCTTTCCTGGCTATGTGCGGTACCATTATCATTACCGTAGCTACGTGTTACTGTGCACTGCATGTCGGCGCGCATATAGCCCTTGGGCTAGATCGCTTCATGCCGACACTGCCCTTCCGCGCCACGCGCCGCATCGTCGACCCGACTTTTGTTGTTTTGGGCTGGGGCGTATGGCTCGGAGCGATCATCATGGCTGCTGTTCCGCCAAATGACGCGTGGCGTAGTCAAGCCCTTTTTGCTTGTGTTTTCGCGCCTATAGGATGTCTGCTCCGGTACTACATCTCCATGTACCTGAATCCGATCAATTCGTCTTTTCCCGTTGGTACGTTTACTGTGAACATATTCGGCACCGCGGTCATTGGCATGGCGTACGATTTGCAACACGTATCGCTCAGTACCACGGGGCTTGTTGGTGGAGGCATCGTAGGCTGTCAGGTGCTGCAGGGTATCATGGACGGATTCTGCGGCTGTCTAACTACCGTGTCAACTTGGATCGTCGAAATTGGTGCTTTGAAGAGGAAAGCTGCGTACGTGTATGCGAGTTTGAGTGTTGTGACGGCATTCGCTCTTTTACTTATTATTATGGGGAGTTTAAGATGGACTATGGGATGGGAAGTTATCCTGTGCAAGACCTAGCAAGCTTGTACATGTCTAATGGTCAGAGACTTCTTCTGGCATGAAATGTGGCGCAGTCGGGAAATGTATTCGACCTGTAGTTTAATGCGATATGAAGGAATAGGCGAGGGTAATGCGTGTATGATTTTCTTTTATCTTGGCTGGATCCCCTCATATACCCCAAAATAATAGGCATGGATTTTCTTTTGGTCAAGTGGTATTCCCATCAAGTTGAAAGTATAGCCCCCAATGGTTCTTGCAGCCTGGATTGAATTTACTCGTGCATCTTGTGCATTTGCTCCCGCTCTTTAGGTACTTATCTATGCTCAGGACATGCTTGCATTGCCCACATAGTACGGCACTCTCATCCCATCGCGTTTGGGGCCAAACTTCCGATGTATGCGTCTCAAGTGCATCGTGGCAGCTGATACACCCGTAGAATTTCTTGCAGCAGAAATGCTTAATGGCAATGATGTCGAGCGGAGAGTGCCAATGTGCGCATTGTGTGAGTGGTGTGACTGATAGGCCGTAGACGATAGGGTCTCCATCGTTTTCTGCGGGCTTGGACATGATGTTGGCGTGGTGGTTCTAGCCAGCGACAAGTCGCATGTGGGGTTCGGAAGATGTTGGTTGCGTGAGGCTTGGCTGAAGGATAACTTCGGGACGATCAGTGGGCCGTTTCTCTGTCATAGCCGCGTCTCTTCAAGTCTGCAAACACCAAGCAGGTCATGAATTTGCGCTATTATTGCTACTGCACACATGACCCAAGTAGCTGCAATCGTACGGGAGACCCCTTCGGTGCGCTGCCCCGCCCTCGAGTTGATAGTTGGTGAATTACTTGCTTGCATAATAAGGGTTGCCAGTTGGAAAAAAGAAATTTCACGATGGGGTCCGCATCTCCAGTCTTTCAGAAGCAAGCCGGGGTTCGGCGAATCTCTCAAGACGTCACTGGCCCCGCGCGTTATCCCCCGCTAAGCTTTAATACCTACTGTAGCTCAGCTCAACAACGCATCTCTAACACACCTGAACTCACCTTCAATTGAGTACACTTGATACCCTCACATATTTTCCTAGACCGTTCGTATAAAACAACCGCCAAAATGGGTCGCCAATTCTTCGTCGGTGGAAACTTCAAGATGTACGTAACAACCCGAGTCGTGAGTACCTGCACGACAATGGCAAAGAGCTGACCGTCCTAAAGGAACGGTACGATCAAGTCGATCACCGAAATCGTCGACAACCTGAACAAGGCCAAGCTTGACGAGAACACTGGTAAGTACAAATCGCCATATAAGCCTTAGCAGAGGACTTGGAGCTTGCATCACACCACTGCAAATACAGCAAGCTGACACATGCAAACAGAGGTCGTCATTGCACCACCAGCTCTCTACCTCCTTCTGACCCGCGAACACCTCCGCAAGGGAATCGAGGTTGCAGCGCAAAACATCTTTGACAAGCCCAACGGCGCCTTCACCGGCGAGATCTCAGTCGAACAGCTCAAGGACAGCGGTATCACCTGGACCATCCTTGGTCACTCTGAGCGCCGCCAGATCCTACAGGAGAACGACGACTTCGTCGCCAGCAAGACAAAGGCGGCAGTTGACGGTGGTCTGGGTGTGATTCTGTGCTGCGGTGAGAGTCTGGAGCAGCGTGAGGCGGGTGAAACTGTCAACGTTGTTACCAAGCAGCTCAAGGCCGTTGCCGAGAAGGTCAAGGACTGGAGCAAGATCGTCATTGCCTATGAGCCTATCTGGTATGTCAGCATGAGAAAACGCTAGCTACTGAAACATGATAGACTAACCAATACCAGGGCTATTGGTACCGGCAAAGTTGCTACCACTGAACAAGCCCAGGATGTCCACGCCGCTCTCCGCGAATGGCTCAAGAAGGAGATCTCAGCGGAGGCTTCTGAGAAGACCCGCATCTTGTACGGCGGAAGTGTCTCGGAGAAGAATTGCAAGGAGCTTGCCAAGCAACCCGACATTGATGGTTTCCTCGTTGGCGGTGCCAGCTTGAAGCCTGCGTTCGTCGACATTATCAACAGCCACCAGGCATGAATCCCCCGGAGCGATGCTCGTCTGTAAGTGACGAAAGCTTGCACTGGAAGGAAACTGATGAAGTTATGAGAAATAGATCTTTGCCAGAAACCACATAGGTTGGAGCATAATAAACGCTTTTGAAGATCAATGATGAAGACCTATATGGCTTGTGAACTGATTTCTTTTAATTTTTTATTCGATACACCCTTTGCACATATAATTTGTTTTGATGTACTTGGAATAGCATGCCTTGTATGCATTCACTTTTATCCGAGTGCTGTTTGACTTGGCCACACTGGTCGTGTAGTCGAATCGGCTTGGTCTTTTACGACCGACAATTGTGACTTGTGCTACCAGCTGTTTCGAACTCCTATGTCCCCTCAAATTCCTATATCTTGATCTTGCTTCCGTGGAATGGACTCCAAATACCCCTCACGCTCTCATTCAAACTCTTCACCGGTCGTCCGTCTAGTTTCCTGTTCTTCTCTCCTGTGCTGTTCCTTAGCATCTCAGCCTTTTCCCGTACGCCTTCGTTCTGCATGTTCTTGACGCAGATTGATCGCTGGGCTCCATTGATGTAGTTTGCGATAATGACCGGGTGGTGGGCCGGCCGTGGGCTAACGGAGATTTCAATCTGAGGGTTGCGCTTGGCAAAAGCTGGAAGGGACGACTTGATGAAGGCATTCATGCCGCGGGAGGATCCCCACCAGTTGCAGTAATGGAAGGTTAAGGATTTGCAGGGCAGGACAAAGGCCCCAACGCCATTCTATGAAAGTGCAATTGTTAACAGCCAGCGTGGGAGGACATGATGAAGGCATTCTCGGAACCTGTACATACTTGAGACTTTGCGACCGTCTTGAGAGCCGCTACAGGCATGTTGGCGTGCAATTGCGGCTGGGAGACTCGTGGTGCCTTCTCTTGGCCAACCTCAGGCCAAAGTCTGGCTGCTGGCGCACTGTTCTCACGTGCCTTGGTCGCAGCCTAAGATTGCGCTAGTGCGAACTCCGCGTCGCGACTTGTTGCCAAGCATATCAGCCCCCAAAGAACCAGAAACACCTTCTCTCATCGTCACTTCTTCAACCCTCCACCCCATAATTCCAACTACTCCACATCGCCATCTGGAGCGCATTCCAGAAATCACGCCAAAATGACACATCTACTCCCGCCGATGCTGTTGAACCTATTCGCCCCGCGGCCGCCGCTGCGATGGGTTGAGCCAACCGACCACGCGCCAGAGAAGCGCTGCACGCCTAAGATTGGCGGCATTGCGCAATACATGGACGCCTTACGCGAATACAAGGACAATGATGGCTACGTGCCCACCGACAGCTGGTTGCAGAAACGCGACCGCAAGAAGCTTGAAAAGAAGGAGAAACAGGAGAAGCTTATTACCGAAGGCGTCAAGAATTGTACGTCAGGACGCGCAGATAAATTTTTCATAAGTATAATGCTGACTCGGATACAGACAAACCCTCCGAAGATCCAAAGGTACAGGGCGACGCCTTTAAAACACTCTTCGTATCCCGTCTATCCTACGGCGTCACCTCTGACGACCTCGAGCGTGAGTTTGGTCGTTACGGTCCCATTGAGCGTATCCGCATCGTCGAAGACATCACGCAGCCAGAAGACGCGCCACCCAAGAAGCGCAAGCGCGGTTATGCCTTTATTGTGTTTGAGCGTGAGAAGGACATGAAGGCTGCCTACAAAGAGACAGATGGCATCAAGATCAAGGACCGACGTGTTCTAGTCGACGTTGAGCGCGGTCGCACAGTTTCTGGATGGCGTCCACGTCGCTTTGGTGGTGGCCTTGGCGGTCGAGGTTACACAAAGGGACCAGCTGCCCGCGGACCTAGTGGCGCAGGAGGTTTTGGAGGCGCTCCTGCTGGTCCTGGTGGATTCGGAGGCCGCGGCGGTGGCTTCAATAGTGGTTTCGGTGGACGAGGTGGAGGTCGTGGAGGCTTTGGCGGTGATCGAGGAGGTTTCCGTGGTGGGGGCTTTGGTGGCGGGGGCCGAGGCGGCGGCGGGGGTTACGGTGGTGGACGAGGAGGTATCGGATACCAATCGAACGGCTATGGGCCTCCCGATGGTGCTCCCGCTGGTCCTCGTGGTCCCCGAAGCGGCGGTTTCGGTGGCGACCGAGGAAGCGGTGGTTACGGAGGCGATCGTGGTGGTGGACGGTACGACGATAGACGTGGGGGGGGTAATGACCGAGGATCCAGCGGTGCTAACAACGAACCGCTCGGCAGCAGGGATCGATACCGCGACCGTGACGGTGGATATGGTGGAGGCCGAGACGATGGCTCGCGGAAGCGCGCGTACGATGGTGACAGCTACGACGACCCACGAACACGACGAAGATACTAAGCTCGACTTACGGCTAAGCCATGTTGTGCAATGGTTTGTCAAAAAGGTTACCTCCCTTTTCTTCGCCCCAGCCTTTCTCGTCAACGAGGGTAAGATCGACTCTGTTCAGCTCTTGACGTTTCGACTCTACAGCACAGCGCGATATAGGAGGGTAAGGAGCACGCAACACCAAAAAACACTCCTAAGCACCATTGCATATCTCGAGTTACCTCTACCGTACCCGGACTTCTACAACGCAAAATCATCACTTTCATGTTTGCAGTTTTTGAAAGGTATAACGCCATTCCACGAGCCAAAGTATCCCGTCGGACACTCGAGCATGTTAGTTTACAAGGGAACAACGAATATCTTCTCGACGGGTAGGGTAAACAGGTGATATCTTCCTCTTTTTCCGTTTTCACACATGTCTTAATAGCTTCATGTTGTTGTTTTTTCCTTCTTTCATTATAACCTTTTTGCCTTCTTTTTGCTTGGGGTAGGTTAATGTAAGTGTATTTTGAGAGCAATATGTTTTCCCCATAGTCTACAGCATCAAGGTAAGGCCACACAGGTAAGGGAGTTTTTAATAATTCCTGGCTTGGTGATCCTTATCGTATGGTGGTTTGTATACACAAACACACGCACACAAGCCAACGAAGAACTGATTTTATTCTGCTGCTGTTGGTGCTGCTGATGTAAGTGTGGATGGCCATTATTGGCTTGATGTAAAAAGTATGTATTGTGTATTGTTTCGTGTAAGACGGTATGTCTTCTATGCTTGTTTTTGTCTCTCTTGATACCAGTGCTTCAGTCGTCTTGTATCTTCCAACCCATCTTCCTATAGAAGCAAAGATACTCATCCAAAAATCACCCCTCCCTCCTTTTTATCTCTCTACACAGTCCCTCTCGACCCATTCTGCCACAACCGTATCTCCTCCTCAGTGCCCCGCCCAGGCCGTGGTTTACGAAACGTACGAGTCGCCCCTATCCGCGACTCAGCACTAAAACCCTCCTCTCTTCCTTTACTTTCTCCGCCCATGCTTTGCAATCAAACTACGAGACTCACCGCAGAGCCAAATATGTGGTCCGGCTTCCCCATCCTGCAACCCATGCTCATTAATAATACTTTCAATCTGGCGGGCACGCCCACGATTCGCACTCAGCGTCGTGAGATTCTGAGCCCATCCGTAGAGGAAAATGGATTTGTTGAGGGGACCCAGCTCTGCTGCTACTATGTGTGCAGCGGAGGGGAGGGCGTCGGTGAGGGTGTCGAGGTTGGGTGATTTGACGTTTATGGGGAGGGCGAAGCCCGGGGGGGTGGGGTGGTCGGATAGACTTGCCTGGAAATCGCTGTCATTTGGAGATTCACAAAGTATAACTCAATCTTATTCTGAAAAGAAGAAGAAGAAGAAGAAAGTAGAGGTATTAGGAGAATCGGGTAGATAAGGGAAATACTAATGAACCTACCCATTTCGCAACCAACTCCTGCGAAGACCGCACTTCCCAATCTCCCTGTCCCAGCAACAGATCCGCCCTCAACCTCTCCGTGTCCGTAGCTAAATTCTGCACGATAAGATTCATCTGATCGGCCGCTTCGCGCGTGCACACCATAGGATGCGCCTTGATAGCCGGGTAAAGATGCGTAGGAAGTAAATGTTCCTCTGCTTCCTCTTCGATCTGCGCGCGCACTTCGCCGGGGTACCAGTCTAGTATCGGACAAGGTTTGTGCGAGATGTCTGATATGAGAGCGAGGAGGATGGTACAGTCGATGTTTAGAGTGTTGCTGAGAGCCCGGGATCGATCGATGAGGAGGTGTGGGAGAACATCGTCAATTGCAGGTGCTGGGGGGATGCCGTCGCCACATTGTACAATGGCGCCTGTAGCTCGGATTTTGTTGATGATGGAATCGATAGGTGCGGATTTACCGGCGACGACTCTTGTGAGTACGAAGCGGACTTTGGGTGGGCGGCCGCGGATGGGGTTTGCCTGGGCTGCTCGGGCGAGTTGACGGGCGTTGCGTACAACATCGACTTGGTCCTCGTCATCGTCATCGTCATCAACACCGATTGAGCGTGCATCTAGTGTATCTTCGTCTTCATCGGAATCAAAGTCGTTGACCCATCCTAGCTTGGCGAGGTCAAAGAGAATCCGCTTTTCGGAAACGGTCGAGACGCGGATCCACTCGCTGCCTTCTTCGGCAACAATATCGACAAGTGCGGCGGTTCTGTTTTTGGTTTGGCTTCCCTTGGATAGGCTCAGACCTTTTGTAGTGTGCTTGCCTGCTGGTGCAGTGTGCCGGTGCCAGAAGAAGTACTTTCTGAAACTCTGGAGTCCTCGTGAGCGCTTTGCTGCGCTCCATAGTGCTTCGTAGTAGAGAAGATTCGACGAAACCGTGTATTGTCTAGCTTTCTCCTCGTTCATATTGGAGCCTACTAGCTTTTTGAGAAAGGCTAGCTCGTTGCGCATGTCATTGCGCAGATTACGATACCTGGCCAAGTTAGCCGTACGCAAAGATTTAGGAGAGCAATATGCAAAGTGGTTGGCAGGAGTTGGTCTATACCACAAAGCGTGTCAGACTCGGCCGAATATAACGCACTCTACTGGATTGTGGACTTTGCCGACTTTTTGCTTCTCAAGAACTGCCGCCACATATGTCTCCACTTCATCATGCAAGCGCTTTCCGCGTTCTATCAGACCTTGGATGGTAGCTTCCAGTTCGGCTCGTGGAGTGGGCGTTTTGTCTGGAGTGTGGTCATCCCGAAGATTCAGATTGTCAATTTCTCTGGTGACATTTTCCGCCATGACGCCAGAATCCAGGAGGAGTAGTCCGGGTGCTAAAGATGGTGTTACAAATGAGTAGCGAATTGTCGAACGGTGGATAAAATTTGCGAGACGTCTATCGTCGTAGAAAGCAGGTTGAGGATAGCTAATGATATGAAGTACTTCTCTTGTTGCCAGCAATTTTGAGAGATGAGTCTTTTCAGCGTGAAATCAAGGTTATCTGTAGCAAGGAAAATTGTGGTACTAGATGTTGATCGTGCTAAAGCCATGGAAATCGTAGCCCAAACATGGTATAGAAGATTCGATGAGGCTCGATTTCGACAATCGCAGCTGCCTGAATATGTGCTAGCAAAAGCTAACATTAAGCTTTTTGAATAGTCATGTCATAGTTGCCTCGGTGCGCCCTGTTCTGCCACAGTCAATAGTCGTCTGCGCCCTTCATAAGTTGGAGGCTGCGAGTCCAGACCGACGTTCGCCCGAGCGCAACCCCGCCAAAAGTTGCCCGCATACCGAAGCTGGCCTAATCGTCCTCCACCTTGCAATTGCTCCAGTCAACCTGCAACCGTCTCAATGCCGTACTTTGCTACGAGTGCCGAGTGGTACGAGCAGTCGTCGCTACTGCTAAAAGCTCGCCCAACAACTGTATGAGAAGCCATGCACAAAGCACGCGACACGCCCTTCTAATCGAGTTCCTAGACACGCATCACCTCCAAATACTCGGTCCTCAAGCCCACAGCCGCCAAGATCAAGAAGCGACAAAAATATGAGGAGAAGAAGGCATCGCGGCCAGCAAACAAGGCGCGAGACTCATCACCACAACCACAATCGCAAGACGTGGAAGAAGTAGCGGCCACCTTTACGCTGAAGACATACGACCCAAAGTCGGGAACATGCCTGCAATATGAGACCAACAAGGGTGCCGAGGTTGGAAGACTAATTGGAAACCTGGGAAGGCTAGGGAGGCACATGGCAGCGCTACCGGAGACGACAGAGGATTTGAGTATGCCAGCAGGCGGCGAGGGCGCGGCGACATCGCAGGTTGACGAGAGCAGCGACGTGAAAATGGGCGGCACAGCACCAGATGCGAAGGCTGGCGCAGGGACAGGAGGAAAGAAGAAGAAAAAGGGCAAGAAATGAAAAGTTATGCGTTGAGGAGCATTCAAAACCACACCATACCAGCTTGGCGTCAAGACTTGAAGGCGCCGCGAATTCGATGTATGAAGACCGCATATTGCAGGAAACCTGGAAAATGGGCAGTCACGGTACTAGCACTTGCATATCAGAGACGACGCGAGTAGCGCATGACTACCGAATTGAAGATACCCGTCCCCACACATGACTCTATCGTGTCTCTTTTCAATGTCTTGTTACCAGGGAGGAGCATACCACTGGCGCGGAAATTTGCTTAACTCATCCTATTATCACATGCTAAACACGTTGTAGACTTTATTCGCAGGTTAAGTCGTTGGTATACTCAGTGCAGCTCTACGGGGCCAACAACACAAGGCTCAACCAAATATTACACGCGAACCTTCGAAAAAGTCTGGAAACCCTCGCCGATTGCCGACAAAGAGCGGCCAACACTTGAAGGTCCATCAATTACAAAGCTCACCCGAAAATATCAGGGGGCTCACTCTAGTATGTCAGTCAAGTGGTCCGGAGCATGGGTCCAGAATGCATCCATAAAATTACCTCGTATGCAGGCGTTATCATTTCGTATCTTCCAGCTGCCGTGGCTGAAGGATCATCCCTCCGGTGAACACGGTCTCTCGAAGGCAACGGGAGAGACTGCGGGGTAGGAAGGGTGTTGGTGGGGAGAATCCTCCCGTGTCTCAGGCATGTGTTGTGCGCCACCAACGGTAATCTTAGGTATCAGGGATTCTGTGGTATTCATATACTTGCTGCTTCAAGTTAATTATAGATGGAGTTTTCTGTAATCTGTAGAATTAATGTCAGGCGTTTGTGAGTATGTGCAATGAGTTAATACGTGCAAAAGCATCATGGTTCAAGACCGTAGCTACGAACTGGCGACGTCTTGAATTGGCGAACTAGAATGTTGAATTTGCCTATCGAAAAGGCCAAGATAGAAGAACATGTTCTGGCCTTTTTTGTTGCATACTTCTCAAACTGCAGCAGAGAGAATGCAATCATTGCGTGGATTCCACTTCCTGCGTCCGGTGGGCAGGTGCTGATCACATACATGGTTTGTATCATATACAACGTGTCTGTTTCCAATAAGCCCTTGGTAATCCTACTTTTCCCGTTCCCGTTGTCGAGCAAGTTGTTGTCTATGTTACAAACAAAGGACGGATATGAGGCTGAGTGTTAGAAATGTCAGACGAGTGGCTTGCATACTGCATGCATTGTGCATCCGGTCAATCTCGTACGTTTGATGTCACCCGCAGGAATCCGGTAATTGGGATCAGGCAAGCTTTATCTCAATGTCAAAGGGCAAAGTGATGTGCATGGAGGGGCATCGTTTCACAGTCGGCAAATAGAGATAGCGTTAGGCTGCATGAGTGGATGTGTTTTACCTACTGCGAACTTATGGCAACCATCAGCCCTATAGGAGATATGCTAACAGATAATCGGTCGTCTCGAGAACCTAGCATTTGCCACTTGTTCTCTTGTTCTTGGTTTTTTGGGTATATACAGGAAGGTAGGAATTCTAATACGTTGTGGTGTAACCTATTAATACAAGAAGGACAGTTGGGGGACCTTTGGTCCCACACTGGTCTTGGTACTTGGGCTGTCGGTAAGAACGCGAGAGGCGGGTGGCACAAAGGGCAACCGGATAGAAAACGGCGCTAAACCACCGTTCCCGTGTGGATAGAACTATTCGACGGTCAGGTTTAGTGGCTGTCATTCTGGTGGCTTGTGGTGGCTAGCTGCCTTCTTTCACAGCGTAATGATGGTGTAGTGAACCACGCATGGGCCGGCACCTGGCCATGACGCAGAATTAGTGCTTCCACTCGCCTCGTCCTTCTTCAAACGTTCACCTCGACTACATTGTTTCCATTTTTATACAAATGCCTGCAACTAGGCCATAATCAAACAAAACAGCGCTAAAAAACTACATGATACTAGTAAGCTGTCACAATGAAGTCGCTTTCACATACGCGATCATGCCACGATGAGCTTGGCATCAGGCTGCGTCCAAGATTATCACTTGAGTCCTCCAGATGTGTGGCGCGCTGCTTGTGCATATGCACGTTGGAAGGACCTTTGGCCTTCCGGTAAATCCTCAGGCTCAAGAGCACGTAACTGGCTAGCTGTACCTTGTGTCGCATAAGAAGGCAAAAGGCGATTTGCCTGTCTACCCCTCAGCCTTGTGGCTTCGACCGGTCAGCGCCCCGATGCCAACGATTAAGCGGGGTTCGGGAGAACCATTCGTGTTGATCAATCGGCTCATTATTCATCTGAATTTCTAGAGGCGAACTGGATGTGATGGTCCCAGTCCGAAAGGAGCCCTTATCTCCACCTGCATCAACATGGTAACACCACTGCTGTAGCAAAAGCAAGGCTCTACAATAGCTAATAATATCAAGTTGATTCTGGTTTCTATATCTTCAATCGATTTTCTCCCAATATCTGTCTAGTTCATCATCTCGCCTTTTCTTAAACGACAAGCCTTCTGTTAACACAAACATCGCATCTTTGTTCAATCGACTTCTGTTAACTGGCACTGCTCTCTCTTTCGGCCATCTCATCCCTCTTAACCATGGCCCATCAAACTCCTATACCACAACAGACTCAATACCCGGGTCCGATACCTCAACATCATCAGAACGCTGGACAACAGCGACATGCCTCAAACGGACAACACCAGAGCTTTGGGCAAAACTCTCCAAGAGAGTCTGAAAAATTTCCCTCGGATTCCATACAAGCCCCTCTTCTTGTATCATTCATCCTAGAGAGGCCCAGGAACGATATCAGCTGGGAAGATGTTGTCCCCGAGCAACAACACGTCAGAGCTCACGACCTCAAAAAGGAGGTACTTAAGTTTCGACGTAATTACAACAACGTCAAAAAGGCTTTGGATGAAATATCCTCTCCAAACTGTCGCAGGATCATCAACGAACTAGTCGAAGAACAGAACGTCGCACTGACCAAGCACAACCCGACCATGGAGTACAGGATCGTGAGTCTGATAAAGAAGTTTCGAGAACGCGTCTCTTTGACACGCCGCGAGAGATATCTTGCACGTGTGGACATAATCTTGGAAGCAGAAGACTCTGGCTTCCAAGGTACAAAGACGGGAGTTGGAATGGCTAGCGACAAACTTCAAGATCTCAACAGAGTCAAGCAGAGCGACGGTCTTCCACAATTCCAGGGTCGAGTCAGCAGTCAAAGCCAGAATATGTCAGCACCACAGCAGATGCCTCATCAGCGACCTCAACCTCATGGCCCGCACAACGTGCTACCTCCTCCACACCCTGAGCTACCGCGTGGTCAGCCTCCTCCTCCTAACCAAGGCAACAATCATATGCCGATACCCGGTCAACATGTACCACCTCCACTTCCACCTCAACCACATCTAAACGGAGGTATGAACGGGCAAACTCCAATGGCTGGCCCACCTGCGCCACCACCGCCGCCGCCACCGCCACCACCACCTAATGGAGGGGCCCATTCAGTTATATCGGGACCTCGCGGGCACCAACCACCAATTCAACCACCCTTACCGCAGGCTCTATCAGGTATGCCCGGCAGTTACCCAGAAGCTATGCCAATGCCAGTGCCAAGGCACATACCAGGTCTTAAGTCAGGCCCAGTCAACCAGACAATGGGTCCCGAGTTGCCTAGGAGCCAGAAAACCATGCACAAGAGCCATATGGATGCATCCAGTTTATACTCTGAGAGTGATGTCAGTTGGGAAGATGAGTCGGAGGGTTCCAGCTTCGTTGACATTGAGAGCGACATACATGGGGAAATGCGTCCGCACGAACCCGAACGCGGACGACATGCTAAGGGGTCAAGGAACAGTCTGAACCATCGTATGCATAGTAGAAGCAAACGGCAAAGCCGAAGTCGCAGCCGGAGTCACCTACGCAGAGGCATTCACCAGCAAAACACACAGCGACCGATGCGGAGACATCGAACTAATAGTGATATCAACGAAGGACACACTGGCAGACGAACCCCAGACACACCGGGTTCGAGTTCTCCTCAACCTTTGCGTGCAAAACTCTCTAGTCAAGTGCCAGCGAACATCCACATCCACATGAACACGAACAACGCTGCAGATGATAGAACACGCAGCGACAACGCCTCGCCCACAAGCATCTACAGTGAAAAGAGGATGCCAGGGAAAATGTACAGTTCACACGACGATATGTCCGATGCATCGTGGGATCGCGCAAGCGGCACTGATTCCTGGCACACCACATCTATCCATACGGCCAGAGATAATATCTGGGACGTACCTTCTCGCCCCCAGACTGTGAAGCATGAGCACAGTCAGCGCAAGCCAACTTTTGCAGCGCGCCCAAACGACGCCTTTGATGCGCAACGTCGAAGCCCCAACCCCAACAATGCTGATCTGCGCTCCGCACAAAGGCCCAGATACCCCAGGGAACCGAGCAACGAGCACATCCCCACTCGCTCATCCATGCGGGAGCGCTCCCACTCCCGCGAGCATGCATCTTTCTCTGACGACCAACAACCCTACTATGCTCATCCTGATCTTCCGCACCGCCGCACCACCCCAGCATTGCCTCGTACCCAACACAACAACCCCTTTTCTTCACCCTACCCTCCCCCTCCTAAACCCGTCCGCGCCTCCTCTTTCACGCCAGATGTATATGATCAGGCGTACACACCATCACAGCTGCGTAGGAGACAGACAGAAGCTGCACCACGTGATGAGCAAATCAATCTGCGCGACTTGCGCGATGCGCTGGAGTGGGCGCGCGAGAAGAACAAGGAGAAGGAAAATATGCAGTCTACGAGGTATGTTGATAATGTCTCAGGGAGAAGGAGAAGGGATTCCGTGATGGATTACGATGATGAATGGGATTTTGATCGAAGGGGTGGTGGGTACTAAGTCTACGGTCTTTTCCATTATTCGCTCCTTTTCTTCTTCTTTTTCCTTTTGTGTACGTATGACTTCTGCTTTCGGAGTATCATGCGTTTTGTTCTCGATTCGTTTTCCTTCGCGATATTACGAATTTTGAAAAGACCAAAAAAAACAAGAAGACATTGTTATATATGTTTAATCAGCTTCGCTCATATATAATATATGTGTATGCATGTAATAGCTTCCATATAACTTATCCAAGGAGGTTGAAGTAAGCGATAGGGTTTCGGTTCCAACGCAGAGCAATGCAATCCTTTTGATAGAATAGATTTGCAGTGACGACGAAATGTACTTGACATCACAATTACCCTTTAAACAAGAAGAACCCATCTTGATACCTTCTCTTCCTTTTGTTGCTCTACTCACATCCACCTTCAAACCTATATCTACACATCACCGCTAGTACCAACCAAACACCTCTTACCCGTTAAACCCGTTTATTTGTACACACACATACATCAGCATTGCAATTGCAAAAGGTAGACAAAAGGAGAAAACGGAACAAGAAAGGCCTTACATCACAACAAAAAAAAGGTAAGCCCATCAATCTTCAACTCATTATCCAATTAGTATCAAAAACGAGGCGAGCCGCAGCTCCCCCGCCTTCCCTCTGATCTTGATCTTTAAGTTTTCCTGTATCTCTCTACCTATACTCATTAAACGTGATGATTTCGAAGATCTTTATATATATATATATATATAAATTAAGATATGCCGTTAGCAAACACCAAGATTATATTTGTGTGTGCGTGTAAGATGAAAGCAAAGGCCATTAGATGTTTGAATGAAGAAGAGAAGAAAAAAAGAACAATCATTTTCACAAGCGAGGGTATTGAATCTTAAACATCTATCATACACGCACACGTCAAGGTGTAAAAGACCAAGCACGTGGGAAAAAAAAAGAGGCAAAGGGAGAAGGAGGATATCGAGGTTGTAATGTCAAGATGATGTCCAGCAATGATGCGTTAGAGGGTCGCGAAAAATAGGACGGAGGAATAAAGTCGTGGTTGATTGATACTGACCATGATGATAATTGTAATCGTCAAGGTTATTTGTGAGGGCTGAGTCTGAGGCGTAAAAGTGTAGGTCGGTCGGCACTTGTGTTGCGTGTGATGCTGACGAGGCAGCAGGGCGCAGGGCAATGAGCCGCATGGGCTATCGCGCCAACGAGATTTCCCTGTAGTCACACACCCATAGATGAAGCGAAAGGCCTCCCACTATACACACTTTGCCCCCACAAAGATTGCGCAATTGAGCCGTAACCTCGTACCAATTATTACTTAACGCGCAGTCTATCGTAATGTTGATTGCACGTCATGAACTGTCCTCTCGAGCACGTCCTCCAGCTTCCACCTTGGCGGTTTGGGAATCTTCTCCTTGCCGTCTGTTGAGTTCTTCTCAACAAGCTCCTCAGGGTAGGCACCACCGGCAACACCTGAGCTGAACTTCAACTGCAAAAGGTCGCCGACTTGGTCGCAAGCCGTAAGCATGCGGTCAAGATCATCCTTGGTATGCGCAGCGCTAACGCAGAAGCGGGCTCGTGATGACACGAGAGGTGTGGCGGGGTAGCCGACTACCACGACGGAAATCTTGCGCTTAAGCATCTCGTGGGAGAATGCAGGCATCTTAGCGGGGTTGTAAAGCATGACGGGGATGATGGGTGAGTCGTCATGACCGTAGACGATGAAGCCGAGGCGCTTGAGACCCAAGCGCAGATAGCGAGAGTTGAAGCACAAGCGCTGCAGACGCTCTTCACCTTGTCCTGGTACAATTGAACCGTCAATGATACGGAGAGCAGAGGCAATCTGGACGAGGACTGGCGGTGAAGGTGATTCGGCAAAAAGCATAGCTGCGTTGCTAATTCGGAGCTTGTCAATAATGGACTTCTCAGCGGCAATGTAACCACCGTTGGCGCCAAAAGACTTCGTGAGTGTGCCCATGAGGATATCAACTTCGGAGGGATCAATGTCGAAGTAGTCGCATACACCACGTCCACGAGGGCCAACACCGCCAACAGAGTGAGCCTCGTCAACAAAGAGGTTGAACTTGTACTTGTGCTTCAAGCTGATGATGCCGGGGAGATTGCACATGGTACCCTCCATGGAGTAGAGACCTTCAACAGCAACTAGAATCTTCTTCCACGGGCGGTGTGTACGGGGCTGACCTTGCGAGATGGCTTCACGAAGCTTGCGCTCAAGATCGCGCATGTCATTGTGCTTAAACATGGTGACCATGGCACCTGAGAGACGCGCTCCAAATCGGATAGAGGAGTGATTAAGCTCGTCAGAGATCATGAGGCAGCCCTTTCCAACAATGGTAGGGAATGTAGTAGCGTTCGTAACGAAACCCATGGAAAAGACCATTGAAGCGGGCTTGCCGACAAATTTGGCAATAAGATCCTCCACCTCGACAGTAAGCTCAGAAGTACCACTGTCAGACCGAGGGCTAGCCATTGAGATTCCGTACTTCCTGATGGCAGCCTCTGCTGCATCGGCACAAGGGCCTTCTGATTGAGCGAAACCCAGGTAGTTGTATGAGCTCATATTCAGAGTCTCAGTTGTAGTTCCGAGCATCTTGAAGGTGTTGTTTCCGTCATCGGACTTGCGGTCGAGAACAGTGATGAATCGTCCTGGGACACCGGTAGTTGGTCGTGAAAAGCAGTCGTTGATACGCATCTTCAACCGTCTTGTGTAGAAGTTGTCAAAGTCGCTATTGAGGGGTGCATATCCGTCTTTCTCCTGCAGGTGGCTGTAGTGTTGCTTTCTGAAGCGTTTACCGAAGAAGTCACGGACGTGTCCAAATACTATTAGGATTAAGTAGCTGATGTATGTAGTGAGAAGGAAATAATACGGTGGCTCGTCTTCGATGGGATCGCCGAATTCGCCCTCAAATTTGCTGTGGTAGCGGTGCTTCTGCGATCCAAGGGGTCCAAATTGAGCATGGGCTCGCGCAATGCGACGCTGCTTTTCCGGCGAAGGCGGTTGGAAGAGGGTTTTTGGTTCTGTGGGCATCTTCTCGCCAGTAGCAGTGGTGAGGTTGATGGTGGGGAGGGAAATTTGCGAGGGCGAGGGCGAGTTGAGGAGAGCCTGTTGCTGGGCGATAAAAGCTTCCCGGAGGACAGCGGCTTCGGAGCGCGACTTGGGAGAGTTGCCGCCGAAGAGGGATGTGAACTTGTTGCCCTTTGCAAAGGAGGATCGGCGTGCAGGCTCACGCTTCTCGTTGTGAGGATCGAGGGGAGTAGTAGGAGTAGTGGACGCAAACGGATTAATGCTTCGCGCAGGCATGGCAGCAATGGCTCGAGTAGCACGCTGTTGGGCAGATTGAGGCTACAGAAAGACTGAATGCGTTGTCCAGGTGCTCGGGTCTGGTCCCTGGCTGCGGAGTCGCAACGAGGATGTTGGCGGTGAAGGGTGGGCGAGACTAGGCGAGCTACAATTAGTAGGCGACTCCTGAGCAAAAAACGGCGTTTGCGTGCGGGGAATCAGTGAGCAGGAGCAATCAGGTGCAGCTACCAGCAAAAAAAAACAAGATAAAAAGGGTGAGGGTTGTGTTGCATGGGAGAGAAAGGGACTGATGCGGTCATACATTGGCGGGTGGGAAGGGCGGCAGTGCCGGATAGCGTCGACCAAGGTGGCTTGCTCGAGGCTTGAGGAGAGATGTGCACCTACGTTATGCGAACCGCACAGCAGGCGGAATGGTATACGTCAGACGGGCGTTACTGTGAGTGCTTGTTTTGCAACGCTCTTTAGGGATGGTGAATGGCAGGCGTGGTAGTGATGGTGGAGAAGTGTGTTGGCGCAGGCGCAGGCGCAGGCGCAGGCGCAGGCAGCTTTCCCTGCAGAATGCGCGCACAAGCAAACAAGCAAGACACTCGAGGACCCCGGATTCAGCAGCGAGGGTGTAATGAACGACAAAACGTAGGGTGTAGGAGAAGAAAGTCACCATGCACGCGGACAGAGACAACAACAGCTGCAAGCTCACTTATCAGTGCCGTTAGCAAGGGGCACCGGAGCTTGTGGTTGGTCGGACGAAATGAGCAGAGCCCCTAGGCGGGCCCTCCAGTCAGCCTCAGGTCAGGGGAACAGGATGGTGATCGCTGCCGCCTCGCCACAGCACCTTGTCCGTCCCAGGTCCGCTCCTCGTGCGAGCCCAAAGGGGACGGCAAAGAAAAAAAATATCCCTCTGGTATTGCAACACAGCATGGTCCAGCCCTCCACCCAGAGGCCAGAGCACCATCAATGTGCCGCGTCCCTGCGATGCCCACTCTTTCCCTTGTACGTCATCGTCATTAACACCATCACTGTCACTGCGGCCAAATTCGTGTTTCTTCGCAACATGGATATTGCTCGACATCATGACTGAATCATCTCCGTCGACATATCCGTTCATTGATTATGTGTGTGTCCATGAGCCAGGCATGCTTGGCACAATAAGCCAGGATGTAGGTCACACCACTTCCATTAGGCAGAGGCGACGATCCTATAGGCTTGCCTTGCCATCTGCAGGTACATTTGCTATGTTCGGTACCAACAAGTGTTGCTCCAAAACTTTGGTTCATGTCCCGCCCGCAGTTCATATATCCGGGCTCGTCTTGCGCTACACAAAAGCCCATTTTTCGCCTGGCCATGTGGGTTGCGACTCGAGTCGAACTGATTGGCCATCAGATGTTCGTAATCTGACAACGTTTGCTCGGGTGACGTTCAACGGGTTGACCCGTTGCGCCTTCATTTTGCGCTGTCAAATGGGAGTCAGTACTAGGTCATAGTGCGACCATCCTTTCGCGAGATTACGATGAACTCAAATCTCAATAACCCTGGGCACCGAAACAATTGTCCATCTTAATTTCACTCCTCTATAACCCTACATCCTTCCCCCACAATAGCTCCAACAAACACGTTTCCCTTTCTTCCTCTCCCATCTACATACACTCACTCACGCTCACATGCCAAGGACACCCATATTGACTTGAAATGATATGATATTTATCACTGATTCTGCTGCAGCTAAGAAAAAGCACTACAGCGTCCGAGACCCCATCTAGAGCAATCACCAAAGCCCGCGCAGCGGCTTTTACCTTCCTTCACATGAACCACCTACGACAACACTGCTTCTCAAGAAGTAAAAAAAGAATAGCGTATTCCTCCACCTGGCAGGAAACGCCAACCCTCTTGGAGATACACAACAAAAGAAAATAGAGAAATAAAGAAGAAGGCTAGCTCGCAATACCAAGGAGAAAAATTCTTGAAGAAGATGAAAAGCGAAAGGAGAACAACAAAGACGACCTGCTTGATGTTGCCGACGTCTATTCAAACACCGGCATATTCACCAAACCGCCCCTGTGTACAGGCCCCTAGCCCTCCAAGAAGACCTTTGCAACGCCGTATCAATAACCAATCCCTGTGTGGTGGTCGTCCAATTTGCATTATAATAAGATGACTGGTGAAGAGTGCAACGCATGCGTCTTGCAAGCAACAACAACAACAACACCGTATGCGGAAGATGCGACACATTAACTACAGGCGCGACAACAAGGTAAGCTCAGGCGCAAAAATGGAGCCCACAACTGTTTCAAGTCCAGGCTCCACATGGCACGGGAGCTTTGCTCATCGAAAACAACGACGACCGGGTATATGAGCAAGCAAAAGATAAATTGACAAACGCGCCTTGACTACCGAGCCGCTTCCCTTACATCTGATGATGCTCGGGTGACAGGCTTGATGGGTCAATGGTGCCGAAAGACACCAAATTTTGCATGTCCAAGTCCTCGTGGTTTTCGTCAAGCAGCGGTGACCGGAAGGGCATGTTGAGGCTTTGCTTGGCGTACATGTCCGTCATTTGCAGCGCCTCGTCCGACATGCCATTGTCGTGCGACATGGGGTACACATCGCCATGGTTCTCGCGGCCATATGAACCAAGTGGGGGTGATTGGTTGGCAATGATTGGGTCAGGATGACTCATGGCTGGCATTGGCGAGTGACCTGATGCAGAATGAGGAGGTGGTCCCATGGGGGTGTGTACATATGGAGGGATGTTGTACGATGCGTAATTAGATGCAGGAGCACTGTCGTTTGGCGGGCCCGACGAGTAGAACGCAGGCGTGCCATATTCCGACGGTGAGTTGGCTGTTGTGGCCGACATGGGGTACTGTCTGAAGTCCATGCCGTAACCAGCAGATGTGTCGATGCTCAGGTGAGGGCCGATGGGGCCAGCACTCTGTGGTGTTGGTGCAAATATTTCAGGGCTAGGCATGTAAGGCGATGGCTCTTGCTGGATCATGAATGATGGCATAGGATTGCGAAGCATGGAAAAATCCATGGCAACGGGCACTGAGCGACTGCGTTGGCGCTTGTGACCACGCGGCTGGAAAGGCGGAGGCGCAAGATGCGACTCTTGAAACACACCCATGTGCGGGTGCACAAGGTGGTTTGGTTGGGAAGCAGGGCGGTGGTTGATTGGCGACACTGGTGCCGAGACGGCAAAATTATTGGCGTCATACATGTTGTGTCGGTTCTGAAACGATTCCAGTGAGATGAGTTTCGCCAACTGCCCACTCAAAACCTTTGGGTGACCGCCCAGGTGATGCAACATAATGTTTGATGCCTGCTGGTCCTCGGTAAAGTCGCCGCATTGGAAGAAACCACCGGAACCAGACGAGTCCATGAAAAAGTTGGGAGGACGGTTGAGCTCGACGATCAAGCCTCCGGGACGTTGTGACGCGCCTTCAGCGTTGGCGGTCATGTCGCCGTTCTCTAGTTGAATGTTTTTGATGTACGAGAAGGGGTACTCAATCTTGTAGCCGGCTGAGTCGTTGTTGATGTAGTAGGTAATGCAGCACTTCTCGGGTGAGTAGAAGACGACCAGGTCCATGGCACTTTGGCCGACTCTCCTCCAGCTTCCAATGCTCAGCGAGCGGCAAGCAAAATGATGGATGACAACCTTGGAGTTGTTGGCGTCGGTGTTGAGAAGCATACCGCCACCATATGGCATACCGCCAGTTCGGCCAAGAAAGTTGGTTCCAATTGATTTGCCAGACTCCATGGCTTGAAGAGCGAGATATCTTCGCATGGACTCTGGGATGTCGTTGCAGTCGTCACCATTCTCAATGCTCTTCTTTGCAATGTTCTTGATCTTGGCACGCCTATGTTAAAGTTAGTATTGCGCTCTCGCAAGAAGCGTTTTGCGCCTACCTGTTCTGGAACCAGATCTGTACTGAGCGCTCGGTCATGTTGATTTCTGTGGCTATCCTTTCGCGAGTAGCAGCTGTGGGGGTAGGGTTCTTGTTGAATTCGACTTCGAGAGTGACCAGTTGATCTTGGGTAGCCCGCTGTCGCTTTTGGTTTCTTTGCTGCTGAGTGAGGGTGCTCTTGCGGGGTGGTCGGCGGGGGGCAGACCCCTGAGTCGGGGTTGAAGACTGTGCTGGGGGTGAGGGTGTGGGGGACACCATGGCGTCGTCGTGTGACTGCATGTCTGCGAGAGGGCAGGAGCTGCGACTCGAAGTGTGTGTTAGGATGAGGTGGGAGATCTAGAGGGAGCAATCGAGCTGACACCTCCTGTCTATCAATGTTCGTAAAGTGTCGTGATGAAGTGATGGTCCAAACAGCGTTGGGGTGAAGATAGTTGAGACGAGAAGGTTGCGAGTCCAAGTTGCACAGAAGCAGGCTGCTGTGAAGGATTGAGACTCGAGACACGGTCCAGGCGCGTGTGTGTATGTATGTACGTGTGATGAATGGAGCTGCTGGCCGGGGAGCAGATGGATGACAATCGTCCAAAAGCGATTCTGTGTCGACAGGGAGATGAATTGGGCGCGAGAGCGAAAGAGCGGACAGGCAAAGGCCAAAGGAGCTGTGTGTAGAAAGGAACGTGGGCAAAGGCCGAAAGGAGTGGCGGCACTTCGCAGAAGTCGACGAGAAAAGGGAACGTAGTAGCAACCACACCGACAACGAGGTGACGATGGGGAATCCGGATGTAGGAGCTGGGCCTTTGGTGTAAATGAGCGACCGTGGGTGGTGGGAAAGGGGAGATTAAGGGAAGGGGCATGAGGCCGGGGGGAAGGTGCGCGCCGGCTAGCGTGGTCTGGGCAGGGCGCTACAAGGTCCAGGATGCCGCCCACTGACTGTTTTAGCCCAACGGCACCACGACTTGACGCCAGGCGCGAGACCAGTGGTGACGCATCAGAATGCTTCTGTCTGTGTGGCCCTGGGACGCAAACCATGTCCGCCCAAGCCCTGAACCGCTTGCACCAACCTGCCCGCCTGCCCGCCGCCCGCCTGTGGGCGTGCAGCTATCCGCAACGGCCGACACAAGTACACACCTACTTACGTATCTATCTATGTACTAGCAGCCGAGGCCTCGCCGCCGCCGCCAGGCACACGGGCGCAGGCACAGGCACAGCGATCGGAGCCACTCAGCGCAGCGACCGGGGGCCACGACAGGCTCCCTTCCACGGCTCAGGAGACGGCGGGCCTGTGATAGGGCAGTCCTTGCCACGACCCTCGCCGAGCCACTCCAGCCATCGCCAGAGTTGTCTCAACGGGCGAGGGCCGCATCAAGCTGGCACGACGCTGCTCTCGGGCGCGCGTCATGTACATGTCCTCCCCAAGCAGCCTACCGTCCAAGTACAGCAGCCAGCAGGCTCCACCTGCCACCTCGCCGCGCTAGACGACTGCTGTCGCTGTCGTCGACTGTCCCTCGGTCGACTGCTCGGTCTGGCATCGCTCACCGCGCGGCGGCCGTGGGACGCACGATAGAGCGCACGGTGGTCTAAATTAATTTTGGCCTCCGCCATCGATGGAAGCATACTACAAGGCGCGCCCCCAAAGCCTGCCCAGCCTGCCTCGTGGCATGCGCCCACCACCTCGCTCTTCTCAAATCGTCGGTCACAACTCCCCTTCTGGCTTCGTCGAGACCGACTCGGGAGCCCTCGTCGCAGATCACTCGCCTGTGCCCCCAAAGGACCAGAGGATCCCGACGACGGCGGGCGGCAGTGTCGTCTGAGCGCCTACATCCTGACACACTCGGCCCAAGCCCTATGGAACAGACGTGATTCAGATCTGACAAAGTCATATATTTTAGCTGATATTCGACGCGCCGACGCAGTAGGCTCACCCATCATCTCGTCGCCCTACAGCTGTCAATCTATGATACCTGTTGCTTCCCTGCGCCCTGGAATCATCGTCTTGCGCCAGGCGTAGCGGTGTGCGTATTGGAATGCATCAAAGGAGTAAGCAAGCGAAGACAACCACCAACCTGGAAACTGACTCTGGACCTGCAAGAGATTCCGTTCCGTCTGTGCTTGGGACAGGATCGACATAAGCGCTCACGTTCCGAAGCCTCAACTCCACCCGGTTTGTGGGCATCGGCACTCTTGATTCTTGTTCATCACTCCGCCTTGCAGCCTGCCATGTGTTACAGAATGTTGCAAATCGTATGAGCGCATTAAAAACAAGCCAAAACAGCCCCAGGTCACTGCCACCAGCAGCGAATAGACTAAAGATTTGTTTCAACGCTATGCCCGCATGGAACAGGACACGGCATAGTGCAGACGTGACGACTTACTCGAGTCTTAGTCTGGGATGCGCCTGCCGTGTTCGCAAGACAATGAGTCGACATCGCATGGACACGGCGCACGCTCTCATGTCGTCGTCTAGGTACGACCGGCTCTGACGTAACAGGCTTCTAGAAGCCTATTTAGGCAAGTTTCATCTTCGAATGAGCTTCTAGAATGGTTATCAAAATATACTTGTAAGCCATCTAATTTCAGCGTGCCTGCGATTGTCATCCCTCATGAGGCATACTGCAGCTCCACACCAATCGATCGGAATATCTGTTCTCTTTTCTTGAGGTCCAGGCTTGCGCCAAGGGTAAAGAGTAGTTCTTTAATCTTTCCCTCCCACAGCACCCCTACACGCCAATCCTGATCAACCTTGGCCTTTAATACCCCAGAAACCTCGTCCGTGGGTGAGTCCGACGAACGTTTCCAGTCTGTGCGCAGCTTCTTCACAGCCCAGTCAATATCAGGCATATTACGTAGGCGCCATAGTTCGCAACCAAGCTGTAGCTCGCTTTCGTAAGAGTAGAAATTGAAGTCGAATCGGGAGCAGAGAGCAAGGTTCGGGCCGGCCTTGACAGCGTAGGTGGAAGAAATATTTCCCATCAATGGGTTCAGCGTCAGCGTCACAGTGTATGGAAAACCCGAATGGTTGGGAAGGGTGGCGAATCGCAATCCCGTACTGATACCGCCGCTCTTATTGAGAATGCCATAGTACAGCTCTGCGCCTGCACTGAATCGGCCATAAGCAGGTTCCGTGTGCCCCCCGGTCACAGTTTCCGTCGGCGGAACTCTGGGGTCGGATCCGAAGTTATATAAGCCGCGAACGCCCATCAGAGCAGAGTCTGTGCTATACATGTACTCTGTGCTATATTTGCCGAAGTCGTTTTGCAGGAGGGTAAGGATTGTGCCGCCATTGTTAAGGTTGGAGTCGCTCACAGCAGCAATCTTAAGTTGGCGGGTCGGGGTAAGACGTCGCAGATAGAGTGCTTCGAGCCGGGACTGGGGGAGGAATATGCGCCCGTACAACAGGGTATCTGTTCATACTTAGTCGTACTGCGGGTTGGATAAAGTCAAAATGCTTACTTCTCCGGTCTATCCGTTGGCCAGCATGCCATACTTCCCACCACCACTGCTCGTCCGGCCGCCTCAGCTCCCTAGTGTGCTTATAACCTCGTACGACATTGTGCAGATCAATGTGCGATGTCTTGAACTCCTTGCGCAGCGGCAACGACGAGTACAGGTAGGAGACTGAACCATCGACGATACCCACACTACCCAAAGTGTATGATGTGGCAAAGTTTGGGGCGGCGAGAGAAGATATCTGCATGCGCAGCCCCCTGGGTATGTCGAAGTCGAGCAATGCTACAATGTGCCATTAGCATGCAGCCTGGCAAAGCGACATCAGGTGTGACGTACCTCGCGCAGACGCGTTCAGTGCGCCATACGAACTGTCCACATTCCAGTGCGATGCCTCGTAGAAAGCATGCTGCACGCTCTCCATAAAATCCAACATGTCTATGTCATCGGCAAATCATCTCGAGTGGTTATGGGTTGGGTCTGGAGGTTTGCAGACCCGAAGCGATGTCAAAGTTGCATAACGGAGGTGAGCCGCGGCCGGACCAATCGGTGGTTCGCCAAAATTCCCCGCTCATTTTTTGGACGTCGCAACCTGGGTCCTCGAACTTTTCTCAAGCACCACATACAACCCGCGACAACCCCGAAAAACATCGCCAATATGCCCAAGTCCAAGCGCGCGAAGGTTGTACACCTTACCAAGACCGACAAGAAGGGCAAGGAGCTCTCCTTAAAGCTCTTTGCCAATGTCCAGGAAGCGGCGGACAACTTCGAGCACATTTTTGTTTTCGCAGTGGAGAATATGCGCAATTCGTACCTCAAGGAAGTGCGCGCTGAATTTGCAGACAGCAGGTATGGCATTTTGAGCCCTGTTGGCCACATTCAGCTGACCACTGATATTTGCGCAGATTCTTCTTCGGCAAGACCAAAGTCATGGCTAAGGCGCTCGGTCAGACACCAGCAGAGGAGCACCTCACCAATCTTTCACAGCTCACTGAACACCTCAACGGCAACGTAGGCCTCCTTTTCACAAACCGTGAACCCAGCGAGATCATCGAATACTTTGCCAACTACTCCCAAACCGACTTTGCGCGTGCCGGTGTAGTCGCTACACAGACCTTCACTGTACCCGCTGGAATTGTTTACTCAAGAGGCGGAGAGCTGCCCGAGGAAGACGACGTACCGCTCCCGCACAGCATGGAAACCACCATCAGGAAATGGGGCATGCCAACGAGGCTCGACAAGGGCAAGATCATTCTGGATGCTCCATACACGATTGCCGAAGAGGGAAAGCCTATGAACAGTCACCAGACAGCCCTGCTCAAGTTGTTCGGTGTGGCCATGGCCGATTTCAAGATTGACCTCAAGGCCTACTACTCAAAGGCGACAGAGTCAGTAACAGAGATCGGGGCTATGGAGGAATAAGCCTAAGGTTGAATACAATTGCATCGTGGCGGCGTTTAAAGGCGTTGGGTTTGCTGGGTTCAAAAAGTATGCGCGTCAATGACTTCCATAAAAAGGGCTCAAAGCCATCTTCCATGAGCACATCACAATTATACCCTTTTTTTGTTACGTCTAAACGATCCATGAATGTCTTTTTCTTGTGCAGTGTCTTGTCTCTATGGATACTGGAGCATTAATAACATATACTCATTTTAAATTATTGCTGACATGTAGATCAAAATCGCGGGCCGCTACATAAGCACCTAAAGTATGGCCATACCAGCCACAAGACCTCCAACCATGATCCCAAGAGCCTCTGGAAAGTTGGTAACGGCCGCACCCGTCGAAGTCGAAGAAGGGGTTAGCCTACTTGTGGTGGCATCTTCAGTCGTAGAACTCGAAGTACGCGACATGCTAACAGATGTAGACGACCGAGACGAAGAGCTCAAAGTGGTTGGTGGGCTCGAAATGGTTGAGGCGCTCGAAGTGGTTGAGGAAGACGAAATAGTGGAATTCTGCGAGAGGGCCGTTGAAAGCGTAGAGCTGAGTATGGAGCTGGGAATGGAGCTGGGAATGGAGCTGGGAATGGAGCTGGGCATGGAGCTGGGCATGGAGCTGAGCACGGAGCTGGAAATAGCAGTGGAAATTGTTGAAGAGCTGGCTGACGGAGTGGTAGTTGGGGCGCTCGGAAACGCAGGTGTGCCATCGGCACTTGTAGGGAACACAAGACCAGTGCTACCGAAGAAGGGCGCGGTATCTTCATCGAACATTGGGCCCGTGTCTGAAAGGGAGGTTGTATCAGCAAACATGTTCCCAGCTTAGGCATCTACGCCTCTTGCAGAGACATGAACAAACTTACAAGTCGACTGCTGGGCAAGTGCGACGGCAACGAAGCCCGCTACCGCGAGCATAACCCTCACCATTATTTCTTTCTATAGAGAGAGAGAGAGTGTGTGTGTGTGTATGTGTGGAAACAGGTTCTTCAAGGACAACTAGTAACAGTTGTGTTTCCACCCAGTGATGGAATCCAGGGGGTTAGATGTAATAGCCAAGGAATATTCCTCTCCTATAAACGAGCGTGCAACAACGATAAAGGACAAAGCTGCTTATATGCCCAAGGCTCATGTACGCATATACCTGAAGCAGTAATAATAATGCGTTGAACAAATAGTATAATCAAAAACAAGAGCCAAGCTGCGCAAAAAGAGGCAACAGAACAAAAACAAAACAACGAACACCCCATAACCCTTCTCTATATACCCAATAAGAGCTTCCCCTACGATCGCAACCCTAACCCCCTACAGCAAAGAGAGGTGCGTGACGTGCGTGACCTATACGATACCCATCACCCGCCCATCCGTAAAAAGCCACAAGCCAGAGAAAAGCCATCAATCGCTCCAGCAAAGAAAAGACGAGTAAGTCATTTTCGCTAGCGGGCGCGCTTCGATGCGCAGCCACTCAGCGTGCGCACATGGCGTTTTTCGGTCAATCTCCGTTGGACGGGGGCCCTAAGCTCAAGTATACGGGGTGTGTTTCGGGTGGCCTGGGCTGGACTCCTCTCCCCGCCTCTCGTGTGTACGAATCACAAATGGTTGGTTCTCCGGGTTCTGGCAAAAGCGCAAGCTGGGTGGGCGAGCGAAGAAGGGGGCGCTTGGGGGGCAAGTTTGGATGAGTAGATATATGAGGATGGCTTTTGAGTGTGCTATTGGTTGGTTTGATTCTTCTTATTCTTTTTTTTTTGGGGGGGGGAGGGGGGTTTGCTTTGTGTAAACATATGCACAGAATGGCTTTGGTTAGGTCCAAGTGATTAAATAGGGCGCTTGGTCTGGTAATTCAACACAAAAGCACATATCGATTTTTGTTGGTAAATCTTTGTTCCTGGATTACGGTTGGGGAAAAGAACCAAAGTCGGATGTAGCAGCTGGGGAGGCGGGCCTACTTTACGGATTAGGGAGCAACCTTTTTTCCTTCTTCCCTTTCTCCACATTTTTTTGTGCATCTGCGTCTTTTGCCCCTGACAGGGCTTCGCTGGGAGCGCGCGCTGGGAACGAGGACTTGGCACGTGCGGCTAGGCCGTTTTTGGCGTTGCATTGACGTGCCCGGCCTCATTTTTTTTTCTTGTCGCCTTGAACAAAGACATGGCACTACTTGTTGGGTAAACCTGTTTGGTTGGAATCCGCGAGCGGCACAGGTGTATCATACACTGTTTCACAAGGGGCAGCGGAAGCGGAGGCGGCGTTGGAAACAGTGTTGTGGGTTTGAGTGAAGCCCGGATTCCCTCCAAGTTTGTTCGTTCGCCGGTACCTGCATGAGTAGTCGGGTTGTCGTATCCAGCCTTATCATGACTCTCGGCAATTGTGCACACGTTACCCGTATAACGACCGCTAGCGTCCACATTCACTAGACGGCGGCGATAAGCTTCTGTCTTTTTGAAATAAGATTTCGGGCAAATAGAGTTCTGTCTTGACTCTGCATTGTGCCGCTGCTGACACGCGTAGCATGGCTCGGTTGAACTTTGGCGGCACTTGAGCGTTATCGTCGTCGACGCATGTGTCTTCTTTGCATGTCGTCATTGCACTGCTGTCTAGAATGCCTACCGTATTAATTGGGGAAGGCTGATATCTTGATTTCTTGAAGTTGGTGAAAACTAAAACAAAACCGGTTATAGATAAATATGTTTAGTAGCCTCAGTCTCAAACATAAATACTACGATGAGCACAAAAAAACGTTGACCTCCTGATACAGTGTGCATCGTGGAGGGCACAAAGATCAAAGAACAAGAGAGGCAGCGTTCTCATACTTCCTGGCCAACATGTTTAGAAGAATACCCACGCTACTACGACATGCAAAGAAACAAAAGAACCGTTCATCAGCTGAAAACGCAGGAAGTTGAGAGTTGACTAAAAGGGGCTTTCTAGTAGAACAAGCCGCAGGAAATATACATCAAGTCAGACAGAATTGATCCTGCCGAACTAGGTCCCGTGTTGACAATGAGCGAGTAGATCACATGTGTAGAGTATTGGGTATAGTTGGTCCGTTCTGGGTGCTGAATTCATAGAACTCGACACCTACCAAATCCAGTCTGAAAGAAGTACATATCTCATATTTGAGGGGCACAATCACCCCTTCGCTCATATCTTTGTCAAGCGGTAGGTCCACAAGGGTATCACAAAGTAGAAAACAATAAAATATTATCTCACAACACAGTTGCCATCGTCTTCTCGAGAAACAACAATCTGTTACACTGGAAGCAAAACAGATATAAACCATTAACGCGATATCGTAACATAGATAATAATAAGACGCATGTAGTTCATGTAGACATCATTTACAGCTTACAACTCTCCGAGCCCAATGAAAACATTGCGACTTAGCCAGACTTCGGCGTCTCTCCAATTACTGTTGCCGAGCCACCATCACCAGACGTGACAGTCTCGTCATCAGTAACCACAGCAGTGTTTCGGTCAAGCTATTTATAATGTCAGTTTGAAAGAATAAAAAAACTCCTCAAAGCTTCAGGTCCATGACAACTTACCCATCTGACGACGAAAGCAGTTCCTATAAATACACCGCTCACCACAATCATCGTGATACTGCCTTTCTTCCAGTATGGGACGTCTGTAGCAGGATACAGGACAATACCCCACCAAGTGTATAGGAGCTGACCTCCCATGCTCATGACATACAGCACCACGCTCCTAGCAGCATCGTCACCACTCCGCGAGCAAATTTCATTTGCCCAACTGAACATGATGGGGTTGACGACGAAGCTAGTACCACTGATGTAGAACGCAGTGAAGACGCCTGCATCAGAGAGTTTGGGCACGAGGAGCAAGGCGGCAGTTACGAGTTGCAGGAGAGCTCCGGCTATGACCATAGGAAGGCGTTGACCAGTGCGGTCAATGATGAAGCCAGCAGTGATTTGGGAGACAATGGCTACGGCTTGGGTACCCAGGGGGTAGGTGTTGATAGCCGTCTGAGAAAAACGAGAGGCATAGTACTTGAGCCAGAGAAGAAACAAGCCCTAGTTTGGTCATATTAATACATAGTTCATAGGGTGAAGGCGTGGGGGAATCGAGTGTACCTGGAAGGCGAAAGCTTCGAGCATACCGCAAGTGATGGCGAACCATGTCAAGATGTATCTGCGGGGGGTTCAGTAAAAGCTTCACATGTTTGTTAAGTTAAAATGCTTGCTTACATGGCAGGCTTTCCGAGAACGCGCTTCATAAGACTCTTCGGATTGATGCTGTGAGTGTTGGCTTTCTTGGGTGGTAGACGAGATGCCGCAAATTGCTTTTCCTCTTCACTGAGATAGAATACTTTGGCCGATGTTGGGAGATCGGGAAATGTGAACTGTTGTGACTTGTCAGTATCTGAGAACTAGCGCACTCAGATAGCGGGGACGTACAAAGCCAAATAGTCCAAATGGGATTCCCATGAGGCCATCTATATCATATGCATGAGTGAAGTTATTCGTTCAAGGGATGTTGACATGCATACCGATCAGAAAAACCCATTGCCAGCCTTTCAAACCTGCAGTGCCGTTCATGGTCTTGTGCATGGCCGTCATCATGAGGCCTGCAAACATACTTCCCGCTTGTCCTATCGCAGTAAAGATGGCCACGCGTTTTGCAATCTCGGATGGTTTACTAAGGAATATGGTAAGTCTAATGTGTCCGAGGGTAGACTGGAGAAAGTCTACAAGTTTCCATAGAGAATTTCTGTACTTACTACCATGATCCCATAACGTACATGGTGCCGCTGTACAAGCTGGCTTCCATCAATCCCTGGAAGAAACGTACCGCACACAGTTGCGGATAGTTCTTGCATGCTGCAGAACACATGGTAAGACCAGACCAGAGAATCAAGGTGAGCGGAAGCCATATGCTAGGACGGATTTTCTGGATGATGAGACTGTGCGGAATCGCGCCAACGACTAGACTACACGTTTGATTTAGTTGAGACTACAGAGGAAATCTTTCGCAAATGATACATACCCACTAGTATACATGGACAGCAAAATACTGTACTCATTTTTCTTGAGGCTAAGATCTTCCCGTAGACCAGCGACGTATGCATTTGCAAATGCCTGACGATCTGCCTCGTGTCAAATCAGTGTTGTTACGTATAGTCGACACAACACCAAGACTCACCGAGGTAGTTGAAGAAGTAACATGCGCAGCAATAGACCTTAGAGCGGAATTTAGCCATGAAGGAGTGATATCTGCAAGCCCACTGACCATGATAAAGATATCTGACCGCACGCACATTAGCATGACTATGCAACAATAGGGGCTGCCGTACACATACCAAGCTTTATGATAAGCTTCTTTTCCATGGCTTTGCCAGCATCACCATTGCTTGACTTGAAAGCTATACAAAGTGGTCAATACACAACCATATTGCAAATCTTCACAACCAATGCACTTACCCCCTAGGACACCCATGTTTGGCTACGTCGTACCAGTTGATCGCAGTGGATCTGACAAGGTGGATGATTATCAGATGCACAGGTACAATACCAACCTTTATTGCATCAGATAAGCGATGCAAGCGGCCAGGCCTTACCTCAGACCAGGAAGGCGTGCGCAAAATTTTCCGCATGGCTTGATGATAGTGCGCCCGAATATTGGCCGTCTTCTAAGTAGTACGTGCTAGACCGCATCGTGGGGTATGGCTTCGTTCTCTGACGATGTTTACGTTTTGCACCGGCCCGGTGGCACGACGACGATCATCATGGGAGTATGAACATATATTTGTATATTGTGCAGTTGGAAAGCATGACTGCTACAGTGGATTCTAAAAGAAGCAGGAAACACCAACGGCTGAAAAGCAGCTAGCGCGAGAGTTGTGCACTTCATTGTTGTGTGTGGTACGACCATAAGTACACCGGTTGGCCGTGTGCATCTCAGGTTCCCGGTTCTTGTATTTGGAAATGTTTGTACTATTACATAAGTGTGTCGACGGTGCCTTGGGGGCTAGTGCGAAGTCGGCTTGTCCAATGGGAGGATCTAGGCACAGTCACGTGTTGCTGTTAGGGAAGCGGAGAATGCAGTTGCGCTAGGAAAGAGGGCCGATCCGCGCATGAGGTAAGTAGTGGAGTATTACGGATACGATAGCCAGCACCCGCTGCTATCGTTGCTTCATGAACATGGCCCCAGCGTGTGGGTGAGGATCTGCTGTGGAGGGAACCGGGCATTCTGGTGGCTTAGCTCTCTGCCGAGATATCAGCATTCGTTATCAGTCCGTGTCACCACAGCGCTACTACCACATCCGTCACCATGTATTCAACACACTAGCGAAGGATGCGCAGTATGAAAAGACCCTTTTAGCTATACCTGTTGGTAAATCTGTGTCTATATCCGCCTTTGAGCCGAGCATGTCTTGGTGAAACGAGTCAAGATATCTTGACTAGACCGTAGAATCCTTGCCAATGAGCTATGCGAGGATGACACACTTGTTCACGAAAGAAAATACATCAGAGTCACCGATGGATGTAAAACTTAGTTCTTTGTACCTACATATCCCATCCATCCCAAGTTGCATAGATTTGCTTAAGACGGGCATGTTCTTCGGGGCCGGCGAAGATTGAGTCGATTGCTCGCTCACACAGCGCCCTGATTTCATGTCGGTCGAGCTGGAAATGCTGCGCCGCGAGATAGTACTCTTGTGATAACGGGCTGCAAAAGACGCCAACATCATCTGTCTGCAAGAAATCAGTCACCAGCAGTGCTGCGTGAAGCAAAGAAATGGACATACACTCAGGGCCACGGGAACGGTGCTGCGCCGCCATGTTCCAAAATGGTGATCGGAGTAGGTGCCTGTGATCATCTTTGCCTGCACGTTGCAGCTGAGACAAATTTCTACACCAATATTGTCTTGTTGAATCATCTTCTGAAACTCATCCTTGACATGTATGACGTGGCCCAGCCTGTCAGGCTTCCAGGAAAGTAGAGTTTGCAGCTCCGTGTCTGAGGCCGAAGCTTCGACTTCTGCAAAGTGGAGTGTCAGCTTGAGCCCTGCTGCCTTTGCTCTAGCGAAGCTGTCGCCAAAGATGCGAACATCGCCCTTAGTTGGATCGCCGCAGAGGTCAATGCCCACGACCCCTGCAGACTGATATTTGATGGCGAGGCTGACAACTTGTTCAGCTTCCGCGATGGTGTTGCGGCGGTCGATGGAGAGGATGAGAAAAGCACGCATAGTATTTATGCTGTCGGCATTGTGGGCCTTGAGCACATCTAGCACAGTTTTAACATAGTCTTCCCTAGAGATGTTTTGTTCGGGAATTGCTCTTGGAGTTGTACGAAGCTCTGTGTAGACTATGCCATCTTCTTGAAATGCACGCAGCACATGTTTGGTCGAATACCTGGCGTAGATCAATACTCAGCCCGGTGTGCGATTTTGTGAGCGCAAAAACAACAACAACAACAACACATACTCGATGCTGGGCAGGTCACTGCAAAGACGATAGATGTATGAGGAAAACAGGGGGAAGAATCTAGCGGCCCGGTTAGCTGTGTGCTAGCGTCTGACAAGCACCCAGACGATGGAACCGAGGCTGACGTTTTGATGTCATAGTCGACCTTGCCAGGCGGAATGGCGATTAGAGGATCTTGCACATGGAAATCTGGACGCTGAGCCTTGGTGGCGGTCCAGATGTCGTGCAGACACTCGCGGCTGATGCTACCGGTAAGATGAGCGTGGAGCTGAGTCGTGGCGTTAGTGGCGGCCTGGCTGCCGAATCAAGGGGGTTGGAGTAGAGCATTGTGGGCATACCTCGATTTTGGGCAGCCGCTTCGCGAAGGCGGGATGGACGGGCTGGACAGGAACAGACATGGGGGAGTGACAGGGCGATAGGTAAGCAGGTAGTAGCAGCAGTAGGTCGACAGGGAATCATATGGTGTCTACAGCACCTGGATGCAAAGATCTGGTGGCGCTTCAGAGGTTTTCTCGAAGCAGAGGGTGGAATCAATAACGCGTCACCTTGGGTGGGCGGGTCGGAAGCCAAAACAGGCAGCTCGGAGCTCATTGGCTCAGAACGTGGGCAGGCCGCAAAGGGGAGGCGCGCTGCAGGAGATTGCAGCAGGCGCGCCTTGTTGGTCAAGGTCAAGCGTGTGCATAGGAGAGGAACGATGCCGCATCCCGGCCTCGACGGGGCAGAAAAGGCCCGCTCCCACTCCCTCACACGCTCGCTCTCACAGACTCCCCTATCGCTCACTGCACACCAGATATATACATACTTGCTATATACTACATACGTGCTACTTAGGCACCCCCACTGCATCGGCAATCTGCTCTGCCCCTCAGTGCTGCTGCCGTTCGCCCGCAATACTGCCGTGTGGCGCACCCTTGCTCACAGCCAACCGCGACGAACGGCCTCTGATCTTCAGCGCTGGCTGGCGTTCTCGGCTAAGCCCAGCTTGAGCTCACCCCCGGGCCGCTCCTGTAACCTCGCCCATCTCCAAAGCCCTCGCATCCCTTCCATCTTCACGCACCCCCACGACCGCCTGTCTGCTTGCCGCTGAGACTCCGCGCCAGCAATTGACTTCGCTCTGCGCGCCCTCTTCCGCTGCTGTTGCTATTGCTGCTGCCACTTGTCCATCGCTTCCTCGGCTGCCGCCTCACCCGCCCGTCTCCACCGCGCTCCTTGCAGGCCCCTGGATCCGCCCGTCTCGCCTTTTCGCGCCTCCTGCCCTCTTGACCTGACCCGCCCTCAACGCCTGCCCCCATGGCCGACATGAACCAGGAAACCATACAACAGAAGATCCAGCTCGCCCGACGCGACGCTGAGGCGCTCAAGGACCGGATAAAGCGCAAGAAGGATGAGCTTGCTGACACAACCCGTACGTGATCCGCGCCTGTCAATGCCCGTCGCTGCACCCCAACACCTGTATGTCCACTGCTAACATGGTGCTCCAGTCCGCGATGTTGCCAGAGATCGCGTCGAGGCCCTGCCGCGCCTCACCATGAAAACAAAGCGCACCCTCAAGGGCCATCTCGCTAAGATCTACGCCATGCACTGGTCGACGGATCGCCGCCATCTCGTCTCGGCCTCGCAGGACGGCAAGCTCATCATCTGGGATGCCTACACAACAAACAAGGTTCACGCCATTCCTCTACGCTCCTCGTGGGTCATGACGTGTGCCTATTCGCCCTCGGGCAACTACGTTGCCTGCGGTGGTCTCGACAACATCTGCTCCATCTACAATCTATCGGCAAGGGAAGGTCCGACACGTGTGGCACGTGAACTGTCTGGTCACTCTGGATACCTCAGTTGCTGCCGATTCATCAGCGACAAGCGCATCCTCACATCCTCGGGCGACATGACGTGCGTGCTGTGGGATCTCGAGACTGGTTCAAAGGTACACGAGTTTGCCGATCATCTTGGCGACGTTATGAGCTTGAGCATCAACCCGCTCGACCATAACCAATTCGTTTCTGGTGCTTGTGATGCTTTCGCCAAGCTCTGGGATATCCGACAGCAGAAGTGTGTGCAGACGTTTGCTGCGCACGACTCCGATATCAACGCCATTCAGTTCTTCCCCAACGGCAACGCTTTCGGTACCGGCTCCGACGATGCCTCGTGTCGCCTGTTTGATATCCGTGCCGACCGCGAGCTAGCCTCATACCAGGTACGCGCCATGTGACATGCTCAGAATTGTTTGTATATTGATTACTAATGTGCATCTTGGCAGATTCCCGAGCCCGTCTGCGGCATCACATCTGTGGCCTTTTCCGTTTCTGGTCGTCTGCTATTTGCTGGTTACGATGACTTTGAGTGCAAGGTAAGGGCAATGCTGATCTCTTTGTTTTTTGTCCGTATGCTAACAGGCTTCTCAGGTATGGGACGTATTGCGCGGCGAGCGTGTAGGCACATTGCAAGGACACGACAACCGTGTAAGCTGTCTGGGCGTCAGCAACGATGCGCTCAGTCTCTGCACTGGTTCATGGGACTCCATGGTTAGTGTTCCTGTCTGCTGTTGGCTAATGAAACGACTAACTCGGAATAGTTGCGCATCTGGGCGTAAGCGCACCAAGACGACCGAATACCCACGACGCCATGTAACGACGCCAACCGGACATGTGCGCCTATTCTTTCTAATATTGGCAACCTACAATCGATGACGGCAATCTTTGCAAACTCCTGGCATACCCATACCCCCTTGTTGCATCTTACTTACCCAGGAGCCTTTTGGGAGCTACACTACTTCTAAGACTATAATACACAGCAACCCTTGGAAACATTGACGCGGCTCTCCTGTCACGTGGTGTTTAGGCGCCCGGAGACGTTTTTCCTTTGTGTGCTTCAATTGTTTCATATACTTTTTTCTACGTTCCCTTTTCCATACCTTTGGTGTGTTACTTTCTTGGGCAAGGCAAGCACTTGCGTCGCACTTGTCTATTTATATCCGGGCAGGCGGCTGGGCGTAGATGAGCAAGACGTAGTATGCTTCGAATCTTCTTTCTACCGTGTATTCTCGTTGCGTTCTGTCCAATGTCTAAAAAAAAGCGACGGGTTGTTGTTGCACTTTGGTGGGAAGAAGGGAGGCGGGATGGAGGGAAAGGAGAGAGGAAGAGAGGGTTGGCGTGCAAGACGGAGAGGTGGAATAGTGTATGTTTTGATTTTGGTCTGCATGCAATGGCTCTGTAATTTTCCATTGATGGGCCAGTGAAGAAGCGATGTATCATGGCTGTCTTGTGCATGAGATTTGAATGTGTACGATTTTGCAGCGCAGTGGGAAGATGAAATGGCAGGAGCCACGGCGGGATAGGTAGTTTTTAGCGAGTTTTCATGTACTTCATTTTACGTTGGTTAGGTGTTGTTATGGCGTTGAGCTGTGTGGTGGCCGTGGGGAGAGATGCATTGTTGAGGCATTGAGCGATGGGAGATGACTGTCGTGCCTGGGATATGCGTGATGGGCAGTGCTCACACTCGTGCCTGGCGCACAGCCCATGGATGGAACCAGGTTGTCCCCGGGACATGGAGCAGCCGAATGTCACACCGCTAAGTACACAGCGTCGAGGGATGGAACAGCTCCAGGGTCCTAGAATCGTGCACGTCGTGGCGTTAATGGGAGTAAGAGGAGTACATGTAGCCTTGCCATGACAAAGTTAGAGTGCGCACACAAACGTTGGAAAAACAAGGAGACGCGTGACCCCTCGACAGGCAGGGACCAGGATGCAAATTTCGGGCGTTGGGCAGCGCAATGCATCGCGGTGTTTGGGAAAATGACGGTTCCAGGAAGAGCTTGTATACCCGCGCTATAAGGCATAAACGGCTGTCAGGCATTGACGGTTATCGGAGAGCACCTGCCATGTGCGCAAGACGCGGAGGATAAACAAGTACCGGCTTCATGCTTCTAGAAGGACAGTCGAAGTTGTGCATAGTCGGAGGGCCCCACACACACCAGGGGTACAGCACTTCACCCCGGTAAGAGCAAGTCGATCATTTCCTGAGTGAGGACGTGAAGGACCAAATAAGGGAGTGAGCATAGTAAGCAAGTCTCCCTCTCTCTCGTCAGCCCTTTTGAGGTGATGTAGGCCAAAACTCTCCCGTTCCACGACCCCCCGCCTGGCGTCCCCTGTGCAACTGAGACGACTCGAGGCGTTACAAGAGCAGCTAGGCAGAGGCTGCAGGTGACGTCTGTCTGATCTTGTCTACATGGAAACAAGGCACCGAAGGACGAGTAGCAGATGGCTCGGGACCATGTTTCAGCCTTGGACATGCTGCGTATGCTGTGGGCCAGCGGGCGCCACCGGCGAGCAGCCAATTGGGCGAGTAAGCACGAGGGCACGTTTCGACCCTCGAGGGCCGTTTCGAGAGATGCAGACGCTCTGCTCACGGGCGGCCCCTATGTCGGCCGAGTGGGGAGTCGCCCTTCAGCTTCGCGTGGCCCTACGGTCAGCATCAGCCCTTACCAGCCCTCACCAGCCCTAAACACCACCTCCCAAGTGTCCGAGTCCTAGAGTCGTCCAGCCCTGGCCCTGCATTCTCTCTGCCCCCACCAGCCAATCACTGCCCTGAAACCCGCGCTACCGCTTCGAAAATAGCCCCGCCAAGCCTGTCACCGGCGCTCCTCCATCCCAGACACCCCAAATAGACTCCCAGCAACCTTGCACACATACCCCTTCCTTTTCTCACCATCAACGCGTCACCCGACACCTCTCCACACATATAACCTCCCCCGTTCCCACCATCTCCGCTCCGCTTCTTTTTTTTCGCCATGAATCCGTCCAACTCAGCCGCTCAAGACGAATTCAACGAGCTTCTTCGTGACAAGGACCACGACTCAAGACACCCTGAAGACCGCCACGACGACAGCGACATCTCCGAACCAGAGTCTCCCGGTGCTGCCGCCGACTACCTCGAGAAGGTTGACACCGACGACGAACTCGACATTCCAGCCGACATGCGTGCCAACTACTACATGCCTAACCGCCGCTCAGAGGCCAACACGGGCCCCAAGGGTGTCATTGCCGATGCCCAGGCCTTTGAGCAGGCCAAGAAGCAAGCAAGACGGTTTACCTGGAAGAAGAACTCCCCGCCTACACAGTACAGCGTTGCCGCTTACCATGACGACAAGGCCTCGAGCGACGAAGATGCCGATGAGGGTTTCATGCGTCAATGGCGTGAGGCCAGGCTCAAGGAGCTGCAGAATGTCGGCGAGAAGATGAGGTCAAGGACAAATAGCCCTAGCCGTCGTGTCTACGGTACCATGCCGCTAGTTGACGGCGAGGGGTACCTTGATGCTGTTGACAAGACTGCCTCTGGTACAACAGTTGTCGTCTTCATTTACAACACCGACGTATGTACACTTCAATCTTTGTTTACTTTGACTAAATGCTAACATTGTCACAGCCAAGCGCTCAAGTTTCCAAGCTGTTTGAGATTACCATGCGTGAGGTAGCAAAGCGCAATGACACTGTCCGCTTTGTCAAGATGGACAACTCTGATGCAGAGATCGAGGACGCAGGTGTACCTGCAATCCTGGCATACAGAGGCGGCGAAAAGTTCGCTGATATTCTTGCACTCGTCGACCAGTTTCCTGATGACTGCGAGCTCAGTGCTATTAGCCTTGAAACAGTCATGAGGCAGTAAGTTAGTCCACTCTTGTATGATCGACATCCAGCTGACCAATGATTCTTAGACATCGCATCCTTTGAGGCATCATCAAATTGCTGTGTTGAAGCATCCTCTCCTCGACATCTACCGTGATGCCATCTCTGGCTTTGGGCCCAGCATTCACCGTTTGTTCGGTAGCATTCGGCTCCATTATGTCATTGGACTTAGGGGCCGGCCTTGGCGGTTTCGCCATAGTATATACTTACACACTCGCCCTCGGCATTTAATCTCAGCCGCACGATCTTCTAGACTACGGATCTTAGCGTCTCACAGACCCAGTACGCTTTGGCCTGCTGCGTCATATACATACGTGTGCATCACTATCACGATACTCTTACATGACCATCTTTTTGTTTAGCGTTCTGCTGTCCAATATCTGACAGTATCTGGGAGAGGTATTTTGATTGAGAGTCTTTGCTAAATCAGCATGTCCGGCGTTGGGAGTCACTATACTAGATCGGGCATGACTTAGAAGCGTCGAAATATCTATCATGAGACGACATTGGATGGAGCATCAGAATTGTGCTCATGACATTTAGATATTCAATTAGAAACAATTACACACAAACCTCACTCTCATTTAGAGTGTCATACAACCTGCTTTTCACAATTACAACTTGTTGATACATCTTGGTTCTAACTGAAAGTTGTTGGGGGTCAAGAGGCCTGAAATAAGTAGGTATTAATCTATTGCACAGAAGGAGAAAGATAGGAAGAAAAGCTATCGCTATAAAGGTTTCTATCTTGAATACTTATTGTTTGTATATATCGCGTGGCCATAGCCACGTAATCATCCTTACTGTGTAATTCTCTGGTATATACAAAGGGCGTAACGTGTTTCACCACCGAGCGCCGCAGTTTTCCCACTAAAACTTCGTCGCAACGCCGTCTACGCAACAATACCACATATTTTCTTATTAAACAAAGTAGATTGTTCTTTTTATAACTTGTTGCTATCTTCTGTATCTATTAACTCTACTTGGCACGTGCGAGAGTTGTGTCCAATTTGGCTACAACGTCCACAGCGCCGCTCAATGCGGCACCCTCTTCGCGGGCGTTGCACCATCATTACATTTGCCACCCTCTGCCTCAGCAATCTGATCAGCTACCTGGCCAACTGTCTAGGACCTTTCTGCCTGTACGTAGCGCCGCTTGCGAGTTTTTCGCTTTGTTATTTTTATCAATCGTAGCTTCAAGGCGATCAAACTTCTCTTGCATAAGCACCATATTATGAGCTATCTGCTGGGCTCCCTTACTCAACTGCTGTATCTGCTCTTTAAGAGAACTTATAGGAGACCATTGCTGAATTTGCATGCGGTTTCAAATAGGCGTAGCCTGCGATTCCATTTCGCGCGCGTTGCGTGGCGTTTTTGGGTCCCAGCTGCTACTCTCTTGCGCTGGTGAGAGTTGGTGTACGCAGCACGATGTCAAGCTGTGATAAAACAACGTGATAATCGTGTGGGGTAAGCCTAGCACCTCGAAATCCTCTGTAGGTATTTTATGGTGTAATAGCCTTACAATAGGCCTTTTTGAACGCTAGTAGAAAGGTTTCTTTGCTGATATGGTGGATGCGATTGTAAGGGGTTAGACTCAAGAGAGTGCTATGCCAAGGGCAATGCCGGGTGTAACAAGACTGCACTCGATGAAGAGTTATTGGTCTATCTACGCTGCTGTTTATTTGTTCTCTGTCGGTCAGGTTGCAGATGCTGGGTTGCAGAGGTGAGACCCAGCGTTGTGACTCTACCGAGATTCCATCGAGGAGCTCATTCGAAGGGCGTTCAGCCCGTTACAATACCCCCCCCCTTTTTTTTAGAGGCCTTGCCCCTCCTTTCTCTGAAAACTGTTTGGAAGCCGCCCATACTTGTCACGTTTAGATGCAATGTAGGCTATCCAGAAGTCTAGGGCTTCTGCTTTTTGGAGGAGTTCTTCTGGCTCGGACGTTGTTCGGAAGTACCCTTTCCACTTGACCTCATGATACCGTTTCCGCCCTCTCCCGCGTCGGCGTTCCTGTTCGGCTACTATTTCTTCTACTTCCCACTCTTCTTCATCGTCTACTTGAAAAGGGAGCAGCTGGCTATCATCTTGCGTCTGACTAAGTATCGGGTCCGAATCGGCACGTTTGAGTCGGTCAACGTGGAAAAATGGGTGAGGACCCAGGGGCGTGTCTAGCTTGACTGAGTGACTATCAATCACCTCTAGCACCGTGTATTTTGCGTTCTTCCAGTCCAGCTTCTTAGAAGCTCTTCCAGTGCTGTACTGCTGATCGAGACGTAGCCATACTTTATCGCTCACTCAGTATTGCCTCACTTCTCGTCTTGACTTATTTGCTTGCTGTTTTTGCTCCTGTTGTGCGTTGGCCATGCTGGCCTGAGCCAGTTCGAAGACGCTTCTGAGTTTCGTTACGATCTGTTCAGCCTTCTCGACGTCTAAACGTCCTTCTGACGTGTTTTCTTGTAACGCTAGCTCTCCCGATATCTGAGGTTGTATCAGGGCAATGTTGTAGCCATGCTGGAGGAAGAACGGGGACATTCCCGTTGAGGCCGCGTCTCTGCCATTGATTGCAATTTGGGCCATTGAGCAAAGGGCAGTTCAGTCCGTCTGAGCCTAGTTCGTGAAGGACCTTATGTAGGCCTCCCAAACGCTGTTCATCCTCTCTGTAGAACCATTCGTTTGGGGGTGATAGGCTGTTGACAGTCTCCGATTGATCTTCAGAAGTTCGCAGAGCTTCCCTCATAGTTGGCTAACGAACTAGTTTCCCTTGTCGGAGGTAATCGCACTAGACAACCAGTGGTAAGCAACTACTCGCTCGATGAACTTTCGCACGACTGTCTCTGTTCGTGTATTAGGTAAGGGAACAAACATAACGTGCGGGACCAGTGAGCTGGGCAGATCAGTAAGCTGGCCGCCCGAAAAACCACCAAAAATCGCAAAAAACTGACCCTTGCAAATTCAACAACGCGTAGGTAATAAACTCTATAAATTTAATGGTAGCCTTTTCTACTTACTTCGAAGCTCTTACTAGGATTCTAGACAAATAGACCTTTGGGGGACTGAGATATTGAGATTTTATCAAGTTTTAGCCCCCAAATCACTAGATCTGGAGATCTACTAAATTAAGTATTTACTTACTAAGCCTAGAGCTTCAAGATAAGTAGGAAAGGCTAGAGTTAGATTTATAGAGTTTATTATCTAGGCGTTGTTGAATTTGCAAGGGTCAGTTTTTGCGATTTTTGGTGGTTTTTTGGGCGGCCAGCTTACTGATCTGCCCAGCTTACTGATCCAACATGTTAACGTGCGGGATCAGTGAGCTGGGCACCCCACCCCACTTGACGCAGCTTTCTGTGCAATTGATCCACAACAGCGTAACAAAATTAGATAAAACTAAGAAATATAATTTATTATCTAACTTTACATGAAGTACGAGTATGTCCTTGAACGTGGCACTTCGTACACGTCGGCGGCGCGCGCTGACGTCGCTGACTGCTATCGCTCTGCTCAACCTCCGTGACCACCCTTTCCGCCTCTGCAGCAAGCCGCTGAGCCTGCTGCACTCGAAGCACTCCACCAGAAGCAATATATTGACGCGGCTGGCTCTGCTTTTGTCGTTGACGCTGAATTTCTGCACGTAGCCTCTGATTCTCTTCTGCAAGTATTGTCGCTGATTGCATTGCAAGCTAGGCACCTTTCGCAAGTTGGCGTATCGCAACGCTTGTTGGACTCTCTGGCTGCCGCCGCAGTCGCTCTTGGAGATAGCGTACCTGCTGCTGAAGCTCTGCTACTGTATGTGGTGTCTCTTTCTGTGCTGCTGCCTGCGTTGTACTGTTGTTATCTACAGTCGTCTGTGGTGGAGATGGTGTTCTGGCTACTGTAAGCGACGACAAAACGCGATCTGGGCAAGGAGGAACAAGGCCTATTGCCCGAAAGCCTGCCCGAATATTCTGCTGCGTAAATACTGTTGGCCGGATCCGTGTATAGGCGGTAAGAGTCTATTTTGTCAACGTGGTAGACGCCTTGACGGGCGAGCTTCTTAACCTCACGTCCGTACGCGCGCTTAAGCGGCGAGAAGCAGCTTACATCAAGCGGCTGGAGAAGATGCGACATGTGCGGCGGCATACAGAGAGTGATAACCTTGTTCTCAGCGCAGTACTGGTCGAACTCTGGCGTGGCGTGCCTACCGTGGCCGTCTAGGATAAAAAGCCGATAGACTCCAGCTGTACGAGCTGCTGTATGCTGGTTGAAGTGCTTTACCCACTCTACACCAAGCTCGTCTGTCGTCCAGCCGTTGTCTGAGACGCCGACAGTCCAGTTAAGTGGGAGTTCATCGTACCAGCCAGCCTGGTGGATTTTACCAGATAGAATCACGAACGGTGGTAGAGACCAGCCAGACGCGTTGACGCACTCGATTACTGTTACCCACTCGCGATTACCTGGCTGTACGATCACTGCTCGACCAACTCTTCCAGAGCTTGTGACTACCTTTGAAGTTGCAGCAACGCCCATCATAAAGCCAGTCTCATCAAAGTTGTAGATGTCGTCGTCTAAGACGTCTGACGCGTCTCCTCTACTAGCTTAAACCACGCTGCAATTATGGTAGTATCTTCATATTGGGCGCGCTGGCTATTAAGCCTTCTACTCCACTTTGTCTGAAGCTCTGGCTGGCTTTGGATAAAGCGCGACACCCACTTCTTGCCAACAGGTTGTGGAGGTGGATCTTGGCCACGCGCGGTAAGTAACGCGTCTGCCATTCGTCGTACGTCGATAATATGAGGTGGAAAACCACGCCGGTCAAAGTTTAGGATCCACTGCACGAGAGACTGCTCTTCAATAGGTGATAGCTTACGGTTAGTAGACCGTAGCTCTTGTCGCGGCTGAGTACCATGAACGCGAGTGTGTATTGTTGATTGCAGCACATCGTATGCTTTTGCAAGAGCGCGAATAGATTGTTTTGGATTATTACGATAAGACGCGATAGCAAGGCTTATTCTGCCTTCACGAGAAGTCTGTATAGAGCGTTGTTGTCGCGGCATGGTGGTGGTGGTGTAGAGAGTTGGGTGAGATTGGGTGGGGTGCCCAGCTTACTGATCTGCCCAGCTTACTGATCCAACACGTTACGGTCAGGAACGAGATTGCCAAGCAAAGCGACAACCAATACGGCAATTGGTTCCGTGCAACCGTATTAGCACAGCGCACTTTTGAGAAGTTTGGGGAACGTTATTGGCCAGTTAATATATTTTTCTTCATCAACCTCGAGCCGCTGCAAATGAAGATATATATGGATCCATGTTATTTGTAGACATGTGATTCGTGGACTCGACCAGGAATTATGTTGCAACATCTGCTCACACACTCGGAATACGGATACACACTCGAATTGAACAACCAAGTCCGGCCCTAGAGTTGGCGACTCGAGGTCGGGCGTTTCCACTTCGCTCTGCTCATGTGCCATATCGTTATTGATGAAAACAATGGAATCCAAAGAGACGAAGCCTTGGCATAGTATAGTGAGCATGTGCTACGCCTCATTACTCGTGGGATTCCATCTTTCCCAATATGTCGACCTCCGCTTCCGCCCTCTTGGCTTTCTATTCAAGCAGATTTTGATTGTAACACTTTGGCCATGCCTTGGCTGTTTTCGTTGTGACAAGGGAATAAGAGGAGAGCAAATCCATTCATAAAGTCGTGAATCTATTGCTTGTTAGTTTTCGACTATCGATCTTCCCGAGTAACTGGAAGTCACCATCATGCGCGCCTCCACTATCGCACTCGTTGTCGCCCCCGCTGTCGTTCTTGGCCAAGCTCCGCTGTACGGCCAATGTAGGTCTTTCCTCAAAATGACCTCTGAATCGCAGTAGTTCACTGATCTTGCTTTGAATAGGTGGTGGTATAGGATGGGGTGGCGCCACAACATGCGTTTCTGGTGCGGTGTGTAACAAGGTCAAGTAAGAGTTCTTTCTGATGGGTCTTGGAAACCCTTCAATGGACATTTCTCTTACCATTACTTCTAGTGATTACTATTCCCAGTGCGTTCCTGGTACGGGTGATGAAGCTCCCACTACTACTGGCGGCGGCAATAGCAACCCTGCTCCTACTGGAGGCACAGGTGGAGGCTCAGGAGCCGCAGGTGGATTGCATGCCAAGTTCAAGGCTAAGGGAAAGATCTACTTTGGCACCGAAATCGACCACTACCACCTGAACAACAATCCCCTCACCACGATCGCCAAGAACAGCTTTGGACAGATCACACATGAGAACAGCTTGAAGTGGGATGCTACTGAACGTGAGTACCAGACTTCTTGTTTCACTTCGGATCCATAGTCGTAAACTGACTTGTCTTCGTATGTAGCATCACGTGGAAGGTTCACGTTCACCAACGCTGATGCCGTTGTCAACTGGGCTACACAGAACGGAAAGCTTCTGCGTGGTCATACACTCCTCTGGCACTCGCAGCTGCCGACGTGGGTTACGCAAATTAATGACCGCGCTACCCTAACTGCCGTTATCCAGAACCACGTGACCGAGATCGTCACGCACTACAAGGGTAAGATCTTGCAGTGGGACGTCGTTAACGAGATCTTCGCCGAAGATGGAAACCTTCGAGACAGCGTCTTTAGCCGTGTTCTCGGCGAAGACTTTATTGGTATCGCTTTCCGCGCCGCACGCGCCGCTGATCCCAACGCCAAGCTCTACATCAACGACTACAACCTGGATAGTGCAAACTACGCCAAGGTTACCACGGGTATGGTCGCACACGTTAACAAATGGGTATCTCAGGGCATTCCCATTGACGGCATTGGCACACAAGCCCATCTCGCCGCACCTGGCGGCTGGAACCCGGCCTCCGGCGTCCCGAACGCCCTCAAGGCGCTGGCCGCCGCCAATGTCAAGGAGATTGCCATTACAGAGCTCGATATCGCCGGTGCAGCTGCAAGCGACTACCTCACTGTCATGAACGGTTGTCTTGCCGTATCAAAGTGTGTTGGTATCACCGTCTGGGGTGTCTCCGACAAGGACAGCTGGCGCGCTAACGACAGGCCTCTCTTGTTCGATACCAACTACCAGCCAAAGCAGGCTTATAACACCCTGGTTGGCGCGTTGTAAGAAGGTTTGGACTTCAGCCGGGTATATACTGGGGGGTTGGTCATACGACTAGTATTTTCTAGCTAAGTGTATAACGTATTCTATCACCGAGAGTGCCACATCACCTAGTGTGCCACTTTTTCTTGGCATCGCGAACTTTATGTACGAAAACTTGAATTACTCTACACTAGCTATAGATGCTTCGTACGACTCACTTGTATCTGAAAGAGAATCTTCTTCTACATCTTTTTGGCACGTACGAGCGTTATGGCCTGCTCTCCCACAGGTTCTACAGTGCCGTTGACCTGGTAGAGCCCTTTCTTGACTACCCCCACCACGTGCCTTCTTTGATGTCGTACGACTGGTAGAACTACTTTCAGCTACCTGCGATGCCCCTACACCAAATTCTAGTGTCCCGCCTGTCTGAATTCGCTTCCTTTTGCGCCCCTGGCGCTTTGTCACTGCTGCTAATTGCTCTTCAAGCTCTCGTACGCGGGCCTTCATGAGCACATTCTCATGTAGCATCTCAGCCCCTTTGATAAGCTTTGAAAAGCCTTCTTGTGCAGTAGTTGGCGATCGTACGATAGAATCTCTTACAAGCTTTGACTGTGACCCAAATTCGTACGAATTACTAGGTGTTTTAGACTGCCAGGGTGTTTCTAGCTGGCCTTGCTGTGGCGGGGTGTGAAGACGTACGTCAAGACGATCAATGACTCTCTGCGCGTCGATAGGGACTAGCCCTACTGCCTCAAAGGCCTTGCAATTGTCGGATGTAAACACGTCAAAAAACGCGTCTCGAAAGGCTGGAAGGAAGCGCTCCTTGTCAATATGCCAGATATGGTGGCGTGCCAAGTCTCGTACGCGTTGAGAGTACTTCTGCTTAAGAGGCGAAAAGCAGATAACGTCAAGAGGCTGTAAGAGGTGCGATGAATGAGCAGGCATACAGAGGGTAAGGATCTTTTGTACGAGGCAGTAATCCTTAAATTCTTGGTTAAGGTGGCTCTCATGGCCGTCAATAATAAGCAGTCTATGTGTCCCTACAGGGCGCGCATGGGAATCGAAGTGACGGAGTCAGTCAAGCGCTAGATTGTTATTCATCCAGCCGTTGGGACTGACTTGGATTATTCAGTCGCGTGGTAGATCCTCAGTGAACCAGGTGGAGGTCAGAACCTTGCCTGCGGAGATGAGTGAGTGAGTGAGTTGTATTTAACATCTATATATAAAGCCTCCCTTGGGGCATGTAGACGGGCTATGCCTATAGCTTGCCGTGCTGTGCCTAGGATGCCTATTCTTATTTACATGATTGTAGTGATCTAGTAGTGGTCGTTCCGCCTGTTGATCGCCACTAAAATGATTGTGCAGTAGGTGTGTATCCACCTTCAGTTATCGTAGTTGATGCTTATTAAGGAGCGTGTAGTAGTTATAAAGGACATAGGAAAGAGAAGAGAAGAGAAGGAGGAAGAAGAGAGAGAAAGAAGATAGAAAGATAGGAAGATAGGAAAAGTCTTACAAGTATAGGCTCTAGTGAGGCCTACATATTGTGCTGTAGAAGCCTGTGACTTCTAGAAAAGCGGCAAAGTCCTCTGGCTCTTCCCAGAGCGTCTGAAGGTACTTAGTTGCTTCGCTAGGTGTCCTAGGCGGTGCTGGTGGCCGTCTTGGCCATCGCTGGAAGACGTTTGCTGTTGTGGTTTTCCGGCATAGTGCAATGTGCAAAGGAGTCTTTGGGCGCCCGCAGGAGCAGTTCAGAGTCGCGTTGTCATGGTGGAACTTCTTGTGGTACCATGCAAAGTCTCCATGGCTTGTTCGGATTGCCAGCAGTTTTGCTAGGGTTCGGCGTGTTAGCTCTAGCTCCTGGGGTGGTCGGGTGGGTTGGTACGGTAGCTTCCACTGGGTGTACCAGTTGGAGAGCTTGCTCTTTGCGCTATTCCACCAAGCTGCTCTAGCTGTGGCTAGTTGTGCCTTTTTGATCGTGCGTATCCCCGATACTGTCGGTTGTGCTGCTAGTCCGAATGGAGTAGAGGGTGCTTTCGCCTCCGCATCTGCAAGGCTGTCTGCTGTTTCGTTGCCTTCAATATCAGTGTGCCCTGGTGCCCATCGGATCTTGACATTAGGCATCGTGTCCAATATCTCCTGGCATTGAAGAAACGCCCATTGTGAAGAGTTTGCGGCTGTCCCGCGCAGACACCATATTACTGACGTGCTGTCTATACACATATAAATCGCATCTGTTGGTCCTGCTATCTGCGCCGCATGCTCAAGTGCTCTACATGCCCCAATCGCTTCAGCATCGAAAACGTGTGAAAGCGAGTGGAGAGACCCGCGTCCTGTAGTTATCTTTTCCTGGGCCCGGTATATAGCATACCCATAGGTGACTCTCTTTTTCCCTTCGCAGCGCTGTTCCGATCCATCAGAGAAGATTGTTATCGTGCTGCTAGTTAGAGAGGCCCACCATTCTTTGAATTCTTTCGCAGCCGTTTTCTTCTCCATTCCTAGCGTCGGATCTGTGCGGCACCCTTGCGAGAAGTGCGGCGCTATTAGAGCTGGCCGGGGGATGGCTGGCAGAAGTAGGCCTAGCCTCTGGGTCTTAGTTCTTGGTTGTTGCCTCCCCCCTACCCTAGTGCCAGACCGATTGTGTGGTACAGCTGCCCTGTGGGTGAGAGGGTGCTGATGGTCTATTGTCTGGAGTCGCAGCGCGAGACGCCACCTAGCCTCTTCAAGTGCAACTTCCGCTGATGGTATCCCAGCTTCTCTAAAGAGAATTGGAAGGGGTGTGGTTTTATATACTGGTAGTACTGCTCTTACAGCCTGTATAAGCATAGTCTGGATAGCTGTGATATGCTGTCCAACTCTCGTGCTCACAGAGATAGGGTTGTCTTTCCTTCTCGTTCTCGGGTTTCTTGTTCGTCCTTCATACCAAGCCTCTGTTCCGTACAGTAGTGAAGGTAACACGCATGTTGTTACTAGTTTTCGCATAGCATCTGGGGGCGGGCCATGAGCTGTGTTCGCAAGGCCTCTTAGGTGAGTAGCAAGCTTTTTGGTGGCTGCTGCTCTATAGGCAACATGGTACTTAAAGCTAAGCTGGCGGTCAAACCACACTTCGAGCCATCGTAGTGCTGTCTGCGATCTATCTGCAGCTGGCGCAATTGGTTCTAGCGTTGTTGCGTCGGACAAAGGTATGCTTGGGGAGTAGCTGTCTCGCTGGCGGGTGATGTGGATCGCTTCTAGCTTCTCTGGGGCAAAGGCAACCTTATTCTGTGCACCCCACTGGTTAATTGCCTGTATATCTTCTGCTAGTAACTGGACATTTTCGTCTAGGGTTTTTGACGCTCTGTATATATTAATGTCATCCGCATATCCAAAGCGTAGCGTTCTGTCTTGATTCAGAAGCTCGGCTAGGTAAAGTGTGTACAGAATTGGCGACAGCGGGGATCCTTGTGGTGTACCGCAGGTTACTAGGTGGCGTGGTGTAATCTCGTTGCCTAGTCGTACCTGTACATACCGTTCTGATAGGAAAGAGTCAATAAACCGGACACAGGCTGGTGGCCAGCCCTGCTGGGCCATCCGGTGTAGCAACCGGTTCTTGAGAAGCGCGTCGAATGCTCCCTGCACGTCCATCGTGACCATAGTCACGCGTTTGCCTACTGCTAGAGCCTGTTCTACATCGTGCGTGAATGCCGCTACAATGTCCATAGCCGATCGCTTTGGAACAGCTCCTACGTGCTGTGGGCTGATGATATCGTGCGTCATTGCTGTTGTAGCAATTCTTCTTGCCACTAGGCGTTCCAGCCCCTTGCCAATGCATGAGGGTAGGGCTATCGGCCGCATTGACCGTGCTGACGTACGGTCTTTCTTTCCGGCTTTTGGTATCATTGTTACTTCTGCTATGCGCCAGCAGCCTGGGTAGAACTCTAGCTCTAGACATCTCTGATATATTGCACGAACGAGGTTCCTGATATCTGCCCAGCACGCCTTTAGTAGCCGTACCGTTATTCCGTCCGCACCTGGCGATGTGCTAGCCACACCAATAGCATAGCGCTCTGCTTCTTCAGTCGTTACCTTAGTGTCCCATGGTAGGGGGTTTTGAGTGTAGTCCTCTGCTTCTGGTGGTGCTGGCAGATCATCTGCGTTGTTGAATCGGTCTAGCAGTTCTCTGCGTAAGGCCTCAGCCTTCTCTGCAGTATCTGTAATGGTCTCCCCATTTACTACTAGTGGGGAGTCTTGTTGGTTTGGTAACAGCTTGTGCCATCTAGCTAGGCCGTAGAGGTCTGAGTCTGTCTTAATGCCGTCTATCCGGCTTCGCCAGTAGGCCTTCTTTGTTCGGCGCACTGTCTTTAGGAACTCTCTAGTTGCCTCTGTTGGTGGAGTCCCTATTCCCGTATGGTCTCGCAGGTGCCGCCGGTACGCTGTCTGGCATTCTGTCGTCCACCATGGCGCCACTTGGATTTGTTCCCTCTCTCTAACCCCTGCTGTTCGGATTGCCTCTTCTATCGCTTGTGTAAGGTCCTGGATTATTGTTTGTAGTTGGCTTTGGTTGCTGGCTCTTGCCGGATCTCTGATACCTATGATGTTTAGGCCTACTAGTTTTGTGAACCTTTCTAGGTGTCTCTCTAGTACTTTGTGCTTCTTTGGATCTTCTGCTGCTAGTCCTCGAGTTGGTAATGTCGTGACCTGTGTTGCGTGGTCTGAGCCAGAGTGCATGTCCGGCCGTACCACTGTGTCGGCAAAGGGAATGTTTGAGAATGTTAGGTCTATTACGTGGCCAGCTCGATGCGTTGGCACTCCTGGCTGCCCGATGAAGTCCATGGCGTGAGTCTGGGCCCAGCGTGCGAGCTCTGACCCGCCTCCTGTGGTCACCGAGCCAGGTTCGAAACTCTCGTGTCTTGCATTCATATCCCCTCCAACAACGCATCTGCTTGGTGGTGTCAGTTCCTGTATATAGGTGACTGCTGGTTCTGGTGCTTCTCGGTTTTGATACACGTTAAGTATGGCGTATCCGTTCACTTCTGTCCAGAGTATGTCTCGCGTGACTCTAGGTAGCACTTTAGCTCTTAAATTAACGCCCTTGCGGGTGTAGGTAAGCACCCGTGGCCTTTCGTTCTCGCGTTCCTCCCTGCTATCCCATGCTATCACAGGCGCGTGCATGTGGTACCCTGGATGGTTTTTAGTTACGGTTCCTGGTAGTGTCCATGGCTCCTGGATGCATATCACGTCGATGTTTTCATCTGAAGCGCGGCACAGTATAGTGTCGTGGCATTCTGAGGCTTTGCCTACGTTCGCCCATGCTATTCGTAGCTGCTTCCAGCCTGGGCAGTGCTGCCCGTTGTATCGTATTGGTTGGCGTCCTACCATTGTAGTGCGTCTTCACTCATTTCTGTATCTTCTATAGTAGAGGATAGGCCAGCCTGTATCATGGCTTCTGTCGGTGTAGACACTGTGTGCTCTGTCCTTAGGCTCCTTGTTGAGAGTGCTGCTAGACTTAGGCTCTCTCTTGGGGCTGCAGCACGGCGTGGGCGACGGCTCTGAGGGTTCTGGGATGCTATAGTTGTGACTGTAATTGTATCGGTGTCTATAGGTGTGATTGTGGCTGTAGCGGTATCTGTTCCTGTTAGTGTCTCTTCTTGTTGGGCTCTTTTCGCTTGTCTTGATTGCGTAGCTCGCAGTGGCGGCTGCTGGAGCGCAGGTTGTCCATCCTGGCTTGGCTGTTCTTCTGCGATGACAATAGGCTCAGCAGCCGTGTCTCCTTTGTCCTGGGTCTGCCCGGTTCTTTGGTAGGCACGATGTCCAGCTCTGCGTACACTCTGCAGCTGCTTGCTTGTTAGCCGGATAAGCTTGCCTTGGTAGTAGTATGGTTTCGCTGGACAGTTTTTATCCATCGCGGGGTGTGGTCCATGGCAGTTAGCACAGCGGGCTCGCTGCGCACAGCCTGTACCTGTGGGCCCGTTATGCCCTACCGCCAGCTGGCCGCAGTTGTCACAGCGTGCTGCACGCGTGCACCTAGACGTGTTGCAGTAACCCTGGCATCCCGGGTTGTGGATGGTCACTGGTGGGTTTTTCTTGATCTCTTTTGCCCATTCGCTTGTTCCAAAAATCCGGAATGGTCGTACTCGTTCAGCAAAGGATATTATCCAGGTCATCGTGCCAAACCTGTCTGGACCGTGTCTAGATTGCTTGCAGGTTCGCGGCTTTACTCCTGTCTGGGAATAAACTTCCTCTGCAACATTTTCTTCGCTGATTGGTACTGCTGCATCTCCGCCTATATGGAGTCCTATGAGAGCCGCCTCTACACGCTGCACTGCGTAGTTGATCCATTTCTCCGGGAGCTGGAATCCGACTGCACCTAGAGTTTCTAGCATGACTTCAACGTTATCTGGCTGCAGCAGGCGGCTCTTAATAGTGTCGTTGGCTGGTGTGAGTGCCCAGCCTGTTTTTGTCGTTGTGAGTCTTGGGATATCTTGCAAAGTGAGGTTATCAATCTTTGCGCAAAGTGCTTTTCGCATTACAAAGGGCGAAGGCTGTTTTACTCTCTGTGCTGTAGATAGCTGGAAGAGAATTCGGCTATCTGGTACGGGCTTATTCGGCGGCTTATTCAGAGTTATGCCGTTTCGGTGGGTTGCTGCCGTCTTAGTTATAGCGGCGCCCCTTTCCTGCGTAGAGTGGCTGTTGGGGGGTTTTGCGACTTCCGCATATGTGCGTGTAGGCTTAAGCCCAGCGTCGCTCGCAGGCTGGGGGGTGGTCGTGGATGGGTGGTGGATAGAGTTGGTTAGGGCATACACCACACGTTGCTGTAGTTCTTGTGCGACTAGGCGCTCCGCTATGCTAGTGTAGTTCTCTAGGCAATGATCAATCGCGTTCGCGATAGCTGTGATGATGCTGTGTCTAGTTTTGGCGGCCTCTTGGGCTGCCGTGATCTTCTCCGTAACCGCGCCCGTCACCAGTTGTCTCTTGTTAGCACTATCACCGAACGATAGAGGTATAGGCGCTGCTTCGGCTTGCCTGTGTCTTTTTGTAGTGCGTAGGTTAGCTAGGCTAGGGGTGTTTGGGTCCTCAGGGCGCGTGTGTGTCACTTCTGGAGGTCGAAGTGTCTGCCCTGGGGTACCTGGCACCGCCATCTCTCTGTCAGAGGGAGGGCTGCGCCCGATATGAGTTGTGAGTTGCCTTATTAGGCGCTTTAGGAGTGATTTCTAACAAAAATTGAATTGTTTTGAAGGGTACCATAAAATCACAAAGTTGGTGTTCGGTGCCTGCGAAGATGAGAAACGCTGGGATACGCTTGCCTGTTGCGCCAACGCCTTGTATCAGCGTAACCCACTCACAATTGCCTGGCTGTATCTGCTTTGTTCTTCCTAGTTTGTCTGAGCCCGTGATAACTGACTGTGATAAAATCTTGCCCATAACGAAGCCAGTCTCATCAAAGTTGTAGATGTCTTCGTCCACGATACCATACTTCGCCTTCGTGTTCTGAACTAGCTCGAACCAGCCCTTAATAAGCGCTGGATCTTCGCAGGTAGCTCGCTGACGATCATATGAACGGCTTCGGCGCGTACGCAGCTCAGGATTGCGCTGGACAAACCTATCAACCCAGTTCTTGCCAACCTCCTCTCCACCGTGCTCTCGGAGCAGTCTATTAGCCATATCTCGCACGTCGTCTCTCCCACAAGGTAGTCCTCGCTCAGCCTCAACTATTACACGCCTAGTAATAGCCTCCTCTTCTAGTTTTGTTAGGCGCTTAGTAGGTGGTTCGTAGTCGCGTCGACAGGGCTTTCCATTACGTCGCCGTTGTATCGTCCGTCTTGGCATGCTATAGATTAATTCAGCGCGCCTTAGGCTCAATTTTTCGCGTTTTTGTAGATAAGAGATAGCGATAGTAATGTCAGCTTCAGTATAGGTCTTTGGAGTTTGGCGTTGTTGAGACATCACGCGTTGTTATTGCGAAGGTGAGGTACTAAGATTTCATGGGGCGCTCACTGGGGTGGGGCGCACACTGGTGAAACATGTTATAGCTACACAGCATATTCAAAAATCTAAACTGTAAACAATTAGAAAGAACTGCCTCTGGTCAAAGTCCTACATAGCCAACGGATAATATAGGACTATAATGAAATAAAAAGAGGTATATAGAAGTATGTAGGATATTAAAAGGCCTTGATTTAAGTAGATATCTATAGGTCGTGTATGGAAGGATATCTTAATCTACCAAGTAGCTATAGGAGAGGACTAGTATTTATATCTGCAGTTCGTGCTACCAGTCTAGATCGAATCTTAGTCCAGATCCGTATCGATTACTGGTTGGGCAGGTAACGGAGCCGTTACACTACTCCTACTCCTACTCCTACTCCCACTATCCTCCAAGCGTTTTAACGCACCCAGCTGACGCAGTTAGAGCAACAGCCACCGGTTTTGACGCGCACGAAATAAACGCTAGAACAACTGGTGTATAAAATATCGTGGCTGCAGGTCCTGCCGCAGGTGTCACTCCCTTGATCGACGTAAACGCTGTCGATGCGCATGAAGCAACCGAACCAGTCGCTACCGTAGCTGCTGCAGCAACGCACAACACGCAAGGAGTAGTATCAATGCATGATTTTTGACTTTTCTCCTCTGCTTCATTCGTTGTCACCTGAGTCAGATAGCTGTCTTCCAAACTCCTGATATGTGCATTCGCTTGAGCCGCTGTCGTGTCCGATCGTTTCTCAAGTCCTACTCCGCTGAGAAGCGCATCGTGCAGGAGAGAGAACATGCGAGATTTAATAGCATCGTCCCATCCCGCGACCACCTCAGTAGGTTGGTCTAGGAATTCAGCCCATTCCAAAGCGTCAATCGTCGTAAAATCCGTCGTATTCATAAGTTCTCCGACAGCCTCTGTCCTGACACCAGGGAGTTCGGGAATCGTCCATAGCGCAAGGTTAGCAGCAGCAAGCGGAGCGCTAACCCCCAAAAGTATCAATGATGCAAAGAAGCGCATCGTAAGAATTCCACGTTGTAGGATAAAATCTATATGTAGAGAGCTTGTATAGTGTTAAGAGTAGGAACGTAGTAAGTTATACAAAGAAACTAAATCTTAGGGTGTGTAGCATACCTACCTTTATACTTTTCGAACTACATATTTCTACTACTAAAACTCTCATATAATCATTTCTGGTCTACCGTATTTTCTCCTTTCGTACGTTTGAGGCATTTTATTTCTACGGCCCTTTACGCAGGGATAGCTAACTGTATAAGGGTAGTTAAAAATTCATAACATGAGAAGAATGCATAAGACTACTAGTCATAATAGGCTAGACCCCTTTGCTCTGTTACTTCTATGCGGCCGCGTTTCCCCTTTCCGTACGGCCGGATTAGCCCTTATGTAACTGGACTATCCACCTGCCCCTGTGATAGGTACCTAGTAGCCTAGGGTTTAGTTTTCCATCGAATACAACCTTCTTACCTGGAATTGCCCAGTGCAGCTTCTTGAGCGTTGGCAGCGCGTCTTCAGCCTAGTCTCTTACATTAGTTAAGATACACTCGGCCAATACAGTAGGAAATTCTTAACTACTCGCGCACTAGCGTAAATAGCATGGGAAATGAGTAGCTGTAAGAGTAGAATAATAAACTAGCCAGCTAATTAGAGTTAGGTCTTATATAAGCTAACCATAACCTAGCTCTGTCCCGAGCCGCGCTCGTAAGCCTTAGCATGAGTAGAAGTAGAGCTAAGGGAGATAGTCACTACCTCTCTAGTCTAAACTCTCTTAAAGGTAGCAAAACGTACTAGGTAAGAAGAATGTCGCCTAAAAGAAGAATAAGCACTAGCAAAGCTTAATTGATTAAACTTAAACAAGGCTGCGAGTAAAATATCGCCGTACAGAAAATCTGGCCAATAACAAGAATAAGCTATAGATAAAGAATAAGCACTAATAAAGCTTGACTAACTCTACTTAGATGAAACTGCAAGCAAAATATTGCCATATAGAAAGTCCGGCCAATAACAAGAAGGAACCACAAAAAAGATAAGCACTACCAAAGCTTAATTAACTTTACATAGATGAGACTGCAAGCAAAATATTGCCATATAGAAAGTCCGGCCAATAACAAGAAGAAGCCACAAAAAAGATAAGCACTATCAAAGCTTAATTATCTGTACTTGGAAAATGTCTGTAATACGGCTGTGAGCAAAATAGCGCCGTACTGAAAGTCAGGCCATTAACAAGAAAAGGTCACAGAGAAGAATCTGCCTAGGTTTAGGATGGTCTAGCGGAGAGTCGTGTGAAAATTAGCCTCATTAATGCAATGGCTAGCTTCGAGTCCTTTTTCGGTGGTACAGCATAGAAGCAGTTAGTTCTTATTGCTAGTAAGCGATACATGCAAATAGTAATAAGCCTATGAACAGGGGCACGACTCGATAATCGCTCAGTGGCGTTTGGACAGCCTAGCTTATGCTAGTAAACGATAGAGAATCTATATAAACAACTAATTTTCTCCTTCATATATGTCATTGCCTACATAGCAACAGACACCTACGTCCCTATCTAGATTTTGAAATACTCGTCTCAAAACTATTCCTCTACTACTTCTCTATTTGGCCGTTAACCAACACATTACGTATCTAAATATCCATTTTAACTATATCATTACAAGTAAGATTCCATTTACTATTAACAAAATAATCACTAAATTAATCTAGACATGCAACCAATTACCTACCTTACCGCCATTCTTGGTCTTGCAACGGCTACTATTGCTAGTCCTATCGAGGGCTCTTCAGCGATTTAAGCAAGAACCCTTGTCGATGCGACTCTCACTTGTATCACTGAAATTACATCCCCAGGCAATGGGGCAAAACTTTATACCCAGCTTTGTATCCAAGTTTTTGGTTGCCAGCACTCAATTGCTCCTGACGAGGTTGATAATGAGTATATTGGAAGCTGCCTTAACTGCCCTAAAGGGAACCTCGCAAGTAAGATTGGCGACTGCGTTTATAGCGAGGATTCATAGTAGCAGCCTATAGTCGCAAGGAATATAGCCTTTCAGGCTCGTTAGATAGGGTTATTAAATATAGTAATCAACTTTACGTTATGTTACTACTCTCAATATTTACTTTAGAAGACGTGGGTATAAGAGCAGATTAGATTTTATTATTGCACTCGTGGTGAATTGTTATAACGTGTTCTATCAGTCAGCTGGAAACATCAGTAAGCTGAACGCCCCACCAAACTTGACGCGACGCTCTACACCACAACTACCATGCCGCGACAACAACGCTCTACTCAGACTTCTCGTGAAGGCAGAATAAGCCTTGCTATCGCATCTTATCGTATTAATACAAGCCAGTCTATCCACGCTCTTGCAAAAGCGTACAACGTGCCAAAGTCAACACTATATACGCGCCTCCACGGTACCCAGCCACGATCAGAGACAGCCTCTGTTAATCGTAAGCTATCAGCTATCGAAGAGCAGTCTCTTGTGCAGTGGATTCTAGACCTTGACCGACGCGGTTTTCCGCCCATATCATTGACGTGCGACGGATGGCAGACGCTCTACTCGCTGCGCGCGGCCAAGATCCACCTCCACAACCTATAGGCAAGTGCTGGGTGTCGCGTTTTATCCAGAGCTAGCCAGAGCTCCAGAAAAAGTGGACTAGGAAGTTTAGTAGCCAGCGCTCTCTCTCTGAGGATCCTGTCACAATTGCAGCTTGGTTTAAGCTAGTAGAAGAGACGCGCCAGGCGTACGGCGTCTTAGACCAGGATATCTACAATTTTGACGAGACTGGGTTCGCGATGGGCGTCGCTGGCACGTCTAAGGTAGTCACAAGCTCTAATAGAGTCGGCCGAGCAGCTATTGTACAGCCAGGCAATCGCGAGTGGGTAACAGCGATCGAGTGCATTAATGTGTCTGGCTAGAGTCTTCCACCATTTGTGATCCTGTCTGGTAAGGTCCACCAGAGCAGCTGGTACCGCGACCTCCCACTAGACTGGACTGTCGGCGTCTCAGATAACGGCTGGACGACTGATCAGCTTAGTGTAGCGTGGGTGAAGCATTTTAACCAGCATACAGCAGCTCGTACAGCTGGAGTCTATCGGCTTCTTATTCTAGACGGCCACGGTAGCCACACTACGCCAGAGTTCGACCAGTACTGCGCAGAGAGCAAGATCACTACTCTCTGTATGCCGCCTCACACCTCTCATCTCCTCCAGCCTCTAGATGTGAGCTGCTTCTCCCCACTTAAGCGCGCGTACGGGCGTGAGATTGAGGAGCTCGCCCGCCAAGGCGTCTACCATATTAACAAGATAGACTTCCTTACGACCTACACACGGATTCGGCCGACTATATTCACGCAGCAGAACATCCAGGCAGGCTTTCAGGCGGCAGGCCTAATCCATCCTTGTTCAGATCGTGTCCTGTCGTCGCTAACTGTCGTCCGGACACCGTCTCCGCTACAGACAAACTACAGAGGACAACGTTACATGGTAAGCAGAGACACCCCCTACAGTAGCGCAGCTTCAGCAGCAGGCAAAGCTTCTTCAAGAACGGCTCCATCGGCAATCACAAAGCCCAACAAGCCAGCTTCTTTGCCAATTTATTAAAGGCTGTCAGATTGCAATGCAATCAGCGACAATACTTGCAGAAGAAAATAAGAGGCTACGTATAGAAAATCAGCGTCAACGAAAAACGCAAAGTCAGCAGCGTCAATATATCGCTACTGGTGGAGTACTCCAGGTACAGCAGGCTCAGCAGCTTACTACAGAGGCAGAAAGGTTACTTATGGGTGGTAGCCAGAACTAGGCTGGTGAGCGACGTCGGCGCGCGCCGCCAACGTGCACGAAGTGCCACGTTGAAGGACATACTCGTACTTCGTGTAAAGCTAGATAATAAATTATATTTCTTGATTCTATATCATATTATTATGTCGTTGTGGCTCAATTATGTAGAGCGTCGCGTCAAGTTTAGTAGGGCGTTCAGCTTACTGATGTTTCTAGCTTACTGATAGAACACGTTAGACACGTAATACAATCATGTATTTTATTCACAGGCGTAGCCCTTTATAATCCCCCCTTTTTTTTACTGTACGAGGCGGTTTAGTAGTCTATTCGTTTGCTGAGCAGCTGGGCTAAGTATAGAATATCCGCCAAAGCGTTATGGCTCCTCAGTAGGTCACGTGCCAGTGCCATAACACAGCAGAAGTTATGTTAAATTGCACTTCAAGAAAAAGCTTTAAAGCCATCGCCAATTTAGCTTCATATACATCATACTCTACAGGAAGTATCGTAGTCAAGGATAGTAATTAGGTTTCGCTGTGTCTCACGCTTCTGATAATCGTAACCAGAATTGCAAAGAGATAAATCAAATCAAATCTGACCTTCAATTTAATTTGATTGATCGATTTGGTTGGATTTGGATATTTGGATAGCCCCACTCCTCTCCCATGATGAGATGCATTGAGCTGCTCCTATAATATCCGGTTGCAGTCTCCCTCTCTGGGCTGTAACCATATGTCCTACCAGACTGATTATTCGTTCCGGCTCAGATGACATCGCAGGGATTGAAAAAATATCAATTGCCATCCGGGATAGACGTGGATACTGACGTCTTCGGAGAAGCCAGTACTGAATCGGACCATCCACCAAGCAGTCGCCTAGATCGGCAGTGGCAACCCACGCTGCATACTCATCGTGCGTAGCCAAAGGTAAAGGTGTAAGTTGATTGCTGGGCTTTCTAACTGATGCCATAAAATCATCTAGGTCAGTAGTTTTCCTTGCAATAGTGGACTGCTCAGGTGTCATATCCCGCTCAACAGAGAGAATACGATATTCCTCCCATAGTTCTCGCACGGCTGCCTTTCCTCTCACTAACCAATCAGGATGATCAGTCCATTGTGACTCAACAGTTGACTACCGGAAAAGCTGGATGGAGGACAAGGGCTGCAAGATATACAGGACTGTCCTCAGTAAGGGTGTAGTATTGGTCCAGCTTCATCCAGTCAAGATTGCAGCCAATCCGTAAATACGGCTCTTCATCTCGTTCATGTTGTACCTTCGCCTCTTCTAGATGCCTTAGAAGCCATTCCATTGTTAGCAGAACCTCCCATATAGCACCGAATTTTCCTAAAAAAAACATAGATTAAATGTCAAGCGGCAGGAGGCTGGATTTAGCTCGCCTTCTTTGGGTCGGCCTTTGAGGCGCTTAGTAGCTGTCTTTAACGGCTTTAATAGCGCTAGATACTCTGCAATTACTAACCAGTCCTCAGCAGACATCTTATCGTCAACAATCATAGATTTCTTTCGACTCCTTCTCGGCATTGGCTTTGTCCCGTTCTAGGACCTCCTACCCACGTACTGGTTCCACTCTGTAGCTTCTGCCTGGACCATCGAGTCGAGCGCATTCCGAAGCTGGTAACCTCGTTCCATCATCGCCTCCAATGAGTTCCAGTGGGTAGCGTTGTCTGTGATGACATTACATGTTGTCTTTTCTTCAAGATTCAAGCCGGTGTTCTCGATCCGCTGGAGCTTATGGAGCTTTTCTGTGCGTTGGCCTGACCTTTGCACCCAGTGAACAATATTTTGTAGCTTGCCAATTGGACCTCTCGACCTCCAGAGTTTCATCTCTTCTCGAAATTCTTTTTCAGCTTGGCAGTCCTTCTCAAAAGCATCAGCGTTCGTACCAAAGAGAATAGATCGAGCGACAAGGTTGATGATATGCTCACAGCAACGAAGCCGCCTGTGCTGCTTGTCGAAGCTGAACTCTGTGCCTAAGTCTTCAAGGCATGTGTCATTTTTTTCCGCATTGTCTGTGACGAAGTAGTCAATACGATTCTCTTACCCATATTCGTGAATTATTTCACTAACGCGGTCTGCAAGATTCTCGCCACTATGACGCCCCTCAATTTGTGGCAGGCCCAGAAGGAATGTACGGAACTTCCCTTCGTCGTCAAGAAAGTGCACAGTGAGGCCAAGAAGTGGCGTGAACTTGCGCGAGGTCCAGGCGTCAAAGAAAATGTTAATCCGGCTTAATGAGCAGCTGAGAAACTCAGTAATAATACCCTCATGGCGATTAAAGGACCGTATAATCCATTCCCGCATTGTGCTGTGAGTTGGGAGGCTTCCTGAATCGATAATCGCACCGTTTGCGTATCCCATAAGGTCTCGGAAATAGGGACTTTCAAGCTTGTTAAACGGCACGTAGTCGCAGGCTACCCATCGAGCAAGTAAAGCCTGAAAACAAATAGGGTCAAAAGAGGCTATAAAAGAATTTATCAAAGCCTGTTCCTTTGGTTGGTGAGAGTCCAGGTCTGCTACATTAAAGAACGTCCGTTGTTTCTTCCTTTTTGGTGGCAGTTGCCCATCTTTTTTGATTCGGTGGACACTTTCCATATGGCTGTTTGCTTGATTTGTAGATGCAGAGTCGTATATATGCGTAGCTGCAACCCTCTTTCTATGACATTCTTTACAGAGCCAGGAACGACGACCTGATCCGGCTCTCTCGATGTTGTATCCATTATACCACACCCATCCTGTCTGCACCCTCCTTCCATGCTTGCGCATGCAATAGCCGGGAAGGCGGCTCCAATCAATACCTTCGTAACCGATGTAATCAACTACAGGGAGTGTGTCTCCCGTCCCCTCTCCGTTGCGCCCTGACGGGTTGAAGTTAATGGGACTGTCAAGGTTATGGTAAGTGGTAGAAAGGGCAGTGAAAAAGCTTGCTGACATGCTGTCGGCGTTAAGAGACATTGCTATGTCAAATGGTAGTGAGAAATGTAAACTTCTAGACCAGCTACGACGCTCACTGCTCTGAGATGTAGTGGAATAGAAGGATAGATTCGCTGAGCCACTCTTTACCCCTGATAAAATGCAAATCCGCCGTACGGTAGCTGAGCAGGCGTCGTACCGTTATTGGACGCGTTCCCGTCTGTACGTCTTATCCAAATAATCAAACACCTAAATAATTCTGCTCACCGTGATTTGATTTGAATAGATTTGATTTGATTAGATAGATTTGAATTCAATTTATCTGTTTGCAACCCTGATCGTAACCATCTCTTCAAGTCCGTATTTCGAGATATTTCTACAAGAAAACATTTGCGAAAGAAAAGCAGTGTTCCAACAACCTAGGCGTCCCGGGATACATCTCTTCTTGACAGCGTGATCGATTAGGTGTGACATGCCCAAACGTGAGTCTCCAAGATACAGTAAAGACCTTCGTGTAGAAGCGTTGATTTAGACCATTCTGTTAGAATTAGGTGCTTTGCCATAGTATGACTATGCAATGGATGATTCTGTTGGGGCTAAAAGTGGTTGTTGAGTGTGTAGATTGTTAATTATGTATAGCTCGGCTGATATAGGGCGGCGCCAAGTCATGTGACCTAGCGTCCTTATGACATGTGATCGGAGTATTTTCAACACATTCCATATATCATCAAGATTATCATGATTTGCAGGGAGCCAAATCATCTTGCTACCAAGGACTATACAAGAAGAGTTTCAGTAGTAAGGTGGAATGCTTTCTGCTTCTTCCTTGTACGAAAAGCCACCGTCAGCGCCATCGTAAGCTATTCAATGTACCGAGACTAAAAGGATAAGATCATAACGTGAATGCATAGCGAGTGGGACAGCTAAGCGAGTGGTCCGCCCTAACAAACACTCAGAGCTTTTACATGTAATTGTTCAACATCACAACCTTATACTATAGCTAAAAGTAGATGTAATTAATCGCTAGTCGCTACTGTATCTTTCTTACACGTACGTTAATTGTGCCCTATCTCGCCGCATTGCTTGCAGTGCCTTTTATGCTGCTTGCCTGCACCTGTTCGGGCCCTACCTTCACGCGTTTCCCCGTCTACCTGCGCTCTAACATCTAGTTCGGCTATTAATTCCTCTGCCTGTTCCTTTGAAAGGTCTCCGCCCTCTTGGATCCGCTTCCGCTTCCACGATTTACCAGGACGTGTCATGGTTCTTTGCTTTGAAGATAAGGTAGGGCGCAATCGCCCAGTCCATCGCGTTGATTGCAGCGATCAGAATCACCCACTCGCGGTTTCCTTGTTGCACTCCAATAGGCCTGTTCCGTCTCTCTGAGGCAGTAACTACTTTCACGCAGTTTTCGACACCCATGATAAAGCCAGTCTTGTCAAAGTTGTAGGTATCTTTGTCCGGGATGCTATACTTGGTTTTGACATTGCGTACAAGGTCGAACCAGGGCCTAATAACATCTGGATCACTACATAAGACTCTCTGGCGATCACGCTGCCTCATCATTCGCGACTTGAGCTCAGGTTCGCGTTTGACGAAGTTTAAGCCCATCTTGGGCCAACGGGCTTTGCATCACGCGCAGCGCGTAGTTGGTTAGCCATATCTTCAACGCAACGAAGGGTTGGGGCGAACCCTTGCGCATCAAGCTTCCTAATTTAGTATACAAGTGCCTTCTCTTCTGTCTTCCCAAGATTTGATAATATGGGGTGGGTATCGCGTGTTGATTTCTTCCCGTCGCATCGGCAGAAGAAGGTTGATTTTGAGACTTTGTAGACAGTAGCAGCACGTCGTACGCTTAGTTCTAGGGGCGCTTTAATTGCTTGGAGGGCTAGCTTAATCCTTTCTTCTTTTGGAAGCAATTCAAGGTCATGTGGTTGGGCCATTGAGGTTTGAAGGTTCAAGAGCCCAGTAGCTTGTTGGGGTGGACCACTCGCTTAGCTGTCGCACTCGCTATGCACTTACGTTAAGAGAAATGCATTTCAAAGTATGAAAAAATCGTCATGGGTCAACAGGCACTTATCAGGCACCAAATCGGAGTAGTAATATGCTGACATCATACTATCACTGGTGCGCGGGCGATTATTTTGTTTTGGGTTAAGATGGTTTTACTATATAGTAGTACTACAAATGCGCTCAGTCGAATTATTGTCATCGCAGCCGTGGGGTAAGGTCTAAAGACTTTGCCTTTTCCGGGGCTAACAGTTGGCCCGTTCCCGATTCTAGATCCGGTGTGCTGCCATCTCCCGGCCCGATGATTCCAATGTGATCAACGCTTGCTTCAAATGTCTTCACAGACTCCTTCCTACTTTGGCATCTTAAACTGAGCTCGTCCATCTTGGTGAACGGCCCTGTGTTACTGTTCCCCGTGTCCGGATGCGTCTTCTTGATTCCAGTCCATCTACTGAGATTGAGAGAATTGGTGCCATGCGTCCTTCGGTTGCTGAGTAGGTCTTTGTGTTTGACGATACTGACGAGGCGGTTGAGGACCGAAAACTCAATTTTGAGCTTGACACTATACACGGCCGTCTTGTAAGTTGTTTGGATTTGGTAGTGACCCGAGAACTGAACGGCGAGAAGGGTGACGTCAAAGATCAGGACCATGACATTGACGAGGATGAGATGTCTAAGGAGTTTCTTGATGGGCCTCGGAGCCTTACCATCATGGCCACCCAGCAGGAGAACCGTCTCGTAGATGTAAATCATCGATATGATTGTTTCCTGGACAGATATGACGACAAGTTGTATCTTGTCGTAAATCAAGAAGCTGGGGAGGAAGCGAGCAGAATGCTTGGAATTGGCGCCCATGGCTAGGGTAAACAGTGGGATGCCGAGGACGACGCCAGTGAAGATGATCATGTACAACACCCAGCGAATCCGAGCCTTGTCCCGAACAACCAAATGCAGACGCGAATACAGGACGACTGATTGTCCGATGACCATGCATGCCCAGCCGGCACCGATGATGGCGCTTGACAACAGATCCATGGTGGTGACTTGGAAGAACTTGAGGACGAATCCAATAGCATGAGGAGCGATGCCGAAGGTTGCAATGAAAAAGCTCCAAAAGTACAGTCCTCTGCGTTGCTTGAAGACTGCAAATATCAGGAACATGGTCTCGATGACATTGTACATTGAGATGGCAAGAAAGGCAGCCATGGTCATCAAGATGGATAGACTTGCAGTGACACCACCGACTATGCCTATTTCCTGCTCTTGCGCCATGGTTGAGGTGGAGGGTGCCTGGAGGAGAAGTGAGGGTGTGTTAATTAGGCACGAGTCCGGACGGAACAGATGATGATGATCTGTGAGAGAGGCATGGAGAGCACATGAGGTCAATGGATTAATCTACAGAAGACAGTATGTGAGTGGATTCGGCGGAGAGAAGGATTATACGAGGGATGTCAGTGGGCAAAACTAGCCGATGGCACGCGCCGCCTCGCCATGGCAAACCTTGTGGCTTGTCGCGAGAGGTGGGACAGGTGTGTGTCTGTGTGTGTAGTGTAGACCTAGAGTAGACAGATAGATGGCGAAAGGAAAGGGGCATGCCGTTCCAGACGGGCGGCCGGATTGTCTTCCCCGGGTCGGTGGCGAGGCTCTGTGATTGGCGCGGCTGGGCTGGCCATGCACGCAACGCCTTGTGGTTGGCCATGTGCTAGGGGTCGCGGATTTGGGCGCCCAACAATGGCGTCTGCGCCCGCGTGCTTTGAAATGTGATTCTGCTGCTCATTTGCAGGATTCATGGCCTCGCCCACGCTTTTGCATGTCAGGCCATGACCTGCATGTGCATGTGCCGCGCCATAGAATGGCCCCTCCGACGGCTTGGTCATTGGAACAGGACCAAGTCGCTTACGAAGATCCTATCCGATCCACAATGCCGTATCTGTGGGACAATCTCAGCCGCAGTGTGGTAATGATTTCCTGATATATGCATATGCATGCCTTGTTGGTTAACCAAGTTCAGTAGTGCTGAGATTCTACATACTGCACGACTCATGACATGAAGCTTATACGGCCTGTTCACCGTTCGCAAACCTGAAGTGCACAAGCACCGAACTTATTTTGCAACATGCGCCTGACCCCGGAATTCATACATGTATGGGCCGCTTGCGTCACTAGCTGGAGGCCTAGAGACAACGCCAATGTAGGCTCTCCTTGTCTAAGCCATACAAGATAAACTCTGTGGTTCCTACCAACACGCTGCTGATCGATGCTGAACTGTGACCGCTCCAGAGCATCAACTGGTGGTTCTTCTTGTGCGGATCATTCCAAACATCCAACAAACTTTCATCAAGCGAGCAGAGACTTTTCAACCACACTACATATTTCCCTATACGGTTCGTTCATCACCCATACACCCATACACGGCAGGTTCTTCAGAGTGTTGCAGCCAAGCGTTCGTTATAATTGCTTATTTCACTGTATTTGCGATTCAGCTATCCAGCCAAGCAGGCATATATCCTACTCAGGTGGGCACACACCAGGTTTTCGTAGTGATATGGCCATGCAGCCATCGGTCTCCAAGTCTACTCGGCAAAAGAAGACTGATTGGCTCTGATCAAGGGCTCGTCGACCGCAGAATGCTAGTGCAACTTGGCCATCATGAATGAATGGCATACAGCAATACCCAGGTCCTGTCCTTTTTAACACTGAGCGCACTGTTCTGGGCCATGCAAGCCATGATGAGACTGGGGATATTACAGCAGGCATAGTAGCCAAAAGAGTGTGTGGGTCTTTGTGTGGAACATATTCGCATATTCCCCGTATTGCCGTATTACAAGATGGCAGCGCCACATTGCTGGGAAGCCTGCAGCGAGTCAAGCCGTGCAGCAGTGACGCGCCTTGCATTTATGTGCTCACAAGAACAACATCTTGGCAGCATATCCTCCTCAAATCATGTTTCAGCTGAAGGTACTGATATTTCAAGAACATGAAAAGATTGTGCTTAGTAAAGGTGCCAGCATCGTCATGGTTGCGCTTGTTGCGCATCGCCCTTCATCTTCAATCATTCTGTTAACGTTCGTGGTGGTTTGTAGTACGTACGCGTTTACATAATTTTGGCTTGTAGCCCGTCAACCAGCGCCCTAGCTACGGCTGGCTCTTCCTGGCACGCCTCAAAGTCACTTCGCTTGGATGTTACCGAGCTGGACGTCCGTCCTCCAGGATGGCATGATGCGTAGGATCTGATATACACCGCACGCCGCTCGAGTATCATTGTTGAATCGCAGGCTCAGCACCGTGTGCAGGGAAGAAAGCTGGGGGGGGGGGGGGGGGGGGGGGGGGCAATGTCCATACCGCGCATACTGCGCTTGGCCTTCTTCATGGTAGGCAAATCGGGTTCCAGCATTGATGAGACTGTGGCTGTTGTTGGGGATAACGGGAAGAATCACATGCTAGTACTAAGGTAAGTTCCCCTAGAGACAGATCAGCACAAGTACACACATGTGAGGTTAAGGAGAATAGGATGGTGGTGACAATTCAACACGGCAAAGAGACTTTTCGCATGTTGCATGGACCAGCATTATGGCGCGATTTCTTTGTGGCGTTGCGTACCTGCTTCTCCATGCGCTTGGATGGCCGCGTTGGGTGAAGGAGACGGTTTCGGGGGTCGAGGGGTTGGCGTCGCTCCTAGTAATGCCTAGGCGCGTGTGCGCGCCATTAGCGCACCCGTAAGAGCGCACCATATCCCTGACAGGCCTGCACTCTGTGATCGGGTAACAGATCTGAAAAAATATGCACTCACGCGATTCAGCAATGGCTTCACGGCAACGAGAGTGATAATGCACGTATCTCAAAAGTTGGTTTGTAGATTAGGCACACCTGCCCACTTCTTCTATGTAGATCACAGGAGTGACTGACAAGCCCCTTTAGACCGGAAACGAGAGAGACCACAGAGCCATATCCCAAGCCCGAGACTTCGGCCCTCAAATGTTGCTATAATGATAAGATGCTCGCTCCACCAACGGGCAGGTACCCGTGCTCGTCCCGTCCAGCGGAATAAATCCTCGTGGTCAATGCTGTGCGTTCGTTCACAAAGATCTGAAGTACGCTGGAGTCGTACAAAACGTGGAACTTAAAGGTTTCAAGTATCTCCTTTTCAGTAAAGGGGCTGTCTTTGCCCTGCTGCCTGATCATGAACAGCGTGTGGGGCGCTTCCTCTTGACATGTTCGGATCCCGCCTAGAGACGTGGAACAATTTCGGTCAACGACGATCGTTTCCGCATTCGCATCAAAGTAAACTCGGGTAGATTCCGCTGTAAAGTTCATTTTACTCCGAGCATTTTTTTTTGTCAGATCTATGTACTTACCAGCTGGATGTACAATATCAAAACCCAACTTGGCAGCACCTTCTTCCAGTCTAAATTCTAGTTCCATCTCACACTGCGGCCAGGCTACAGGAAACACCAAGACACCACCGGAGTTTTGCCCCGAAGTTTTCCTCGAGGGAAATCTACAACCTCGTAGCTTGCATGATCGGGGACTGCGCATAGAGTAATAGCAGTGAAGCTCGAGCCATTCGAATCTTCAAGCATCAGTTCGACGGAGCCGATAGATTGAAGTGGAAATGACAGGGTTCCTGTGACACCCATCAAGGCGTGCATCTTGAGAACTCGTGGCAAGGAGATGATGATGCCAGCCCATCCCTGTTGCTGACAGTTCTGCATCGAGGTCATCTTCGCGAATCCAGCCGTATGACATGCTGCTGTGTTTGCGAATCCCAGAACGAGTTGCCAGCATAGTGCAGGCCATGTTCCAAAACGGAACTTCATATGCACACCCGGCGCAGTCTCGAGGCCACCGCAAAGCCACATTTGCGCATTGGTCGCCCGGAAGGTGCCTTTGGTGCGAATCATGTTATCGGTAGCTAGCCGACCTTCGACGCCACAAATGAGAAAGCCGCGGCATATTCTGCCGTATGCACTTGCCAGGGATACAAAATTACTCACCTCCCAGTTCACGCCAAAATCTCCTATCCAGCGCGGCCAAGGGCAAAAGTTCAAGCCAGGGGCGATCAAAGGGCCAAGGTATTGCCGTGCATCCAGTACATTGGCGTCCACCCTATAGAGAAAGGCTGTCGGTGTCTTCCCTTGAATTCCTCCTGCTACGACAGCATACAAAGATCTGGTGTCTCGGTTCAACCGTTGCTGGTTGGCGAGTCTATCCATGCATGGCCAGGTGGCTACGAACGGATCTCGCCAGCCGGTCACGTCGATGCCCGGCGGAGGCTCTGTGAGGATAGGGTTATTCGCATGTCTAGTCCATGTCCTGCCAGAGTCAGTTAATGTGGCCAAAGCGACTGCCTCTAATGTTTGGAAATATGGACGCGTGTAGTGAATCGGGAGACGAGACACTGATGTATACACCGCTGTCAGGACGCCGTTTTCTGAACCATCGGTTGCAATAGGTACAAGACAGCCGGTGAACACACTGCCAAAATCGCACTGTGCAGAGGGCTGCATAGATGGGCGATCTGAGACTCTACATGTGAGAAGATCATGAGATATTATTGCACCCCAGGGAATGTTGCTCAATTCTGTGCTGTTTGGATTCCACTGGAAACTCAGATGATGCTTCTTATTGACCGGGTCGTATCCAGGGGCGCAAAGGTCGTTGAGCCAGCCACGAGGAGCCACGAGATGTAGGCGTGGTCGCCATCGCTCACTTGGTTCAAGTGTCGTTTCGGGGCTCAGAAGGGTAGAGAATATGCTCACTCTAGGCACCTTTTAAACGTGAAAAGAGTGGTGGGGTTTGCGGTTACTAGCATGTGTGAAGTCATTGCGCCAAAGGCTTAGAAGGAGCGTAATTAAGGGGTGTAGTCTATCAGATTTCATTCCATTAAGAAGATCATCCTGGGTAGTTACGGCAAAGTCTTTCAAAACAACCATGACAGCAGCTACGGATGAGCGCTGTTACAAGATAGGGTGGACATCGCAGTCAATGGCTAGGCGTTCAAAAAACTCACGGCCCGGTACTAAGAGCCTCGATGTCGGATCATGGGGATTTGCCCAAAGAGCTGTAGTCCTGGTCAAACTGCGGTTGGTAGCGAGATGGAGATTCGATGAAACGGGTTAAGTAGCGGGGCTGGCGCAATGGATGAGCAATTTCGTGGGTTCGGCATTTGCGTTGTCAATGGGATCCCGGCAATTGACGTGCGGGATCAGTGAGCTGGCCAGATCAGTAAGCTCGTCACCCGAAAAACCACCAAAAATCGCAAAAACTGACCCTTGCAAATTCAACAACGCGTAGATAATAAACTCTATAAATCTAACTCTAGCCTTTCCTACTTATCTTGAAGCTCTAGGCTTAGTAAATAAATACTTGATTTAATAGATCTCCAGATCTAGTGATTTGGGGGACTAAAACTTGATAGAATCTCAATATCTCAGTCCCCAAAAGGTATATTTGTCTAGAATCCTAGTAAGAGCTTTAAAGTAAGTAGAAAAGGCTACCGTTAGATTTATAGAGTTTATTATCTACGCGTTGTTGAATTTGCAAGGGTCAGTTTTTGCAATTTTTGGTATTTTTTCGGGTGGCCAGCTTACTGATCTGGCCAGCTCACTGATCCCGCACGTTACCGTGCTCGCGCGCAACACCCCACGTCACACAACACCCCAGCAACACCAAAATCACTACGGCAAAAATGAGGCTGTAAAGCCACCCATGATAGCTATACATACAGGATATTGTGGTGGAGTAGTATACAGAGGCTTGTGGTTATTCTGTACTAGTCATATTTACTTGGAATTTTGATAGTACGGCCACATGAGCTAATTTTAGGTAGAGCAGCTGGTGCAGTCTCTGTGGACGCCGCAGTAGCTGTAGAGCGACCATCACGTTTCTGGCGCTTAGTATGTGATGGAGATACTGCTGAGGCTTTGCACTTCCTGTTATGAGCTGCTTTTTCCGCTCTCTCCTTCTCCCTCACTACCTTGGCCGCCTCTCTCGCCACACGTCTCTCCTTTACCTCCTGTTGCCGGAGCAGCTTAGCCGCAGCTTGGATCTTCTTATTAGCTTTCGCGAGCTGTTTCTTGTGCTCTTCCTGTCGTTTCACTATCTCCCATGCACGTGCTTCTCTAAGCTTACGTGGAGACCAGAAGACGGCACCACCGTGGTACTCCTGTCTCTGCTGTAGGTCAAGAGGCTTACTATACTTCTTTTGTCTCTTCTTAGTAGTAAGAATCTTTTTTGTCCCGTTAAGTTCATGGTGTGGCAGTTGGTTTTGGGTAGAGATATGATGGACTTTAAGACTCAGCTTCTTTGCCTCTACTGACTAGCTGTCGGCTACAGCAGTATGGACTAACTGGTCCATCTTCCTCCAGTCATAATCAGAGAGACTCGATGGTGAGTTCCGGTCATCTTCTGCCGGCATGTAGGTGAATCTCCCGAGTATACGCTCTGGCTCCATTGGACATGTGCCAGTAGCTTTAAACGATTTAAGAACTGTCTGTCTTGAACGCTGACTGTCAGGCACTCCAGAACAGTGGGAAGAAGTCGTCTTTCTTGATTGGTAGCAGTCCCTGGCTCTTGTGGAGGTGGTCAGAGAGCGCAGCTGAGTACGCGGTCGAGAGTGGCCTGAACAACACTACGTCGAGTGGCTGTAGCATACGAGTAGATTGAGGTGAAAATATAGCTAGTAGTATACAGTGAGAGTCATAGTAGTCAAGAAAAGCTGGTGTGACATGACTGCCGTGGCCATCAAGTATAATGAGACGCCAGTCTCTCCCGCGACGAGCTTTCTGTTTCGTACAGCGGTTGAATACCTGCTCTAACTACGCTAGGCCAATGTAGTTTTTCGTCCAGTCAGATGGTGATGATGCTACATAGACGTCGTGCTACCCAGCCTCGATGGAGCTCACCCACGCTGACTGTAGTGAGCTGTTCGCCGATGAGTAGATGGGCCCGGGGGCAGAGCCTCGCCATCAGCGCAGACAGCTGCTATGAGCGTGATCCAGTCACTAGAGCCATCCTGTAGCGCCTCTGTTACCTCCTTCCTCTCATACGAGCAACAGCTGAATACTCGCTTTGAGCGTCCTATTATACCTAGCATGAAGCCCTTCTCGTCCATATTGTACCTACGACGCGGCTCTATACCATACTGGGCTATTTTACTGTGTAGTAGCTTGAATTAGGCCTCGTACTTCTCCTTTGAGTCAGCTTTGTGGCGGCTGGCGTCCATAGCAGTGGTCCATCGAGAGACAAGCTGATCGCCGTGTCGGCTGAGAAAGCGCGTAACCCAAGCATTGCCCACGGGCTCTTTAATTATTAACGATGCGAAATTTCGTATCAACTCTCTCATGGGAGGCAGCGCTCTCTGCGTGAGACTGTTGATGTACTGTACGAGCTCTAGCTCTTGTTGTATCGTGCCGGACGGCGGTGTGCCCGCGGACGGCGGTACCGAGTCTGACCATGTATCGTGTCCGTACGCGGAACGATCGGATTCGCGCAACGATCGCCGAACACCAAAATACTAAATCAGCCACCAACTTCAACGAGTCTTAACTTTGTCAATATGGGAGCAATTGAGGAGGCGATTAAAGAAATCGAGTTCTTAGAGCCTGGAGAAAGGTTTTCTTACCAAGCAATAGCTAAGAAGTACGGTGTACATAGAGTTACATTGTCCCGAAGGCACCAGGGTCTTCCGGCTCCTCGGGAGACCCAGGCAACTCATCAGCTCAAACTCAGCCCACAACAGGAGCTAGAGCTTGTACAATATATCGAAGGCCTTACTAAGTAAGGCTTTCCTCCTACGCGAGAGATGATCAGGAATTTCTCAGCAGAAGTGGCCCATCAGCAGCTTAGCGAGAGCTGGGTTACCCGCTTCATCAACAGGCACTCTATCCATCTAATCTCTCAATACTCAATGGGCATGGATGCTGATCGTCACAACGCCGATTCGTTTAGCAAGTATAGGCTCTATTTTGACTTGCTACAGGCCAAGATTGCTGAGTATGGCGTCGAGCCAGAGCACACGTACAATATGGACGAGAAGGGCTTCATGATTAGCGTCACTACTAGGACCAAGCATGTGTTTAGCAGACGCATGTGGAAAAAGAGAGAGGTTAGAGCGACGCTTCGAGATGGTAATCGTTCTTGGATGACTCTTCTATCTTGCGTGTGCGGCGATGGATCAGCACTGCCTCCTGGCCTTCTATATGAGTCTGCCAACAGTACTATCCAGTCAAGCTGGGTAGAGGAAATTCAGTCAGGAGTATACTCTGTATTTGTTTCCTCAACGCGTTCAGGCTGGACAAACAACGAGGTCAGCCTCGCTTGGCTTGAACAGGTCTTCAATCGCTTCAATAAGACCAAAGCTCGAAGAAAATACCGCCTTCTAATTCTTGACGGCCACGGCAGCCATGTAACGATGGATTTTATCAATTACTGAGATAAGAAAAAGATTCTCCTAGCTGTCCTTCCTCCACATTCAACACACACGCTGCAGCCACTTGATGTGATGATGTTCAAGCCTTTATCGTCTGCGTACTCAAAAGAGCTCACAAAGTACCTCCATAACAGCCAAGGGCTGGCTGTTATTAAGAAAGGAGACTTTTTCCACCTATTATGGAAGGCCTGGACAAGCAGGTTCGCTCAGGGATTAATACTTAGGTCTTTTGAGGCAACGGGTATTGCACCTCTCCAACCTAACGTTATCCTTCAATGATTCAATAGGCCTTCACCTGAAGGCTCTGACAGTAACTCAAGCTCTTCTTCAACCTAATATGGCAAGGATTTGATTAAAATTGAGACTCTACTGCGAAAGGCTGTGAAGGAAGAGTTTAGAAAAGAGGGGCATAAGCTTAGCCGCTCAATCCATCATATCTCGATTCAAAACTTGCTTCTCCGCCATAAAGTTGATAGCCTAGAGCAGGTAATACCAACTCAGAAGAAACATGAGAACAAGAGTAAGACTCTCGACTTGCAGCAGAACAATAAGGCACAAGGTGGGGCAGTGTTTTATTCTCCTCGCAAGGCGGAGGAGGCTCGCGCACGCGAGAAGACTAAACGGCAAGAGCAGAAGGCAGAGGAGCTAAAAAAAAGCTGAGATGGCAGAGCTAGGCATACTAACAAGCTATACAAGGAGAAGATAGCTCAGGAGAAGCGTGAGCAACGAGCGAGAGAGAAGGAAGAGCGGGAGAAGGAGAAGGCTGCAAAGGCTGTGGCGATCGCCGAACGCAAAGCAGAGAGAGAGCGTCAAAAACAAGCCAATAACGCCAGAAAAAGTGACCAATTGTCTACCCAAGGCAAGCGCAAGGCAAGTGCCAATTACAGCCAAAGACAACGAAGAAGCGTGGTAGTAGGGATACGCGTAGTCGTGTGGTTGCATATGAGCGTTCTGCAACGCCTCCACCTGTATACAACTCCTGTGGCCGCAGAATCGCTCCCCGCAGAAGATTTGAGGCATATAAATAACAAGAAGACCCAATAGAGTATTTCTGTGTTTTTTTACATGATAATTACTACTGTACGTGGTGCTGCAGCCTCAATTTTGGTGGAGCTGTTTTTTGTGGTTCGGCGCATTGCGCGCACAGGCACAGTACGCGGGCCCTCATAAACACATTCTCATGTAGCATCTCCTCGGCTCCTTTAATAAGCTTCAAGAAGCCTTGTGCAGTATTTGGTGATCGTACGAAGGATTCTCTTACAAGTTTTGACTGTGATCTAAATTCATACGAATTGCCAGGTGTTTTAGACTGCCAGGGTGTTTCTGGCTGAGCTTCTTGTGGTGGGGTACGAAGGCGTACGTCAAGACGATTAATGACTCTCTGTGCATCAATAGGGACTAACCTTGCTGCCACGAAAGCCTTCTTGCATTTATCGGACGTAAACACGCTAAAAACGCGTCTCGAAAAGCTGGGAGGAAGCGTTCCTTATTTATATGCCAGATATGGTGGCGTGCCAAGTCTCGTACGCATTGGGAGTACTTCTGCTTAAGAGGCGAAAAGCAGACAATGTCAAGTGGCTGAAGTATATGCGATGAATAAGCAGGCATAAAAAGAGTAAGGATCCCTTGTATGGGGCAGTAATCCTTAAATTCTTGGTTTAGGTGGCTCTCATGGCCGTCAAGAATGAGCAGCCTATACGACCCCACCTGACACGTCTTTGTTTGCTCATCGTGCTTTAACCACAACAGGCTAGGAAAACTAGCCAATATCGACCACAGTCTATCTCCCTTTGCTATTAGAAAACTATATCTAGCATGCGTTACTAGCATTGCAGACTATGGGTCGCCAATCTACTGGCGCAACCAGAGCTATATAAAAGATCAACTTCAACTGCTACACAACGCGGCTTGTAAAAAGGTACTAGGAATGTTCAAAACAGCTCCAGCTATCTCCAACAAGTATTGAAGCTAGCTTGCCGTCACCCGCGATACGGCTAAGCCAAACGAATCGAAAATACGCTCTACGAGCTATACAACTAGCTCCAACCCATCCAATTACAAAAGCTATTGCAAGGCTACAAAAAGCAAATCTTCGGCTATCTAAACAGCCAAAGAAAATCAGACAACTACAAGCTATTACGAGCTCCATCCCATCTACCCAAGAGATAGAAAAGATCATCCCATATAAGTTCAGACCATGGGATTCTCTCAACTACAATATCTCGATATCAAAGAAATCCAAAGAAGAAGAAACAGCCACGCACAAAGAGTATATTTAAACGATAGAGGATAACTCGATAGTAATCTACTCAGACGCCTCTAAAACTGAAGACGGAGATGGGATAGGAGTAGGCCTGGCTGTCTACAACCCAAAACAAGAAGAAATCTATACAGAAACAAAGAATATAGGCGAGAAACAACTCGTCTATAATAGAGAGCTTGAAGGTATCACAATAGCCCTCGAATACGCTGCTAAAACAGCCCAAAAAGACCAAAATATCCACATCTACGCTAACAACCAAGCTGCTATCTATAGGCTTCAGAGTCTATCAGATAAGCCTGGCCAGCAGTGGGTAATTCGGTGCCAAAAAGCAGCCAAAGCTATCCTAAACAGAAAAGCAAAGATCTTCTTAAAATGGGCTCCCGGCCACACAGATATAGAAGGAGACCAAAAGGCAGATTACTTAGCAAAGGAGGTCACAAAACAAACACCAAAAAGATCAGAAACAAGCCTAGCCTTCCTAGGCACCAAGATCAAACTCCTCCAACGAGCTAGCAAAGTGGAAGAGTGGAGAAAGTACAGGGAAACAGCAAGAGAAAAGAAGACTAGCTACGGAGCTATCTTCAACCTAGAGCTTAAAAACTAACTAGCAATCCTAAGAGGCACGAAAAGAAATATTTCAAGCTCCTTCTATTCGCTTAAGATAGGACACGGATACTTTAACTCCTACCTAAAGAGAGTAAAAAGAAGAGAAACAGATCTTTGCAACTATAGGAGACCACAAACAGCAGAGCATCTACTTCTATACTGCGGCTTCTACACCGCAGAAAGAAACCAGCTTAAAAAGACTCTAGGCCAAAAAATGCTAAAATCCCACTACTACTCCACACTACGAGCGGTATAGAAGCTACTTTAGTTTTTATTACTAGTGTCGGAATCAATTAGGACTCGAACGAGTCCTACTGATAAGTGAAACTGATTGGTTGACACGAGCAGTCGCAGGGACGTCGTTGTCCCCGCTGCTTACCGGATCGTGCGTCTGCATCCGTGCGCGCAGACGCTGTAAGTACTGGACACGATAGCACATACAGACAATCAATCCGCTTCCTCGCCATAGTATTACAGCTGCAAGTTGATTCACCCCGTGATCCCTTTATCGTGCCAACAACTAGCACGAGGATAGGAACAAGAAAGTGGCACCTAGGCCAAGAGGACTAGAAAAGAAAAAAAAGAAAACAAGAAAAATAACAACAAAAGAAAAAACATAGAGAGAAACAACTTTGCTTTTATTAGTACCATTTCCTTTCCCCTAAAAGAGTTCGCTGGAAGGCAGCCTAGCTGCCCTACATCTCTCCCTGTAACCAAACTGCTTTTCAGCACGAGGCATCTAGAAAACTAGTAATAGCTTAACTAGATAAAGGCCGAAGCACCATAGTCACGCAATACAGCGCAAAGTACCAAATTGTAAATAAGCAGATAGAACGGCCTCCGGCCAAAGTCCTACATAGCCAATGGCTGATACAGGACTATAATGGAATAATAATAACCACAACAGGCCAAGCTTATTGTTGGTTCAGCCATTCTCTGATAATGAGAGCTTCCAATCGTATGGTATATCTGCTTCTTCGTACCAAATAGAGATACGGATGCGTCCTTTGTAGATAATAAATGGCGGGGTAGCATATCCAGCAGCGCAGATACTCTGAATGACTGTAACCTACTCGCAATTACCTGGCTGAGCAATTGTAGGTCTCGTACGACGTTCTGAACCTGTGACTACCTTCATTGAGCCAATTACACCCATCTGAAACCCAGTCTCGTGAAAGTTATGGATATCGTCTGGGAGTATCCCATACTTCTCAATCGTCTCTTTTACGAGCTAAAACTACGCGTTAATAATCTCTGGGTCCCCTTGGAGTACTCTCTGGCGGTCTTTTGCTCGATTGAAAGCCATCTTAAGCTCTTCCATACGCGATACGAATCGCTCTGCCCAGTTCTTGCCAGCAGGTGTCACACCTCGTATAGCTAATAGTTTATCTGCTATAGCTGATACTTCACAAAGTCAGGGGGCAAATCCACGGGCGTTAAGGTCAAGCATGTATCGTAAGATCGTTTGCTATTCAGTTCTAGTAAGCTTAAACCAGTTTGGGGTTGCTTAAGGCTGAAAAGTGATTTTCTTAAGCCGATCAGAAAGCTGCTAATATGGTACGTTGTAGGCAGTAGCAGCGCGTCGTACGGTCTTAAATACCGTAAAGAATAGGCATGGAGAGCAAGAGTAAGTCTACCTTCTCGCTAAGTTGATATATCTTCGCGTGGCTGGGACATTATACTTTGTAGATGGTGTTCGTGTTGCCAAGAAAAAGTGTCCGGTTCGGTGGTGTGTCCGGCTCGGTGGTGCTTCACATTAAAGTTAATTTTATATCATGTGAGTATTCACAATGAATAGCAGGGAAAGTGATGCGGCTAACGAGAAGAGAAGAGAAGAGAAGAGAAGAAAAGGGCCGACACGTGGGCATGACGACAAGTGGTGGTGGCCTCGTGGATTCAATGACGGTGATGACCGGAGTGGAGTGGTAGTGGTAGTTGTGGAGAGAAGGACAAAGAAAGAAAGCAGAGCGCCAAGGCCAACGGGACGGGACCATTTTGGAACGAAGCAGCCTCAGCCGTCGTGGCTACGGCGTCGGCCTCTCCCACAGCCCTCGCGTCATGACTGCTTTGGCCGCCATGAGCAGCATCGATTCTCTCCTCAATCACGACGCCCGTCCCGACCGCCGCCCATCGCTCGCCCATTGCGCCGACATGACGACGACAAGCACGACGACAAGCACATCACCATCACAAACACAAACGCCAAACACCATGACGACAACCACGACCGACGATGCCACCGACGCCCTCACCACGCTGGCGACCCTGGGCAATGGGCAGCAGTATCCCCCCGCCCATACAGAGCTCGCCGCCCTGCAAGACCAAGTGCACGACGCGACTCCAACGGCGGCAATGCCTTCACCCCAGCCTTCGATCAAGCATGAGCCCTCGGGCACGCCGCGTGAAAATACGCCGGCAGCAGGCCCGGCGCACCCAGACCGACAGGCCTCTGTTCCGGGCGAGGACGTCGACTCGGATGCCCTTAAGGCGCTCGAGATTGCGAAGCAGAGCGATCTGGGGCTGCGCAGAAGAAACCAGATGAGCGCCGACGGCCTCCAGTCGCCCGTGGAGCCCAACAAGCCTACCCCGGCTTCCGCCAAGAAGCGACCAGCTCCCGCCTCCGCCTCCGCCGTCAGGAAAAAGGGCACGGCAAAGACATCAAAGCCAAACAAGAAGCGCAAGGTCGAGACCGACGATGGCGCCACGCGCTCCGTCACGCCCACTGCCCGTGTCCCAAAACCCCCTCCCCGCGGCTTCAAGAGAAGCTCCCATGCCGGCACCCCAGCCCTCGAGTCCTCGCCCGCCCCCGACAACTCGTCGCAGGCTCACGGCTCCGACGACGACGAGTCCTCCGAAGACCACAATCTGTACTGTCTCTGCAAGAAGCCCGACAACCACCGATGGATGATTGGCTGTGACGGTGGCTGTGACGACTGGTTCCATGGTGACTGCGTCAACATGAAGCAGGCCGACGAAGAGCTGGTCGACAGATTCATTTGCCCACTATGTGAAGAAAATGGAAGGGGACATACCACATGGAAGCCCATGTGCAGGCGGGACGAGTGCCGTAAACCTGCGCGTCTCACAAAGGGCAAGGAAAGTAAGTACTGCTCCGACGACTGCGGACTCCTCTTCATGTCGGAACAATTGCAGCGGACAGCCGGTGCAAAAGGCGCAAATGGGGCAAGGGAAAAACAAAAGAAGAAAAAGAAGACAGCAGACGGCGAGCCCATTGATGAAGAAGAGCCGACTCCTCTTGGCGGCACCTTGCGAGCCAAAGACCTCAAGGCCCTCGTCGACGCGTCCCCCAACATCCAAGCCTTTAAGAACCTAGGAACCGGTGTCCTCACCCCTCCACAAACCGCATCCCCCTTGCGTTCGAATTTCCCTTCTAATGGCGAGGACCTTGCCCTGACCGCCGCCGAAACCGACCGCCTAACCGCTCTACACAAGGAAAAGGTCCAGCTCAAGGATAGACTCGAAGTGCTCAAGGACCGAGAGAAATTTGTCAGCATGGCAAAAGAGCAGGCCGTCCGTCTCGCCGACCGGGAAAAGATCAAGATCAAAGACTTTTGCGGCTACGACTCGCGACTAAGCTGGTCCGACGCAGAGTTCCTCCTCTGGCGCAACAGCAAGCACGGCCGTGCAGTCTTCCAATACTCAACCCTCTCCCCCACCGACGAGCAAGTATCCTCAATACCAGATGCAAACGGCGTTGGCACAATGGAAATCGAGATCAAAGAAACAGCATGTCTGAAGAAGCGCTGTCAAAAGCATCCCCAGTGGCAAAAGCTCAATCTCCAAGATGCGCGGTTTGAAGAGCTGGAAGTAGTAGAAGCAATCAAGGAGTGCGAAAAGGACGAGCAATCCGTGCGTGAGCGCGCGCGACGGAGGGGAGCAAAAGATGGCCTGGCGAAGGAACTGGCTGGCGGTGACATGTCGCAAGTAGCCCGGAATCGAGAGGGTTGGGTGGAGACGGTCAAGACGTGACCTGGTTTGAGCGTGGGTGTGGGTGTGGGTTTTGCATAAAAGTAATCAAAAGTGAATGTGTAGACATGGAAATATTGATATCCTGGCTTTGGCCGTTTGAACAAGAATTATAAACACACAACTGTTCTTCCCTTGTTTACTTGCAAGAATAGGTATATACTCGAGAGTGTACAAGTCAGTATAACTATGTCGATTAGGACATTTGTGGGAATTGTCCTACAGTGCCCGTGCGCCAGATGATCATCTTCGCCAGTTGAGCACCCCCACCACAACAACTCAACTTCAACGCATCATAACTCAACCAATATGAATTCTATTCAAGAAGCGATTAGAGAAATCGAATTGCGCGAATCAGGAGATGAATTTTAGTACCAAAAATTGCTGAAAAAGTATGGTGTAGGACGCATGACACTGATGAGACGTCAGAAGGGCGAAACCGAGGCCTATGACATATGCAACCTCTCCCTCCATCCACAACACAAATCCGAGCTTATACAGTACATACAGACGCTTACTGAGCGACTTCTGCCATCTAAAAGATTAATGATACAACGCTTTGCTTCATCTCTGGCTGGAAAAGAGGTTTCGGATAGCTGGGTTTCCCGGTTCCTCCACCGGCATCCAAACCATCTCATCTTTACCTACAGCAAGGAGATGAGCAAACAACGGAACAAAGCTGATTCAGGGGCCGATTACAGCTTGTATTTCAAGCCTCTCCTTGATAAGATAGGTGAGTACAACCTCTCGCCGACCAGTATATTTAATATAGATGAAAAGGGGTTTCAACTTGGAAGGATTGGCGGAACGAAGCGTATCTTCTCCAAAGCATTCTATGGTAAAAATGGGGCACTCCAAGCGCTTGAGGATGGCTTAATTGAGTGGATAACTGTGCTGGCTTGTATTTGTTCGAATGGCTCAGTTCTGAGTTCTTCACTCATATTTAAGGGAGCTAATGTAGCTGTTCAATCAAGCTGGGCGGATGCTATAAAAGCAGGAACGCACTCAGTCTATACTATCTCATCTCCCTCCGGCTGGAGCAACAATGATATAGGGTTAGCTTGCCTCAAGGAGGTGTTTGAGAGAGACCAGACGGCATGCTTCAACCAGGTATCGATTACTACTCCTTGACGGCCATGGATCCCACGTTACTACGGACTTTATCAATTACTGCAACGACAACAAGATCCTGTTGGCTGTATACCCCCCTCATGCTACCCATACGCTTCAACCCCTTGACGTTGTGATGTTTAAACCTCTCTCAAACGCTTACTCAACTGAGTTGGCTGAATACCTTCAAGACAGCCAGGGGTAACTCAATATATCTAAAGAAGACTTCTTCCCGCTCTTCTGGAGGGTCTGGACTAAGAAGTTCAAACCTCTACTCATCAAGAGGTTCTTTGAAGCAACTGGTATACACCCACCCAACCCAGAGGTTGTACTCAAGAAGTTTGCTAAGGAGGCATCAGATTCAGAAGAAATTTCAACCTCTATACTCTCCGGGGAGGATTGGCTCAAGCTCAAGTCAATTGTACGCCATACAGTGAAGGATCAAAGCAATAAGGACGTCAAGAAGCTTCAACGAAGTTTGCACCACATCGCAGCTCAAAATACACTCCTCTGTAGAGAGATCAGGGGTCTCAGAAACTCCCTAGACATTAAGAAGAGACGGGATAACAAGTCCTACACCCTACAGCTTGAAAGCAATCAGGAGTATCACGGGGGAGCAGTTTTCTGATCACCCAAGCGTGTACAACAAGCTCGGGATGATGAGGTATCACGACAACAACAGCTTCAAAAAGCCGAGATAGCTGAGATGAAGGAGAAAGCTCGCCTCTGCAAGCTTCAATTACTCAAGGAGAAGCGTGTTGAGCGGGAGAGACGTTAGGAGGTGCGGAGGTGCGGAGGTGGTTGCAAAGCTGGTCGAGAAACAACACCAAAAGACCCTCCGCGACACTAAAAAAGCTATACAATTGTCCCAAAAGTGTAACTGCAAAGCTTCACAGCCTCATAAACCAGATACAAAGCGTCGAAAGCGTGTTGGTGATGCTACAGCTGTGGTAGGGGTTGCAAGCGTTGCACCAGCTACCCTAGCGCGTAGTCGCCGTTCACGGCCACTCCAGCCTCCAAAAAAAGAATATTCTGAATAAGCCAAAAGTCTCCTAGGCCTGTGTTTAGTATAAATTTAGTTTTGCGCAATTTTATCACGATTTTTGGTGGCTCTACAGCTTCATCTTTTTGAATATATTGAGTTGTCGGGGTGCTCAACTGGCGAAGATGATCATCTGGCGCACGGGCACTGTAGTTGTTCCAAGTACAGACGTTAACTCTCTACTAGACTATCCAATAACGAGAAGAAGAAGAGGAAGAAGAAGAAGAAGAAGAAGAAAAGTAAAATAGACACGGGTGTTACAACTGCAAGTATACAATAGTAAGGAAAAAGGGGTATCTCAATAGCTACAAAAGGAAAAGCCAGCAAAACTGGAAAATAAACCATGAAAACATCAATCGCTACAAGCTGTAGCACATTGACAACTAACACCCCTCATACAAAACCCACCGTCCTTGCCCCATCCTCCATTGGCACGCCGTCGACCTTCTGCTTTGCATTCATCCCATCATCCATCTCACTTCCTACTCTTGTACTCTCCGATTTCCCGTCATCGTCAGGTAGAACGCAATTATTCCTCACTTCATGATCCCCACCCCCACGCTGCATAAGAAGAATATCCAGCATCTCTCGGTCCCCATGCTGATTCCGTTCCACAGTCGTCGTGGGTGCAGTACTCATCCTATTCACGCCGACTCGCCCCTTGCCCTCCATACTCTTGTTTGCTCCACCGTGGTGGCCCTCTGTCTTGGCCAACTCATCAGGATGCATTTATCCCGGCTTATCGTTGGGCGCACGCGTATTAGCTCGTCCCTTGGACATCGATCGATGCGTGTCCCTTCTCGACACTTCGGTGCTCTTGCGACCTACCCGCTGCCCATCTTTTTCGTCGCCCCGCCCCGTGAGCGAACCGACAAGGCCATTCTTGTGCCGATTCTTATCTTCCGCGATAATCTTCTGCAACGCGTTCCAACGCACACTGACCTTTTCTTCAATGCTTTCCTTCTTCTCGGCGCTTCCCTTCCTTGGTCGTTGAGCGGCCGTGCGCGATGTCGAAGTCAGCATCAACATTTCCTGCTGTCCTTCAGCAATGCGTGCACGGCGGAGGTAGCTGGTCGGCTGATAGCGCTTCATGTATTCGGCATCTAGTCCCTTCATCATGTATGCCATCGGTCCGAGCAAGGCTGCAATATCTTTGAGAACAAAGCCGCCAACTCCAAAGCCTACACCTCGCAAGGCACCCATCACTCCATTCTTTTTCGCCCCATTGTATGGCTGCATGACGAGACCCGAGACACCGTCCCTTACACCGTAAAGAAATTCGTCACGACCAGCGCGTGTCCCAGAATGAAACCCAGTGACCCGAGGCGGACGGCGGACCGTCTCATCGCCATATAAGCGTGGTGCGTTATGGAAACCTTGAGTAATTGCAAGTGTCACCTCCATCGGGAAGCGAGCAATGGCATGTCCAGTCTTTCTGAAGCCAAAAGCAGCCTCGCGTCCAAGTTCATCAGCCAGGTCTTCGCTAGGCTCGGAAATCTTCGAAAGGGTTGTTTCATTGCGGGTAGGCTGCGGTCTGCCACCGTTTTGTTGATTTTTCACATCATGCTCGACTCGCTCAGAGGATCCAGCATTTACCTTTGCTTGTGCAGCTTTTTTGTGGTTGTTGCCTCTTTGTAGCCTACGCTTCTTCTCCTTGATTTTCTCTCTCTTTCTAATGCTCTTACCAATTTCAACAGGCATACCGCCGACACCGGCGGCAGCATCCGAGAAAGAACTCATGAGACTGCCCCAGACTCCAGTAATGGGCTCGCCAGGTCCACCAAAGTCGTTCCATTCGTAATGACGAACGAGACGTAGCTCACTCCATTTGAGCTTCTTTTTCTCAATCAGTATCTCAGCAGCCAATGCAGATAGCTTTACGTGCGTGTTCTTAATCTTCCAGACAGCAGCGCGGTTATCGAGAAAGTCACATCGCATACTTCCCTCCCCTGAAAGCGGCAACGACCGATGGAATGAGCGCACAGCGTTAAGCGCACCATCACCCTCTTTGGCGATGCTGTCAGCAATATTCTTGACATTTTCCTTGGCTTCATCCGTGAGGCACTGCTTGATACCCTCGGCCAAATGCTCGGGTGTGAGTTTCTTGTAGGGTATACATTCGTGCGCCCCTGCCTTTGCTTTGCTGACCATTGCACCCCAAAAAGGCTGGTCACCAAAGAATGGAACAATCATAGTTGGTATCCCACACTTGAGACCAATGGCTGTAGTTCCCGCTCCACCGTGATGCACGACAGCACTGCAGCGAGGGAAGAGCCAGTCATGAGGGGTATTCTCAAGCATAAAGACGTTGTCTGGACAGTCAGCATTTGAACCGAAGCCACCCCAGCCCTTGGACACCAGAGCACGACAGCCGACTTGCTTGACGGCCTCGAAAATTAACTCGGTGAATGCGTCCGGATCATCGACAACAATCGAGCCGAACCCAATGTATACGGGGGGAAGACCATCGTCTAGAAACCTTTGCAGCTCGGCCGGCGGCGTGAATGATGACGCAAGGTCGAGGAATACAAAACCAGAAATGTCAATTTCTGGACCCCAATCCTTCGGCTTTGGTATAAGATTTGGAGACCACATGTACGTGTATGGGACCTTGAGTCGATACAGTTGGCCTGGCGCCCATATTTTACTGACTTCCTCGAGATGCAGAATTTGAGTACGGAAGCGGTTGATAAGATCGCCTAGACCCTGCCACATCATCATCTCTACTAGCGGGTAAGAAATGAAGTTGCTATAAGTCGCTTCGACATTACTGGATTTGATGTTTGCGAGCGGATGAGGAAACTGGCTCGTAGGTGTGTATGGGAAACTTTGGCACATCAACGGCAATCTTTGCGCATGGGCTCTGGTACTTACGTGAACATCATGTGAAGTGGAATACCCAACTTTTCAGCAATGTGCTGCGGTGCAATGCTGGGAGGGTTGGCAATAATGGCATCGGCAACAAAAGGAGCTCTGTCACCCACTGTAGGAGGTTAGTTCAAGAAAGACCAAAGACCCCTGGCGTTATTTTACGAGACACAATTGATCATTGATTCCATTTCCTCGCGAGGGGTTCGCAAGTGAAATAGACATGACTTACTCATCTTTGCATTGGTCGTGTCAGTCTCATCATCTGTTGCATTGATGCATGCACGCCACATGCCCTGGAACATTTCGTACATCTGCGCTCTCCTGCGGCCAATCTCGCCCTCTTTTATCGTCTCAATGTTGGGTATAAGACCTGGGTTCTTGACCATGAAAGCCATCAACTCTGCTGGGTTGCCGCCAACCGAGAAGAACTCCAGCCCCGAGTCTTTTTCAACAAAGTCCCTGAACGCAGGATGCGTGGCCAGACGAACCCGATGTCCATAATCCTCTTTGAGAATCTTGCCTATCCGAATGAAGGGCTGAATGTCTCCACGCGATCCGATAATGATAATAACAATGTTAAGCTTCACTCGCCTTGCAGGATTGTGCTCCATCTCGTCATCTTCCGGGGCAACCTTAGTGGCATCTATGTCGTTGTAGGATTCTGGCCCGTGGTCGTCGTCGTTGCCATGTTTCTTTACAATAGTCCCCAGAGCTTTTGCAATGTATCCGCTACCCAGGTTCTTTTCGAGAATGCTTAGTTTCAGTCGCCCGTCTGCTCTTGAAACCCTAGCCTTTGTATTGAAGTGTTCGTTGGCAATTCGGAGTCGGGAGAAGGGACGTGATTTACGAGTCGTCTGAGTGGTAAGCTCGTCGGCGTGACCAAGACTTTTGTTGCGTGAGTAGACATTCTCATCGGAGGAGTCTGAAGAATCGGCATCGGCGTCAAAGGTTATGGTCGCGTGTCGTTCTGGCTGCGCTATCCTCTTCTGTTGTGGCTGTTGTTCTTTTGCGAGCAGCGAGTGCCTTACGGAGGGCTTTGGTCGCTCGGTCGCCCATCTTTGCTGTTGTGCTGGACGCGACTTTGAGGTGAAGTAGTCTTGGCTGCTTGGCGTGATTTCCAATGGTGCACACCTCCCATTTCCGTAGTCTTTTCGCGAGACGCTCCCCTGTTGTATCATTTCTGCAGCTGCGGTATCTTCGACGGGCGATGTTGCAAGAGATGTCGTCTTGGGTTCTTGGCCAGGGATGTTCGGAAAAGACGGCTCTTCAATGACCATGCCTACAGGCGCGATACCGCCTATGTCTTGAGGCGAAGACAAAGTTTCCGCCATGTTCCCAGTATGCATACAGATGCGGTCGATTGCTCGGTGGGTCGCACAGTTTGGAAGTCAACAGCGCGTATAGACTCGGGCGGTGACGGAGCGATGATGGTAGCAACAAAACAGCAAAGAGCAAAAAGTTCAGGCTAGACTGGCTAACCGCTCCACTTGTCTGCAGGCGATGAAAATTGCTCTGGTGATGGCAATGCTCGTCCCAATGCGGTCAACCAACGTGTGCAAAGGGGAGGCCACAAGTGCAGATGGTGTCGAATCACGGTGGCAGGAGAATAGATGGACAGGGCTAGGCCAGCAGGAACCGCAGGCAGCATGATGTCATACACGCATGTGGGTGAGCCGGCAAGCGCCCCCGCGGAAGCTAACAGATTATGGTTTGATTGGTCGGAATGCGACCTTGTGCCGGGGCGTTTTTAGCCGATAGACGAGTCTGAGGCTGGAACTCACAGGAGCTGACTGGGGACCAGAGTCTGTAGACGAACCCATCATGCGCTATTGAATCGGAGTGAATTTCATAATACCGTTGCAATTGCAACATTTGGCTGGTAGCATCCTGGCTTAGCTGCGTATCTTGGTTCGCAGATGCATCGACGGCGATCTGGTAGCGCACTAGTCACGTTCCAGAAGACTTCTTAGCGGCACCCAGATTGTTCAACATATTCTACAGTTTAGACAGCCACAGCAACCAAAATGGAAAGGAGGCGACTTTTACACTTATCGGAAGACATTGACCCCTCATTCTTTGTACCGTACATGCCAAAACTCAATCAGGTGATCTATGCCAAATGGGCAAAAAAAAGTTGCAAAACAAAATCAAAAATATACGACAGCGGGGATTCGCTAGTGGTTATCTTGTTATAGGCTAGACTGTTGTATTACTGTATATAAGATATGTTAGAGTAGGGAAGGCGCCAAAGTAGCACCTGTAGGAAGAGGGATAGGTGGTAGCGAGTGAAGCGAGGTGAGAGAAAGAAGTTAAATAGTGAGCTTGGTTAAATATCTCATAGACCTTGTGTGATGTTATCGATAACCCAAATCTACCAGCTTCACAGCATTAACGAATCTTTTCATGTGTAGTGCTAGGTATGTAAGAGCGTGAGTATGGAGTGAGCATCTCGCAATTACATATAATAGTGAATTGATGTTCCGATCATGATCCCCTAGTCGTTACCGACAAGGTGCAATGGAGCCTATCTTTGGGTAGTCATGATCTACCCAAGCATCTAACAACAATACCATTGACGCTCAACCACATCCCACACCAGCCCGTCATAGTGGATTCGCTTTTGGTACCTTCTCAACAACAATCAGCGTCCGACGCCCAGGGTGTACAGCGTCGCCTTGACAACGTCTTGTGCCCATCCCAGCCAGCCCCTGCCCGCCTGAATCAAGTTTAGAATCTTGACAAAGTTGCGGTTCCACTGGTCCTGGTCCTCCCACTCATCGGCATACGGCTCGAACATAGCCATCTCGATGCTGTTGGGGTCATCGGGCGTAGCCAAGTCCCACTCGCCAGTAGGCTTTTGACGAACATGTACCTTTGGCCCTACGCAGAGCGCACGTCCCAGGATGCGTGAATCAGCTACAAAGCGCGTGCCAGCATCAACCACATCCTCAACTTTGCCCAGAGCCCCGCCTGCAAGAACAAAGCGTGCTGCCGCTGTCACAATGGGCGTGTCGATGAAGTAAGGACAAAGCAGATTGACGCGTATGCCCTGCACGCCGCTGCTAGCGCGGAGGGTCCTGAACAGCCCGAGCACTGCATGCTTTGCTGCACAGTACTGCGGCTGAATGACAACGGGACAGAGTGATGCCACCGAGCCAAGTAGGAGCAGGTGACGGTCGCGGGGCGAAGCAGCCGAAGGTTTCGCGTTGATGCTACAGGGCGACGAACCCGGGTTCCTGGGCAGCCAGAAATAGGCCAGGTGCGTCGTATAGAGAACGCCGGTGAGGTTGACGTTGATAATGCTGAATTCGGGTGGGGGTGGTTGAGCGGCATCCAAGCCAGAGCCTTCCTGGAGTATGTCGCGGCCGGCAATGCCTGCATTAGCAACCACACAGTCGATGCCGCCGTGGGGGCTCAGCCTGACCGCCTCCTTGAATAGATTGACTTGAGACTGCCAGTCCGTCACATCGCAGTGCACAAAGTGTGCCTTTGCATTACCACTGGCCTGAGCATTGACGCGGCGACACAAGCCATCGCCTTTGGGCACATTGATGTCGCCCACAATGACCGTCGCACCGCTAGCCACCCACTTCTCAACGAAGCCTGCTCCGAATCCACTCGCTCCGCCCGTAATGAGGATGACCTTGTCCGTAGCCCAGGCGGTATCGTACGACGCCGTGGCATCAAGCGGTGGCGACTGGAGGATGTTTGCTTTCTGGGGCTTGTACTCGTCCATTGTGGTCGCGGGTTGTGTGCAATGTCTTGTTGGGAGGGGGAGGCTCTAGTACTATTAGTACTAGTACGTACGTAGGCAGCAAACAGCTGCTGCACTAGCAACATGTCATGCATGCCTTGGCTAATCTCAGCCGCAGGCAAGAACTGCAGATGTACATTATTATTATTATTGTGGCTTAATATCCTGTCTCAGCCCTAAGGCTATATAAGGCGTGCAAGCTGGTAAGACTTACAAGTATCTACGTAGTTGCATTCAATCTGGTGTAGATCGGGGCAGGGGGCTGTCTAAATACACAGATATACATGTATCCTTATAAAATTTGTGCTTTCTCTATAATTCTTACAAAAGATAAAAGCTACCTAGCAATGTCTAGTGTACGGCTGAACTACTCAAAGACTGGTTATAATGCTGACAGCATATGCACCTCTGCAGATTGTATTCCAATCATGCAATCGGTCAGCACACTAGTACTATCGCAGACAAGCTTTGATATTAAAACAAGCACTTACTTTTCGATTACTCGTCAACATTCCTTTTGGACACGTCAGCGCTACTCTTCTTATAAGCTCTGTTCTATACCGTGCCGGACGGCGCAACGATCGCTCCGCCCCATCAACCACCATCACCAAAATCAGGCCGTAGAGCCGCACCAAATAGATGCTATTAGGAAAATTATTGGTGTTGAGAAACATAAATAATGTTGCAACGCGGCTACAGTATAGCTACGACCCTCCGAACCCTGCATATGCGACAGGACGACAAGGACCAACATCAACTGAAATACCCGAACAACATGGTCATCAACGACAAAAACGGCAGCACCGACAATTAGAGAAAGTATACCTGTTACGAAAGGCGAAGGAACCAAGCTCCACAATACACACGGACGAGAACAGGGGTGTTTACAGCTAGTGACTAGCTGGTTTTGCCCTGTACAGATGCAAGAAGTGTTCATAGACCCGAAAGGGAACCAGGTAACACTGTAAATTGATCTTATTATTATTAAATAATGTTTTAATCATCTATGTATCGATATCTGGCGGGTAACTTGATATCGCGGTGTTGATGGAGCTGCTGAGCGATTGAGTGACTGCTCACCACCATCACGGCTGCCACTAATTTTCTTATACAGGCTCTGTATGAGAGTTGAGGGTTCTTTTCTTACTATTTTCGAAAGTTTTAACAGATTGTTTTAGTCGTTTTGCAGCTCTACGGACAGCTTGGCGAGCAGCTCGCTCAGTAGCTTCATCAGCTTTCTGCTTCGCCCGCAGTAGCCTCCCCTCCACTAGCGCGCGACGCTGTGTATCAAGCTCTTGAGCTTTAATCAGCTTCACCTCGTCCCGAACTTTGATTTCGATAGCTTTTTGATGTTATAGTATCTCACGGTCACGCAGTTTCTGTTCGTAGAGGCTGCGAGCTTCTCGCACCTTCCGCGGCGACCAGAAATTAGCTCCACCATGGTAATTTTCCTGCAGCTCAAACGCACGAGACCGCGAACGTTGCTTCCTCTGGCGTTCACTAACTAGAGCTTCTCGCAGCTTTCTGTTTTCTTGCTGAACAAACGTTGAGTGAGTGGTAAGCTTTATAATCGTCCAGTTAAGCTGTGAGATCTCTCTACTCTCTTTTTGATCAACTACGCGATTAATAAGCTTCCGTATCTTTCTCCAATCAGAAGCGCTAAGCAGGCACGAATCGCTGTCGCTCTGGTGAGCCACTAGCTTGAACTTCTGAAACATTGCTTCTGGATTGAACGACGATATACCGGTAGTCTCAAAGGCCCGGAGAATCGACAATTCCTTGAATGAGGCACGCCAGGCGTTCCAGAACAGTGGGAAGAATTGGGACTTGGTGATAGGCAGCAGCCCTTGGCAGCTATCTATAAAGCTTGATAGCTCGTTCGAATAGGCAGTGGAGAGCGGCTTAAACAACCCAACGTCGAGTGGCTGCAGCGTATGGATCGTATGAGGTGGTTATATCACGATTGAAATCTTGTTCTGACCACAATATTCAATAAATTACATCGTGAGATGAGAGTAATGCCCATCCATGAATAGTAATCGGTAAGACGATTGAGCTTTAGGCTTGGTACCAGGATCAGACGCCTGTTTGAGTCATTGGAGCCCGATATTATCGTTCGACCAGCCAGTGGCTGATTTTGCGATTTGGGCGGAGTGGATCTCTGGGTCAAAGCCTTGCAACCATGAGTTTTAGATCGATCCAGATTGGCTTGAGTAGATGATGCTCGGATCTAGATGAGATCCATCAGCACAGATATAAGCTATCAGGATAATACATTCTCGATATCCATCTCGGATTATAGTGGTTCTTAATCCAGATTGAATAGAAGCTTTAGAAAATATCCTCGTTGAGCGCGATTGGACTCCAATCATAAAGCCCTTCTCATCCATATTGTATGCATAGCACGGCTCGATCTCATATTGGGCGATTTTGGCGCAGAAGCTCAAGATATAGACAGTATTTCTGTTCTAAATTAGCGCGGTGGCGATTGTGATCCATTGGCGTGGCCTGTTTTGCCTGAACAAGATCTGGATAGTGTTGAACAAAGCGATCAACCCAGCGATAACCAATTTTTTTCTGCGCGACCTCTGAAGCAAATCTCTGAACAAGATTTCAATTATGTGAAGTACCATGTATAGTAAGATGGTTTATATACTCTATAATATCTTTCTCTTGTTGTGGGTGGAAAGCTTGCTAGTTCTGATTCCGGATAGCGTGTGAAGTAGATAGACCTTGCTGCCGCCGCGTGAGCGTTACGCGGCTAACGTTAAACCTTCTAGCAATCTGCGCATATCAAATCTTTTCTCTAGGCTCTAAAGCAGCGATAGCTGCAAGTGCAGCGTCGATAGGCTCCATTTGAGCTGGTTGCGGCATGATCAGGTGGGTGGTGCTGGTGGTGGTTGGTGGGGCAAAGCGATCGTTATGCCGTCCGGCACGGTATATACAAAACTCAATATGTCATCACAAACCGTGTCCCCTAAGCACTTTCTGCGTTTACTAATTCCAATACGAATTCTCTCTATCGCATAATGTTGGCACGATAAAGGAATCACGGGGTGAATCAACTTGCAGCTGCAATACTATGGTGAGGAAGCGGATTGATTGTCTGTATGTGCTATCGTGTCCAGTACTTACAGCGCCTGCGCGCACGGACGCAGACGCACGATCCGGTAAGCAGCGGGGACAACGACGTCCCTGCGACTGCTCGTGTCAACCAATCAGTTTCGCTTATCAGTAGGACTCGTTCGAGTCCTAATTGATTCCGACACATAACATCGGCATTGAATTCGGGCATGGCATTTGTTGATGTAGTACGTCCAAATCCCCGCATATTTCACATAAGACGATGATAACATGCGTAGGCACTCAATAAAAAAGACAGAATTATTCCAGGCCTTGACAAAAACTCGTTGTATTGTCAATATGCAGGACGTACCTTGACCATGCGAGATGAATCATACTAAAGTATTTGACTTGGTGGATCCTACCGACTACTAAATGAATACAGAGGTCATGTTTGAAGGTGATAATTTCCTTAAGCTATCATGTTACTACTGTCTTGTCGCAGATAATAGTACGGATGTCCGAATCTAAATCAGGCACTGAGGGAGTGATCGCGTGACTCCGGTTCCCCACGGATATCTGTGCACGGATCCAGGAGTAGATCAACCCTTTTCCCTTTGAACGTAGAACAGAGATAGCAATGAACCATAGTTACTTGCCACCCCTACTTACCCGCACGCTGTGTACACCGTGCAACTAGCTGTATTGACTTAGACATCTTGCTAACACCAAGCGCTGGCTAGCCAATAGAGTCCATTCAACAGCGGACGCTTTTGATCTTATTTAGTGCCGCGTGCAATTTACTGGATTTTGGGCATATTGCAAGTATAGAGAACGACAGGGCCATGTACATTAGTCTGCAGTGAAATTGCGTCGTGCGCACCTCTGCCCAAGTGCTTGTTGATGGAATGCCGTGGCGGGGCTCGTCTAACGGCGCCGCTATTGTACCTGAATCCCAGGTCGCAACCCCTGCAAAAATCTCGTCACCCCTCCCCCAACAACATTCACTACGCCCCTCAATCGCCCACAATGTCCACCCCCGATGTCTCGCCAATCCGCCTCGTCGCAACTCTCTTTCATAAAAATGGGCCCATCGACTGTCTAACCGACTTTGAGATTGTGCTCACGACAATCATCCCAGGCTTGCAGCGCGACTCCATCACCACCAAGAGACTGGAAGCAACCAAGCAATGTCGCGTAGCCGAGCTGACTTTTCCACTCCCCAGCCCTGAGGCCATTACACTCGACAGCTTGCGGAGGCACGAGGCCGTTGCACAATTCGAGCGCCAATGGAGCGTCGAGTGTGTCTTTCAAGCAGACACAATATACCGGCGCTACAAACGACTTGCCGTCTTTGACATGGACAGCACTCTGATTCAGCAAGAAGTCATTGACGAGATTGCCTCACTGGTTGGTGTCGAGAAAGAAGTCTCCGCCATCACGGCTGCAGCCATGAACGGCGAGCTAGATTTTGAGGCCAGTCTGCGCGCGCGATGCAAGTTGCTGAAAGGCGTGCCAAGCACCGTCTTCGAAACCCTAAAGCCAAGGATAACGCTCAATGAAGGCGTCCAGGAGCTCATCACTGCACTTAAAAGGCTGGGCTTCAAGACTGCCGTTTTGAGCGGAGGCTTCACGCCCTTGACCGGCTGGATGGGCGAGCAGCTCGGCCTGGACTATGCCTTTGCTAACCATCTCGTTGTCTCTGACGACGGAGCCACCCTCACGGGCGAATTGACAGGCGAAATTGTCCATGCGCAAAAGAAACGACAACATGTGCTTGAAATTACCGACAAAGAGAACATACTCTTAGAGCAAGTAGTATGCATCGGTGACGGCGCCAACGATCTTCCCATGATGGGCGTAGCCGGTCTTGGCGTTGCCTTTCACGCAAAGCCAAAGGTGCAAATACAGGCTCCTGCCCGCTTGAACTCGAAGAGTATGTTGGACGTTCTATATCTCTTCGGTATATCCAAAGAAGAGCAGGAAGTCTTGCTACAACAATAATCGCCAAAATACGCACCTTGTTAGTCACGCTACCTATAACTTCTACGGTTGCTTGTTTTTCTGCAAAAAGGTTTATATCAACTATAGGCCCTGGATTTCGCTATCCGCAAGTATCGCTGTGCCAATGGTCATTGGTGAAAAGTAACAGTTTATTTGTATGCTGATATTCGGTTTATGTAAGACTTGAACAGTGTAAATGACGGTTAACAGCAGAGCGCCTTGGTATAAATAATTATTGTCCATCGTCAACAGTTCAACTCTCACTATACAAAAAACCTCATCATCCAATAGAACACTCAATTGTGCTCAAGTTTCAGATAAGTTTCCAGTACTATCCACACTTGCAAATGTCTATAAGGAAATCAGTTTGTCACAGTAGACATCACTCGTGGAAAGATGTAAGTGGAGCAAGAATTAGACAACTAAATAGTTTATAAGACAAGAAATTATGGAGCCTCGAGTATATACAGGGAAGAACTGGCAGTTGAAATAGCCAATTCCCCAGGAAAGCCCTTGAGAAATATTGTACAGCAACCCGGAAGCCAAAGAAGGGGGACAGTGGTAAGCAAGTCGCCTATCCACCATCATCGTTCACACGTCACCGTTGAACCTTTCTCTATCATACCAGGGCGAAAAACGCTTACTGGCACTGGGAGTAGTAGGGGTTCATGGTCTTGCAAGAGCCCTTAGCGCAGCACTTGGCGCCGGAGAAGCCAGCGCCACCGCACTGGGCCCACTGAGCAGCGCAGCCAGCACTGGGAGCAGGAGTGGCAGCAGGAGCAGGCTTGGTGGCGAGAGTAGAGGCATCAGGGGCAGAGGCGTTGTTGGCAGGGGCGGCAGAGGAAGAGCCAGTGCTGGCGGTTCCCGCACCTCCCTTCCAGACGGCAGGACCGGGCATGGGGAAAGCCTTGCGGCCGTTATAGATGCTGAAGTTGGCGTAGGGATCAGAGGCCTTGTAAGCACCGGGGAACTGTAGAAGTTAATAAATGAAGATGGCCTGTGGTTTGTGTGGAGAGAAAACTTACCTTCACAGTAGGACCGGGGGTACCGCTACCGCCACCCTGAACCTTGATCTGCAAGCAAGCGACATAGTGCTCAGGCTGGTTGACGTGGCAGCGGTGAACACCAATATGCTCGAAACGGGCGAGGTACTCTCCGCTGGGAGTATCCTTGGGGATTGTAGCCGAAATGTAATCCCTGTTGTAATCGCACCAGGCGGTGGAGGTGAAATCGCCGCCATCGCAAACACCCTGCTCGTGGATCTTAAACCAGTCGCCATCCTTTCCGTCAAAGGACTTGACGCTGCCAGGGGCCTTGGCCAAGTAGACAAGTTCGGGACCGGGGTGCTGGAACTTGGCGCCAACAGCGAGCTTGAGGCGGATCTCGTCACCAGCGTTGACGGTCAGGACGTCAGTCTTGCTGGCAGAGGAGAAAGCACCCTGGTTGCAGACGATATCGGGACCATCGACATGCGAGTTGTCGCGGATGTCGGCCGCGGGGTTGGATGAGAACTTGATGGGGTTGTACTTGGTAGCACGAGTCGACTGGCGAACGTACTTGAAAGAAGGCGTCTCGGCTCCAGCGACAATGGCCTTGTCCATGAAGTAATGGGCGGATGCCACTTGGGCAATGGAGGCGATGAAAACAGCGGAGAACTTCATTCTGACCGAGCAGTAACGAATGTTTTAGATAGTTGTTTGAAAAGAACGGCGGTTGGCGAAGGCAAAGAAGCGAAAAGAAGGACTGAAAAGAATGTAAAAGACTGCTGGTTGATGAACTCAGAGGCTGATGAGAAGATGATGGAGGCGATGTCTTCTGTATATTATATACACCAGCACCACTGCCCTGTCCTCCCGCGTCTCTCCACCCGTAGCCATGCCACCGGTCGTCTCGACTCAGGGAAGTTGTTTGGACGGACATTCATTTGCCCGACCAAACAGTGTACAATTGTGGTTCTGAAGCGTTCCTTTGCAGCTTGTCCGCCGTGCCAAGACTCTTGGTAGTGGTCCTCTTCGTTGGCGAATATTGTATCCTAGGCTATAAGAAGGGTAGCGGCGCTTGTGCAGCCTCGCCACACACATGGGAAGGATGAAACACGGCGGGGCCAGCCAATCAGCCGCAAACCGTAAACGACCTGGACTTGGCTTGCTGGGACCAGCAATAAACACCGAGTTTCAGCATTGCGCTATCAAAACACCAATACCCAGGTGCCCGGCCCCAACGCGGAATAGCTCGCGGTGGAGTCGTGATCCGTCGAAATTTCCGCTCTTCATGCAGCTCCCTTTCCGCTGGTGTTCTTCGATAGAAATGATGGCAAATGGCAGTAGCGAGATAAGGGGGGATACCGCTCCGGGGAAGCCCGGCACTTGGCGATTTGAGTCCATGTAAATTCATGGCATGATATGAGCGGGCCGTCCTGTTAGTTCGTCTTCTGCTTACTCGCTTTGTCCACACCCTTGGCAACGTGGGACGTTACGGGTCATGACGGACGATAAAGCAATATACACAGCTTGGTCAAACACTATAGGAGAAGTCACTCTGCAAGTACTAGTTTTTTTCACAAACCATGTCTCTCTCGGGCTTGTTATGAATAAGTCGGGCTTATCACTCTGACAAAATGCAGTCACAAGGCTGCAAGCCTGTTTGATAAAAACGAATCAAAAAACAAAGAGAAAATTCGATGCCGTGAAAGACGGGCCATGAATCGTGGTGGAACCCAGCGTTTCGTTCCCCGTTCCAAACGCCACCTGCCCCTGGCAGGGGCGAGGCGCGGAGTGGACGACTTTTGGGTAAAGCTCTCCTTGGCACCCACACGTCACAGAAACGACTGCGTGCAGCCAGCTTATCGTGTATTAATAACTTGGCCCAAATCTTGCAGTCTTTCACAACGCTATCATTCTGCAATCGAACGGCCTTGGCCTAATATGTGCTTGAGAAGAGCACATCGTGGAAACTCCGAAACTACCAGGCATCTCGCTGCATTGCAGATACGACAAGGCTAACATAAGTACTCTGTCGACAGGAGAGAACGTGAAGTGAGCTCACGCCACTATGTGATGATTGGATAGCGCGCGCTACGAGACGGCATGAATGCGTGTTGGCACGATGGAAATCCTGCGGCGCGAACCGACATGACGCGCTGTCATCACCAAGATCTTAGGCAAGCCTCGGAATAGCATAAAAACGCCAAGGGCACACTATGTTTCACCGATTCCTACGATAATAGTTGAAGCAAAGTGTTTTTTATTTCAAAGATACAAAATATCATGGATGCCAGTCGGTGACGACAAGCTGGCTTGCCTTTCTTTCCCCCCGTTTGCCGGGTCCCACCTATTTCTCCCTCATTGTAACCTTTACATACGGCGGATTCTTGGGGGCTCTGACTGATTTTCTATTAAAGTCGTCGTCGTCGGGCACCTTAGACCCACGGGCACCGTTCTTGTCAACAAGATCAAAGTCGAAGGAAGCGACAAAGTACGCTGTGACCATGGTTATTTCTAGAGTGGCGAAGCGCATGCCGACTGCGAACAAATTAATTCAGGAGACAATTTATGTGGAGTCGGTGTACTCGCGGCATGGATGCATACCGGATCTTCAGCCTACGTAGCCATGTGACTTCTTTGTATCCTCAGCACGATCTGACATATACCTCGATAAATCCTATTCGTATGAGTTGGTGTAGACTTCGGGATCGAGGTGGATGTTGTAAGAAGGATATGCGACGACGGCGCCGCCAAAGTTAACCTCCTTGTCGTTGCCAAGCGAGATATCGTCAGTGGTCATGTTCTTCCGGAAGTATACAGTAATTATATACAGGTAAATCAAGTCACGCAAGCACGTACTAATGAGAGAAAACTCTGATTCCCACGCTTCTTTCGGAATGTCGTCGAGCTGTTGGCGTAGAGGAGAATGGATGTCCCGAGCGTACTTGACCGCTACCTTGCGTACTTCTTGCCGTACTTTGTCCTGCCACTCTAGAGCAGCTGCCAAGTAAAAAATAAGCCATGCAGCATTGACGGTGGAGTTGATGAGGTCTGCGAAGACTGCGCTGAACACGAAGACGATGATTCTGAAGACCCGGCGGCCTTGGTCAAGCAGAGCTTGCATCGCGTTGTAGTGCTTCTTGTCGCTCGTAGCACGCTCCTTGGGATGATCTGGAGCATGAAGAATAGGCGTGCACTAGTGTAGAATTTTTCAAGAGACCAAGCGATGGAAGCTTGAGGAACATAATGGACGTGGGACTCACGATATTAACTATGCTCTCGAACATGCTCTGCGTCTGTTTAAGCTCTTTTTGGATCACTGACGATCTCATCTGGGTCAAACGCGCCCATAGTCAGCTTGTAGACGGCGCGGGCCATTTTGTCAAAGGTGTTGATCATGTCGCTGGGATTTTTTTGAATAGTGTCAATAGATTCATTGACATTGGGCTTGAGGCCAGGCAACTTGTTTCGGAGATACTGGCCTTTCAATAGTTGTGTGAGGCAAGAGGCGAACCACTTGTCTATGCCCTCTTCCGTTTCCTGGCCATTGTGTAACTTCTCTACGCTGGCCAGTGCGCCATCGATTGCGGCGTAGCCCTCGGCCAGGTGTAGCTGTCTCGATTCAAAGAACACCTTTCATGCCGTGTCGCCCAATAACCCTACGACCAGGTTAGGCCCTGCATGAAAGAAAAATTTGTCTGCTTCCAGAGTTGGGGACAAAAATAGTATGTATGGCTGGTTGATTAGTCGGTTGGCTGCTCTGACAGCCCGGCTGGCGTGCTGAAGGAGGGGTGCAGCTTTACGTAGACCAAACACCAGGCCACAGATACAACCACCTAGAATGCGATCAACTACGCACAATATAGCACGTAAGCAAGGCATAGCTAAGAAGGTGCCAGTAGACGTGGGAGCATACTCTAAACGAATCGACACGGCACTGCCAGGAAAGCAAACGCGACAACTCTACGACGGGCTTTCGCGGAAAGAGAGCAGCGTGCTTGCCCAGCTTAGAACAGGCATGGCACAGCTGAACACGTATCGACACCGAATCAAAGCATCAATGACAGACCAATGCAAATGCGGACAGGTAGCAGAGACGGTAGAGCATTTTCTATTCCGTTGCCGAATATGGACGACAAAGCAGATAGAAATGCTGCAGTGCATGCAGATAAGCAGGGGAAACATGTCATTCTACCGAGACAGCAAAGCAGCGACAGATGAAGCGAATTGGGCGCCAGACAGGGACGCAGTGCGAGCGACGATACGATTCGCAATAACAACACGGAGACTTGATGCAAACTAGTAGCTAACTACTAGGTAAACTACAGATACTAACCCAAACGTATCGACAGCCTCGTGCAATCGACAGCAGATAACGCTTCAGCCGCCGAAGATAGGACGTTGAACACTTGGAGAATCTCCTGGAGAGGCCGACTCTGGGTCAGTCCGCCACTAGCAATACTAACCCATGAGCACCTGATGAGGGATGATAATAGATAGAGAAGAAGCGTACTAAGATAATAATTAATGGCTCTAACTTGGATAATAAGCTACAGGAAGAAGCGAGCTAAAAAAGATAGATGGGCTAAGGAGACCGAGACGTAGCATAAGAAGTGTAAAGTTAGACTAGCGTTAGTAGCCCTTTCGGCTCGGCCGCCGGGCGTAAATAAATTGTGTGTGTACACTCTCATGCACTTGCAGCTTCCGGTTTCTGTAAGCAGGTGACTTTTGATCCCATGCTAAGCCTCTCTTATTCAATGGTGACCTTAGGGTGGGTGGACACGTCGTACGCACGGACACGTCATGCGCGCGCGGCTTCACAACCGCCTCTCCTTCATCACCTAATATCTCTACCGCCGTGGGTAATATTGAGGCTGCGCTTGCAGCTATCGAGGCCTTAGAGCCTGGAAAGCCTTTTACGTATACTGAAATTGCTAAAAAGTATGGTGTTGTTCGATCTACGCTCGCCCGAAGACACCAAGGTTGCACTACCTCGCGTACAATAGGCTATCAAAACAATCGAATTTTCCACCCCAACCAAGAGCAGGCTCTTATAACCTATATTGATAGCCTTACAAGAATAGGCCTACCCCCTACTCGAGCTATGATGCAGAACTTTGCCTCGCAGATTGCTAAGAAGGAGGTAAGCCTTAAGTGGGTTGATCGCTTTGTGCATCGCTATCCGGATCGCCTCCTGTCAAAGTGGACGATCAGCCTTGATAATAATCGACACAAGGCTGATTCAAGAAAGAAGTATAGCCTCTATCTCAGCCTCCTATGCGATAAAATTGATCAATATCACGTCGAGACGCGTCATATCTACAATATGGATGAGAAGGGCTTCTCCCTTGGTGGAGTAGGGCGTTAAGAGAGGATCTTCAGTAAGCCTTTGTACGAAGCTGGAAGAAGAAGGAGTAATATACAAGATGGCTCGCGCGAGTGGATAACGCTGCTAGCCTGTGTTTGCGCTGATGGATCTTACCTCGAGCCTGCCCTTATATATCAATCAGCCTCAGGATGAATATAGGACTCCTGGATACAGGCCCTTGAGGAGGAGAACGCATCAGATTCGAATATCCTCATCATCCTCTGGATGGACAAATAATGAGATAGGCCTCGTGTGGCTTCAACAGGTGTTCGATCGCAGTACAAAGGCAAAGGCTCGATCCTCCTATCGATTACTGGTTGTTGATGGCCATGGATCTCACCTTACAATGGATTTTATTAGCTACTGTGATCAAAATAAAATCCTCCTCGCAGTATTTCCTCCTCACTCAACCCATACATTACAGCCTCTTGATGTCTGCATGTTTAAGCCTCTCTCAACAGCGTACTCAAACGAGGTTTCTGCCTTTATGGATAGGAACCAAGGCCTCGTATCTATGAGTAAGAGGGATTTCCTACCCCTCTTCTACCGAGCCTGGCAGGCCTCCTTTAAGGAAACAACGATCAAAAAAGCCTTTGAGGCTACAGGCCTCTCGCCCTTAGATCCTGAGGTTATACTGCAACACTTTGATGATAACCTTATTCTATCAAGTGATACTGAGTCCTCTGTGCTAATTACCTCTAATTGGAGGAAAACTAAACGCCTATTGCGTGAGGTAGTGAAGGATCGAGAAGACAGGCGAGTTCAAAAGCTCAGCCAAGCCTTCCACCAAATCTCAGCCTCGAAAACGCTCCTTGAGCATGAGGTTAAAGGCCTACAAGAGGCTCTAGCTAACGAGAGACTACAGAGGAAGCGAGGGAAGCCTCTGCCTCTGCCTCTGCCTCTGCCTCTGCAGAGGAGTATCAGGGTGGAGCTGTATTCTGGTCTCCAAGGAAGGTGAAGGAGGCGCGCGATCGCCTACGACTCCAGGAGGAGGAGGAGCAGCTACAACTCCAAAAGGCCGAAACAGCAAGGCAACATGATGAGGCAAGGCAGACGAAGGTGAGGGAGAGGGAACAGAGGCGTCAGGCGAGGCTTACAGTGAGCCTATTAAGGCAGAGAGAAGAAGGAGAAGGCTATTGAAAAGACCTCAAGGATCGCGGCTCGCAAAGCTGCAAAACAACTTGAAAAAGCCATTAAAACTTCTCAAAAGGGTAAGAGGAGGAGCTTTAAGGCTCCCACGAAGGCTGTTTGAAAAAAGAGGCCTATCGCGAGGCCTAAAGGTGGTGAGGAGCCTTAGGGAGGTACTGCAGGCTCACCACCTCCAACCTCGCGTCTCGGCCGTGCAATTAGAACTCTAACTCGATTTCTATGGCTATATATATATCAAGGCCTATTAATCTCATCACTTAAAATATCGTGATAATATCCTTTCGGTGTGGCTCTATAGCCTCGTTTTTGAGGTAGTTTTGGTGAGGCCGCGCGCGTGACGTGTCTGTGCGCACAACGTGTCCACCCACCCTACTTGTTGCGGAATCGGACCGCGTTCAGCAGCTTATTCCCACCACCCTTTGTTTCAACCACGCTCCGGCTCATTCGCCAAAGGCAAATCAACTGTTGTCGAATCTGGGAAACCTTGTGTATATGTACGTAAGTGGTGTTGAGCCAGCTAGTTGATCCCGCTAGCTTCCTAGAAAGAAAATGTTATATGATCGCTCATACTATGCTCAGGCGTATGTAGTATACCCCCGGCAAATACTTAAATGCGTTCTATGCCCGGTCCTCCATGCGTCGTTCGATCATCTAACTTATCTCATTTCACCTAGTAACGATCGATTGGATCAGATGCGCGTATATTCAGGGATTCTGAATAGCGACCGGCATACTTGTCGCCTTTCTGGACGTGGTTGGGTGGGGCGGTGGTTATTCGTTTCGTTATTGATGTTGTGGCAACAGAGCCGGTTTTCAAGCGCGTCTCGGTGCCTTGGGATGCTTAAAGTTAAACTTCTTGCTCTTTTTAAACAGTCGCATATCTTGTAAGAGATGTTCGTCAAGCTTACAATACAGCAGAGCTTGCTCTCTTCCGAACACTTCTTGCGTCATTATTTTATTACGTGGCCTTTCTACTCCGAAACTCCCTTAAACATCCTACACCCAATTACCCTTAATTACCCCTCACGCGCAGTCTACCTTGACCATCATTTTCCGCTTCAACTGCTTGGGTCCTGTTCGGTTCTCCGTTTTTCGTTTTCCGGTTCCATTTTGTTCCCGTTTTTGGTTTTGAGCTTTAACAGGGGAAAGCTAGCTAGTCCCATAACTGACGCAGTCATGTGGCTCCGTTTCCTAGCCAGAGATCCAAAAGTCCAGCTGGAAAACGGACCCCCCTGCCGCCTAAAAGGGAGAAAACATAAGGCGAATTAACACTAGATAGGGCTTATTTCAGTATAGGAGCACCGGCAATTTCTAGCGCCGCTTTGTGGTAGCCAGACATACGTATTCTAAACACGACGCCGTTTCCGTCTCCGTTTTCTAGATAGAGTTCAGATTATTCGCAGATTGGGTTCGGCAGACGCAGAATGAAGCTGAAATGAACAAGTCCTTAACCTTTTGCCTGCAGTTAAGAAGATATTAGACTCCCTTCGACCGAAGCTTGGTTTCTCCATTTTCATGAGAAGCCTGTTGCTTCTCTATTTCTTTAGTCATATTTTCTCTTTCTTATACAAAGGAGAGAATAAACTTCAACACAAGCCTTTTCCCTGCGGATCAGCAATTAAACGAGTCACCACTTGCGGATCCCGGCCATGTTATGATTTTTCTACGCTGCAAGCCCATGTCACGTGGCTGCAACTTGGCATTCTCGGCCCATAACTCCGGGGAAAACGACGAAGCAATCAATCCTCCGCACTTTATGTCCTAGCTTAGCCTGGAGATGAGCGAGTGCCACGGTCTTAACGCAATGGGGCAGAATATGCGGCTCAACAACCATCGGGGATCCACTCTCTCGTAATGCAGTTCCGAGCAGCGTTTTTTGCGCAAGCGAGGCATCGGATACTACGGCTTGCACTATCGGCATCTGACTGACAGAAGCCGATCTCCGACCGCCTCCAAGGTACTAGAGAGTGGGCAAGCCACATGCCCAAGCCTAATTTAATGCCTTGTTGATCTGCACAGATTGTTACCAGTCTGAGCTCTGGCCATAGTGCTGGATCAACGTGCGACCGAACCTGCTACCCAATGGGGCATTGGGCCTAATGCGGGGAGAAGACGATTTGTGCAGGCAAAATGCAACTGTTGCTGCCAGGCTCCACTCGAGACGTGCGCTCAACCGCCATGACACCATCAGGCACATTTGGCTTTACTCTACTAGGCCACAGTGCAGACTCTTCGGCCATGCGACGGTATTTGATCGGATTGACGTACAGTGGGTAGGGCGGTAAATATCATGTATGGAGGCCCACAGCGGAGCGGAGAGCGCATTGAGGTCGTATTTTTCCCCAGCTGCAGCTATAAGTAATAAAGAGGGGACCCCATGTGTTCGTCTGGTGCTTATTGACTTAAGCTTCCTACAACGACAAGGAGCTCTGGCAATATGGCGACAGCGTACGAAGGAGAGAAGATATCTGCGCACGATACGGCCCAGATCTCGGAGCACCACACAAAACCCAGCGCCGTTGCCACCATGGATCCCGAAAGGAGGAGGCAGGTTGAGAAGTCGCTGAAGCGCAAGTTGGATGCACGATGCTCGCTTTTCGTGCTGATCTATATTATGAACTGTAGGAGATTTTTCAGATAGGTCGTTGCATACTCAATATTTGGTGCTAATCATTACTACCAGATCTCGACCGAAACAACATTGCTGCAGCGCGTCTAGGCGGTCTGGAAGAAGACCTTGGTCTCACTCCCACCCAATACTCGACCTGTTTAAGTATCCTCTACGTCGGTTACATTCTGATGCAAGTCCCATCGAACATGATTATCAACGTGATACCCCGACCGTCGCTCTACATTTCAGTCGTTATGTTGGTATGAAACTTCTTCTCCATACCTTAACATAAAATCACTTTGCTAACATTACTTTTTCCCCTTAGCTCTGGGGAATGATTAGCACATTAAGCGGCAACGTCAACAATTTCAGCGGCATGGTCGCCATTCGCTTTTTCATTGGATTCGTTGAGGCAGCTTTCCTGTAAGAATCCTCCTATTACCATATATTTGCGCAGTTAGGGTGGAAATTAACATTACAGATTCTAGGCCGGGAGCACTGCTCATCCTTTCCAAATGGTACACCAGACGCGAACTCACGCTTCGTAACGCCATTCTGTTCTGCGGAAATCTCATCTCGAATGCGTTTTCGTCCCTCGTAGGCGCGGCTGTTTTGGGCAATATGGAGGGGACTCTGGGCCATGAGGTGAGGGTTATAATCCGTTAAATTATCTTTTTTTTGCAGCAAATACTGATATACGAACAGGCTTGGAGATGGCTCTACTGGTAGGCACTAGACTTTTCAGGTAAAAATCATATGCAGCTAACACAAAATTAGGATCGAAGGAGCAGCAACAATGGTCATTGCCATTTCTGCAGCATTCATCCTACCCGATCTACCACACAACACCCGCGGCTTCACTGAGGAAGAACGTGCCGTCGCCGTTCTACGAATGACCGAAGACGTGGGTGAAGCCGACAAAGACTCCGCCGAGCAATCACCCTTTGCAGGCCTCTTCATGGCAGTCAAGGACGTCAAAATCTACATTTTGATGATCACGTTTACCGCCTACGTCACCGGTCTCTCGTTCAACGCCTACTTCCCCAGCTTAACCAAGACGCTCGGATTCGGCTACATCACCACGCTGCTCATGAGCGCCCCACCGTGGGCCTTTGCATGTGTTGTCAGTCTGATTAATGCATGGCATTCGGATCGCCAGCAAGAGCGGTGCTGGCACATTGTCGGACCCATTCTCGTTGGCATCGTGGGTTTCGTTATTTCTATGGCCACGGCAAACACGGCGGCGCGATATGTAGCTTTGTTCCTACAGGCGTCATCGTACGCTGGCTTCATTGTTTTTTACTCGTGGATCTCGTCGTCGTTTCCTCGACCGCCGGCTAAGCGCGCAGTAGCTATTGCTATGATTAATGCTTTTAGTCAACGTACGTATCCGCTTGTTATATTCTCAATTATCCAAGAAGAACATAACACTAACAATTCTCGTCTTCAAGTGGGCAATATTGCTGGATCCTACGTCTGGAACATGTCGGCGAATGGGTACAGGAACAGCTACGGCGTTGTTACGGCCATGTTTGGTGCTACGATCATTGGATGTCTAATCTTTAGATTTATTCTCATCCGCCTCAACAAGCGATTAGACGAAGGAGCAGATGCGTGGGTTGTACACGGCGATGTTGCCGAGCAGACTGCGGCTACCGAGGGCGTGAGCGTGGAAGAAGGCAAGAAGATGATGGCTGGGTTTAGGTACTTGGTGTGAGAAACTCTTAAAAGAGGATGGATGGAAGCTCAAAGCTTAATGTACTTTTGATTGAGATCATGAAAGCATTTTTCTCAATGATGCACGATAAAATTAGTGGCAGCAAAACACTTGCAATGACTAAAAATCTCAGTTGCTGCTTTTGCTGGCCGCTGTTGTTGAAAGTTTCTTTTGTTTTATTTTACTAAGGGGAGCCATAGATCTAGCCATTGACGTCACCTGTAAGAGTACGATTTCACACGACCTCTTCCTCGTTGAGCTTGATGCCCCTCTCAACCAGCCCTTCAATCCATGAATTGAACTCTTCTCTCATCTCGGCTGGGATCACATGGCCTTGCCCCTTGATAAAGTGTTTCTCAATCTCACCTTGTTGCCAGACATCGTCTTCTTCCTCAATGCCCAGCCAATTTTCCTTGCCCGTTACTCCCTCGCCTTTCTCGAGACCCCTCCACAAAACTACGCCCAAAGGAAAAGTCAGCATTCGATCCTTTGTACCATGGACAACCATGATTCTCTTTTTGCCGATGGTTTGGGCAATTTGCTGCAGTTGCTGGGGGCTTTTGTAATGCCAGCCAGCTGCAATGGCCTGCAGGATGAAGGGTGCTTTGGAAAAGTACTCTGGGTGCTCGCGTTTCCACATTTCATTTGCAGCAAAGCGGTCCCCGTTGGTCGGGAAGGCCTGGACGACAGGTTCCAGGGTGTCTGTTGCGTCTAGCCATTCTTGGGTATATAGATTCTTCTTGACGCCCTCAATCTGGGTATCAAGGGACTTGGGTATGAAGAGATTGGCACGGTTCCAGAGGTTTTCTAAGAAGCCCTGCATGGGTCAACTCGTGTGTAGGTTGGCCAAGTGGCAGCAATTGCGGGACCTACTGTGGTTCTGAAGAGATGTGCAGCTGTTGATACAAGCGACAGGGTGCATATGCGTTCTGGTATCAACATTGCCTATATCATGGTCAGCGCTAAGCCATCTCACAGCCTCTTTGCTTATCAGGAAAGATTTTTCGCTCAGGTCTTGTCGACTAACACGTAATGGTATCAAGGCAATGCAGGCGCTGCCTGGCGAAGACGTACGGGAAGAGCCGTGTACAAAGAGGAGCGGAGGGCGTATGAACCGCTGAGATTACAGGGCGAGGCATGGTGTCAGAGAGGACGATGTCGTTTTTTGAGGCGCTTGGCGTCTGCAGCTGGGGTGTATGTGTGTCGGTTGACGGAACGTCGCGTATCCGGTGTCTGATGGTTGCAGACGGTCGTTGTACGCCTGACGATGCAAATTCAAAAAAACCACGACTCACAATCTCCTGGGCAATCATTCCTCCCATGCTGATTCCGATAACGTGCAGATCGCGTTTAGCGGTCCAGCCAACGTGGTCAATAACTTCAATCAGGTCCTTTGCCATTTCGGACGTCGAGTATCTCGACGTGGGCTTATCCGAATCACCAATGCCGCGGTTGTCGGTCACCAGGCACGAGTACTGGTCGCCCTTTGTATGGCCAAAATCCTTGGTCTGGCGCTGCCAGGCATACTTCATGCCTCCCAGGCCCATGACCCACTACATGATGTTAAATCTGAAGAGGCTGTGTCGGAGAGTAAAATAGAAAAAAAAGTGATGTCGGCGTGTTCAGCGACCTGAGACGCCGGGCAGATGTTGAGACGACAAATGCAACCGAAACGAAACGGTGACAGGAGAGAGGTGATGATTGCTGCATGCCTGAGGTGGCACCCATGTCGAAGGGGAGAGAGTAATGCCGAGAGGTGGGACCACTTACTACCAGGTGTCGAGGGCCACTGCCGTGAAGCTCATAGGCGACATCAAAAGGCCCGCCTCGGTCTTTGGCGACAGGTACCTTTCCTTGGCTTTGGGGTGTCAGTTGCCAGACGATGTGGGGGTATTCTGGGTGCTGGGGTAGCTCTTGGGCAGTCATTGGTGCCATGGCTGGGCGTAAGCTGGTGGGGGTGGAAGCGGGTTAGTTAGTACGCTATGAAATGTGTGCAGTATGCGTGTTATAGTGGTAAGTAGCATGTAGGTGTACATATGCGTGCAGTAGTAGTGCAATTGTGCATAGCAGTGGCGCAGCGGCAACAGACTTGTGGCGTAGTAGGCGGTAGCAGGTTCCGTGGATGGTGCATGGATGGATGCTGTTTGTGTATATGTCGATGCGTAGGGCAGACTTACTAGGCGGTTGTATGGTTATGGCGGTATTAGGGTACAACGTGCGCAATGTGCAGAGAAAGAGGGTTTGGGGCGGGGATGGATTGTGCGACTCGGACCAGAAGTGGCGGACGTCATTTGTGTTGGCCGGGCCGGGCTGCGACAGTCAGCCTCAGGTGGCAGTGGATGCGATGCGCACTTGCGTTTCACCTTTCGCCAGCAACTGGCGGCCCCTACGCATACTACGCATGGCCCCCCGCCGATCTGCCCTCTTGCTCCCTGCATGGCCTCCCGAAAGACGACGACGACAAAAAAAACAACGACTACCACGATTTTTATTTTCTGACGATTACAACGATCAATTCCTGTCCCTAACGACACTGTTGCCGGCGCTGCCGCCTGCAGCCACAGCTACAGCCACAACCACAGCCACAGCCACAGCCACACTCACTACCACGCCATAGCAGTACGACAATCTCCACTCCCACCTCCACCATGGACCCCTCGCACTCCGGCTTCTACGTCGGTGGTACCCCCATGATGAATTCCCAGCCGCCGCGCATCTTTGGCAGCGGCACCTTTGACGCCTCGCAAATGCCCTCCGCCAACATGTTTGCTCATGACGACTTGGACGACCACAACGATGGAAGCGATGCCAAAAGGCGCCGGATTGCACGGGTACGCACCCTCGCCCGCCCACGCAGCCAGACACACAGCTGGACGCGGCATCCCATGTTGGTGCTGACTGGTGCTGCAGGCATGCGACATGTGTCGCAAGAAGAAGATCAAGTGTGATGGCAAGATGCCTTCGTGTACACATTGCCAAAACTACAAGACCGAGTGCATATTCACTCAGGTCGAGAAGAAGCGACAGCCGCCAAAGGGGTGCGTTCCTCCCCTCTTCCTGCCACTGCTATGGCATTGCCCCTTGTGCGACACGACAACTAGCTGACTGTGCCTAGCGCCAAGTACATCGAGGGTCTCGAGAACCGCCTCGCACGCATGGAGTCGCTCATGAGACTCTCCGGTATCCTCCCCGAGGACGACGACGGCAGCACAGACCTGGCCATGCTCGAGAAGCGTCTCGAGGCACGCGCCGGACGGTCGGCTACCCCCAGAACAAGCAGCATTCACGAGCGGAGACCCTCCGTAGCACCCCACTCCGCCCCATCAATGGCCAGTGATGCACCCACACACGCAGCCTTACCCAGCCCTACGAGTGGAACTGCTTCTCCCAGTCCCGACGATCAACCTGCCGAGGCAAAGGACAAAGACGAGGATGCCCTGGCCGAGATGATGTGCTCCTTGGTCACAAACAACTGCGGCGAGACAAGATACATTGGTATGTCTTAGCTCACAATCATGCCTGCTCTTTACTAACCACTAACCCGCCTAGGTTCCTCGTCCGGCTTCTCCATCTTCTCGCCCAAGGGTATCCAATGGGTCAACGATAAGACGGGCGACAACTCGTTCCGTGACATGATCTCCACAGCTGCTGTCGAAGACAACAAATGGATACAATGGCGACCGGACGTCTTTCAGGACATCTTTAAACGGCGCGTCTACAAGCCGTTACCACCCAAGCACGAAGCTATGTCCCTGCTCAAGGATTACTTTGAAAACTTCAACTGCATGTTCCCCCTATTTCACGAACCCACCTTTATGCATCTCGTCGACAAACATTATTCCAAAGACCCCTACGAAGGCTCGGGCTGGTGGGCAAGTTTGAACGTAGCCTTGGCTTTCGCCCATCGACTACGCGTCATGAGCAATCTCGTGCCTGCAGAGGAGGACGAAAAGGCTTGGCAGTATCTTAAGAACGCAATGAGCGTCATGGTCGAGCTCACTATGCGCAACACTGATTTGCTCAGCGTGCAGGCTTTATTGGGAGTAGTAAGCAACTCAGAGCAACCCCAGTCCCTACCAACCATCCACCTAATACTGTATAGGGTCTCTTTTTGCTAGGAACACCCAATCCCCAACCCACCTATTTCTTCGTCGCGACTGCCATGCGGCTGGCACACAGCATTGGTCTCCATAAGAAGGGCGCCAATTTTAGCCTCAACGCCGCAGAAGTTGAGCAGCGAAGGCGTGTCTTCTGGATTGCCTACATGCTTGACAAAGAGTAAGCCCCATACTGCATCCACCTGTTTCCTTGTATACTTGATTGACCCTGCAAAGCATCTGTCTACGTTCTGGTAGACCCCCCGTGCAAGATGATGATGACATGAATGTCGAGCTACCAAGCGAGACGCCACCCGACAACATTGGCAACATCCCACTCGCTGATGGCAAGGGCACTATGAACCTCTTCCGTCTCATGTGCACCTTTGCCGTAATCCAGAGCAAAGTCTACAAGGGCCTGTACTCAGTTAAGGCTTCCAAGCAAACTGATGGCGAACTTCTCAATACCATTGGCGAGTTGGATAAGGAACTCGAAGCCTGGAAAGACGGCATACCCCTCGAGTTCCGCCCAGAACATGACATTAAAGCATCACACACGCCCCTCATCCTCCAGGTTGCTGTGCTACATCTCGGCTATTACAACTGTTTAACTACTATCCACCGTATGAGTGTCCACCACGGATATTGGACCAGCCGACTCTCAAACTTTGCCATTCAAGGTTTGAATGCACGACCCCTGAACCCCAGGGTCTTCATGTCGGCCCAGCTCTGTGTGCAGGCTGCTCGTGCGTCCATTCACTTGCTCAAGTACATACCAAAGGGTGACTTGTCATGTGTTTGGCTAGTAATCTACTTCCCCGTCACGGCACTCGTCACACTCTTTGCAAATATTCTCCAAAATCCACAGGATACCCGGTCGCGATCCGATCTCAAACTCATGAAGTTGGTTGTCAACTTCTTGAATATGCTCAATGACGAACAAGGAAGTGGCAGTGTGAAGCGCATGTGTACCGTTTGCGCCGAATTTGAGCGAATTGCAGCTACTGTGTTAGAAAAAGCTGATCGCGAGCATGCGTCACGGCGGAAGAGGAAACAAGGCGACAGCGAACAAGACGCACAAATTGAAGCCACAGCTGCCGAGTTGCTCTCCACTGGCCGTAATAACCACTCATCACCGCAGCAGGCAACCACACCGCAAAACACCAATGCATCCGAGGGCTTAATCTTCAACCCAGACTTCCACGGCTTCAACGAGGTATGTTTGACCAGCTTTTGCATGACACAAAGCTAACATTTTCAGCCATTTCCCTTTTCGCCAAACTTTACCCATGCATCATTGCAGCCCAACGTCCAAATGAGCCAGTATGGCTCGCCTGGCATTACCGCACAAATGCTACAGCAACAGCAAAGTCTACCTATGACAAATGGTGCTGACGTGAACGGCATAAGTTCTAGCATTAATGCAATGGCTGCCATGGGTCAGTTTGAGCAGACCTTCAACAACGTTCCACAAGATTTGTGGAAAATGCCCATGACACTTGAATGGGATTGGGCAGATATGACCGGCGGCTTCTCAAGTTACGAGGACGGTATAAGCACGAATGGTGTTCTTCCGGACTTTGCGAACAGCACTGGCCATGGAACCAGTGAATTCAACCAAAGTGCTATGAACGGCGGACGCCGATGATGGGATTTCGGATCCATTACCACACATACTTGCTTTTTTAACAACTGTACAACATACACGATTACGTGGCCTAGGTGGGTGTCACAAGGGCGCTTCATCGTGGTCAAGGAGTTGCTTGTTGGATCCTTTCAGGGATTTTTGCTAGCATGCTGCATTTTCCCAACTGCATATAATACCACGGAAGCTCATGACACTAAATTTTAAGTACCAAGTATACAGGTTTGTAATATATACAACACATTTATTGTGCTCGGCGCTTGTCCAATGGTGGCTTATGCGCGCGCCCACATTTAGTGGAAACCAAGACCGGTGGTCTTCGTCGGCGCCAGACTAGGGCGCGCCACCAAGGCCATAGTTGTAGGATCTTCAATGTACGGTTTCGTAACTATGATGCTGCAGATTTCTTGCTCCGATTTACATATACTTGATTGTTCATCCTGTCGCATGCCTGTCTCCTTTGTTTCAATGCTGGTATCTCCGACTTCTCTCGACTACAAATATTACTACCGTGCTGTTTGATACAGCTGTCAGTGAATCATCATGCTCAATATCACAGCCTTACTGTCCACCCTGATCACGGCAAACCATATCTTGTCGTACCACAATGTGCTTGATTCGTTTGGTCATGTCAGTGTCCGTAACCCCAAGACAAACACGACCTTTTTCATCGCATTACAGCTCGGTATACAAACATTTCGGTTTCTGTGATGCGTCTCTGCTTCTTTTCTTTTTGTATATGTTTACTTCTTCTCACATTTGCCCAGGCCCAGCGGTAGTCTCCAGCCCCTCAGACATTGGCGAGTATCTGATTTCGGATGGGTCGCCAGTAAACGGCACAGAAAGTGGCTACGCGGAGCGCTATATCCATAGCGAGATTCTCAAAAGATATCCAGATATAAATGCCGTTGTACACAGCCACGCAGAGGACGTCCTTCCCTTCACCGTCATCGACACACCACTTGAGCCTGTCTACCACATGGCAGGTTTCCTTGGAAACTCGGTCCCCATATTCGACATTGAGAACGCGTACCAAGAAACCGATCCACGAGACTTACTCGTCAACAGCCCCAGACTAGGTGCGGCACTCGCACAAACCTTTGGCGTCAACGAAACCCAACCCACCAGTCCAGCACACGGCACGGTTCTGCAGCGCGGTCATGGTTTCGTTACCGTAGGAACGAGCATCGAGCAGGTCACAGATTTCGCTTACTATGCTGCCAGTAATGCTCGCGTTCAAACAAAGGCGCTTTTGTTGGTAAATGCTGCGCATGGTGATGGTGGTATAAAGTATCTAAGCGAGCAGGAAAGAAAGGCCACGGCGGAAATGAATTCTTGGATTGTTTTTAAGCCGTGGAAGCAGTGGGTGCGCGAGGTGGAGAGGAGCGGGAGATTTGTAAATGAGTTGGGGACGCCGCCTACAGGGGAAGCGTAAGCTATGGACCGAGTGTCTAATAAAATTTTGGAACAAATTGATCGTTTATATATGCCCAAGTTGATACAATCATATAGGCAAAACTCAGGGTTCGTGATGCAGTTCATGGTGTTGAGGTTTGGCCCACAACGCACGTGGCGTTAGCGTGCCGCAGCTGCATCCAACGACGTCAACGCAGTTTCGCATCCCGGAATCTTGCGCCCGAATCTCCTTGCCTTTTATTTATTCCGTCCCACCGCGTTTCCTGTGCCACAGCTCCAGGCCACAATCTATGAAGCTGTGCTCCTGAACACATACATCTAGTTCCCGCCCCCCCCCCGGAAAACGACTATCGGCGCACGCGACCACATACAGCACTAGCGGCGTGATCGGCTTGCGCGTGCCTAACTCAAGACCGCCTGTCGTCGGCGGTACCCGTTTGTTCCCTGTTCCTCTCTCCCGCCTCGCCCACATCTTGCCAGCAATGCCGTCGCTCAAAATCTCCATTCCGGAGACGCACGAAGAGACTCCTGAGCACAGCAAAGCGTATACCGCCTACACCATCAAGATTGAGCATCCCTTTCCACGCGCGGCAACCATCGTATCCAAACGCTACTCTGACTTTTGCGCTCTGGACAACGCACTCCGCTCAGAAGTCGGCGCTGCACCACCCACTGCGCTGCCCCCTAAATCATGGCTCGGCGGTTTCCTTGGCCTAGGCAACACCAGCAGCTCGCCAGAAAACATCGAAAAGCGACGTGCAGGTCTTGAAGCCTACTTGCGCGCCATTGAGACGGCAGAAGACGGGCGGTGGCGCGTCTCCAAAGCGTACAAGACATTTCTGGGGTTAGGCGATAGAGACACGAGCAACGGGAAAAAGGCTAGCAATCTGCCTGGATCCCAGTTTGGCAAGGACAGAGTGAGAGATAGTTCGGACTGGCTAGACAAGCATGCAGAGCTCAAGAGCAACCTGCAAGACGCACGGCGCTGGCTGACGAAGCGTGAACAAGCCACAGCCGCCACCGCGCAACACGAAGCCGCAGCGAACGCAAAGAAGAGTCTCGTCCGAGCCAGCACCCTCATTTCCGCCCTCGATGAAGGGCTCGCACGCCTGAGTGGAAACAGCACCGACGAATGGAGCGGCGAGAAACTCGGCCAGGGCGAGCTCCGCAGACGAAGAGACGTAGTCAGCGGTCTGCGCAAGGAGCGTGACGGCCTTGAATCCGTCCTCAACAGTATGGCCGTCAAGGCCGCAATGTCCGGCTCCGGTTCCTCGGCCACACCGTCGACCTCCTCAGCCGCTGTAACTGAGTCCCAAAAAGCAGGACTCTTCAAGGGTGCTGCTTCAGCTAAGCCCTCGGGTCGCCGTGTCCTGGGTGCCCCGGCCCAGGAAACAGATCGAACGCGCGAGTTGGATAACGAGGGTGTCCTGCAACTCCAACAGCAAATCATCAAAGAGCAAGATGAAGATCTCGTTGATTTGACTACAATCGTGCGCCGCATGAAAGAAATGGGCGTGCAGATTAATGCCGAGCTCGTCGAACAGAACGCTATGCTGGGCTTGTTTGAAGAGGATGTTCAGCGTGTTGATGGCAAGATCAAGATTGCGAAGAAGAGGATTGAGAAGATTAGGTAGGACATTTACGCTCGTATGCATGCATGGTGGATTGGTTTGCATTTTTTTGGGTCTGCCTGGATCACTCGCTTTTTTTGTTGACCATGTCTCTTTGATCACATATATGGAGTTTTTGGGTTAGCCAGTGGCGTTGTTTTGGAAAATGTGACATGGATAACTAAGTTAATATAATGAATGATACCCCTTTTTTGCATTGGCAACTATACATGGTTGTGTACGACTTTATAATTTTTTTCCCAGGTGCATTTTGCAAGCTTCTCGAAAACAAATGGAGAAGGAAAAGGTTAATTCAAGAGGGAAAAAAATCACAAAGGCATCATGCAATCAAAAAGTACCATTTACGCTAAAACTATCAAAGATGCCCTCTCTTACAGCATCCTAATCAGTACCATCACCCAATCTCATAGTACTCAAGTTTCTCGACCGAATCTTCAAGATATGATCCACCGCCTCAATCAGATGCGGCACAAACTTTGCCGGGTTTTCAGTTGCAGGAAAATGGCCCAAGTCAGGCATGACCTTGTGCACTGCACCTGGTATCTTGTCCGCCGTCTTTTGCGACATTTCGGGCGTGTTTGACCAGTCATACTCGCCCGTCAGCATGTACACGGGGCAGCTCTGCGTGTCTATCGATGCAACGCGGGATCGGCCGTCCCAGCCGCCAAAGTAGAAGTCGAGGTCGCCGTGGAAGATCTAGGGAAGGGTTAGACAGTAAATAGGTAGTCGAGGGAAAACTTTGAAAATTTTCGTACCCCATAAGCTTGAGCACTATATGTATGCCATATCAGTTGTTTGTTCGCCTTGGGTGCAGTGGGAGCCATCATCTAACAACACGTTAGCTCCTATTTTTTTTTTCTTACTCAGACATGCTCGTTACGCACGCCATAAACCCACTCCGGGTTGAACAATGACTGGTTGACGTATGGAGAGCGATCGTGCCATTGACGCTCCATGTTAATATATTCTGAACTGCAGCCATTGTCAGCATGGGGAGCCTGCTGCATTCCTGGTTTTTGCCTACCCTTGCAGAGGAATAGTACCAATTGCACCGACTTCTCTGTGACGAGTGGCAACTGCAAGGCAGACCTGACCAGCCATACTGGCACCGCAAATAATCGGCCTGCGCAGACCCAACTTTTTTACAAAAGCAGCAATGATGCCCACGTAGCTGTCTTCGGTGTTTGTATGTGCCGAGGCATTCTTGGTAGGGAAGCTGCGTCCATGGCCGGGCAAGTCAAACGCAAACATGGTGCACTTTTTACGCATACGTATGTCGTTCATAACACCATGGTATTGTCGACTGTCGCTGCCGGCGGTATGCAGAAAGACAATGGGTTGCTTGCCTTCGCCCGAGTACTCGTAAAATACCTTACTTTGTTACCAAATTGCAGCGTCAGTATGTCTTATGTATCAAGTTGCAAAGGAAACATGCGTACCATCGTCCCCAAACTGGAGCTTTCAGATATATGTACTTTCCGGTAAGAAAGTCATTGTCGATTTCAGCCTGCTCCTCCTCGGCAAGTGGACCGCAGTGGGCTTCGTGAATGAGTTCAAGGACACGTCTCCAGACATGAGTCCATTGTGCAAAGGCCGTCTGGTCGCCCAGAACCTCGATACCTTTTTGCTTAATGTTCATGCCGAACATGCCCCAGTAGCTTTGGTAGGGCATGGCTGGGACTGGTTTGAAGTGCTGCTCCCATTGCTCGGGAAGTGCTGAAAGGGTGAATAGAGCGTCCTTGGAAGTGCCATTGTTGGCTTTTGCGCTGCCGTTGGTAACAGTGATGAGGAGCGTGTTATCAGAAGCACTTGACTTGATGCCAAACGACACTGGCTTGTCAATAGCATCTGAAGTGACAAAAGCTTTCAGTTGGTCGTCAGATTGAAGGAGCTTGGATAGCGTGTCTGAAGTTCCCTTCAAAGCCGTAGTCAGGTCAGACCAGTCAGACATGGTGGTTCACGAGATGTAATGAAGTCGCTGTAAATTCCCAGGACAGATAGCACAGAAAACGAGGACAGATAAAGTACAAAGTGACAGCGCCCTCTGGGTATATAACAACGCGTGAATCCCAGCACCACCTGCGCGGAGCTAGCTAGCTACAGAGCTATAGGGAGGGGTAGCCTGCAATGCGGGGTCGGTGATGCACACGTGGGTGTATATCTCGACTTCGCTCGTCATTGTTGCTGGCTCTGACCGGAATCGGACGACTGACTGGTGCCGCGTGTTCTGATGGGGAGGCGGACAATGCTGGATCCTCTAGCGCAACCGGGTCGAGGTCAAAAGAGGTGGATAGCACTGACACGACGGTGCTAAGCTCAACTCATCTCGGCGCACCTCATCCCCCACCTCACAAGCACAGCGCCTATTACTTACCTTGTTTTAACTCACCGGGATAAACACAGCACCAAGCATTGAAATTGTATACTGAGTAGAGAAACGTGAGAAGAAGTGAGTATTATGAGATACCTGGTACTGGTATGCGAGGCGTCGACTATACATGAGAGAAAAAAAGAGATGGCGCTTGTTGTTGCGTCTGGTGAATTGCAAGGAATATGTGCTACCGTCAACCACCCACTCCCCATGCACCAACATCTTATGTGATTCATAACCTCATTTGAAAAAGTAGAAAGTAAGCCCCCCAGAAAGTGGTATCCTCGCTCGCGCTTCCAAATGCAAACATGACTTTCCCATATCAGAGCGTGTTCTTCTCTAGAGACCCGGAAGACCCGGCAGACAGAGGAGATGAAATGGATTCTAAAGAGTCGGTAGGCGTGAACAATCCAACAGATGCCGTGGATTCCGCAGATGCATAAGACGAAGCAGACAATGGAGATCCCGTAAACACGGAGACTCTCAGAATACCGCTGCCTTGTCGAGATCCAGTCGCGTCTGCAGGGTCGACACCTTTGGCACGCATGTTGACTTTGGCCGCTCCAGTAGCCCCAGTGGAACCGCACCCCCTAGACGCCTCCAATAACGCTTCAGCATCCAATATGGCCTGTCTGAGTTCCTTCCGCATCTTGTCCGGGGCATCAGGAGGACCACCGCCCGTCTAAAACGTCTCCTCCTCAACACCCTCAGCCTCGGGTGGAATCTCAAAGCCCTCCTCGGTTGAGTAGAGAATCGTCTGAATTTGCTTGAGTAGACCCTCGTCCTTCTCGAGCTCGGGGTCAGCCTCCATTGCTTGTTGGATCAAGAGCTCGATATCGCGAAGCTTGCTGAAGTAGAAGTCGCGCTCGCGCTCAAGGCCGGTGACGGTCTCCTTGAGTGCAGTGTTCTCTTCGCGTAGCGCAGCAGAAGCAGCTCCTCCTCCAGAGGCGAGAGGGGTACGTGTTCGGGGAGCGGCAGTGTTACTAGCAGCTGGTGCTCTTCGGGCGGTGGTGGCAGCGCGCGACGCGGGGGCGGCACCAGTGGAAATACCGCCTTGGCCCTTGCGGCGAGCAACCGGATCGTACTCGTGACCGGGGAAGTGCTGGTCCCAGTATTGCTTGACAAACTGGAGGAATTCCAGGTTGTCCTGCATCTTGCACTTGACCAGTGATTCGACGCGGATGGGCTTGTCAATCTGGTGCTTGGCGAACGTGTCTGGTCGGGTTAGCCAGGGCAAAGACAGCGGACAATCAATCATCTACAAGGGGGGATGGCATGGTGCAGGCATCTAACGTACTCTGTAATATCTTGAAGTTCTGCAGATATGCATATTCGGTATTGGCGTTGAATTTGACTCGGCTCATGGGTACATCATCTGCACACTGTTAGGATTAACGGCACTCCCAGGACAGGCAGATTGGGGCCCTACAGAATATGCTGTCAAATACCTGGCATAGTGCTGCTCTGTACCAAACCATCAGTATATGCGCTTCCAAGTGTCTCGTCTCAAGGCCGTAGCGGCTCGATGCATCATGAGCGGAAGACGTACCCGGTACCACATTGTTCGACCTTTGTAATATTGAGCTGGAGAAGGTTGTTCAACCAGGCGACGAGTTCCTGCCTGCGCGCATGTTTCTGTCAGTTCGTGTTTGTCGTATGAGGCGACGTGCCCCCCAGGGTGACGAGTGTCTGGCAAGAGCCTGAACCCCACTTGGACGGGCGTACCTTGATTCTCCCATGGTGAATATCTAAGTATGGTTGTCGGGGACAATGTTGTTGGATGGTCGGTGATGGGCTAAGAGCATGCAAGGGTAAGGGGTGTGGAGGCTTGGGGATGGATAGATGGTCACCGTCGAGATTGCTGTTATTTGTTGATGCGCCCTCGCTCATCGGCCGCTCGACATTTTGGGCTGCTGCCCCACGACCCTTTTAGCGCCCTGTCGGTGCGTCTGGTCACGTGCCTTCCCCTTTCACCTTTATTTCTCCATGTACACTCGCAATCATGCATTTCTCTCAAACCTCACATGTGAAATACTGCTAGAATACCTTCTTAAATGATATCTGTAACGCAGACTTGTGGTGCCATGTGTACATAATACCTATGTTCTACATGTATCTGTGTACATAGACATTGATCGCCAGTTCCGCTTGGATCACCTCCGCCTAGTGCACAGTATACTCTGCAAATTTGCTCCTCACCGTCACTTGGTCTCCAGCCTTGGCATCCCCTGGATGGTTTGGGTCGATACCTTCCCTCAGCTTAGAGTTTATGTCAAGGTTTGTATACTAGTCCACCACCCAGAGAGGGCTCTCGATCTGGTTGAGACGCTGTGTCTAAGCAACAATCGCATAATTGAGCTCTTAGATTCTAGAGTCGTAGTTTCCAAACTCAATAGCGATGATTTGTGCCGCCTTCCGATAGTTGAGCCTGGCTATCTGCATGGAGCCCCAAGACGAAGACTGTTGTATGGACAGTGGACATGGCTGAGACCAAGTGCGCATGGTGTTGACTAGCTTGGCGAATGCAGCGATAATGTCTGCGACGTCCTTGCTCTGTTGGACAACATCATCAGTCTCTACATGTATGGTGATCACTACGGCTGAAATCGCCTGTAACTACCTAGCCAACTGATTCTTGTTGGCCATGTCCAACGCCGAAAACCTTGAATGGGTCTAGCTGTTACTGTCGTAGTCTCAGGACCTGTGGTTGGTTTCCATCCCAATACGCCCGACAAAATTTATACTCGCTCATTCATGGGGCCGAAGACACTGCCAGAGCTTACTGGGTCAGCAGATAATTTTCGTGATGCTATCATCAAAGGGCATCCGAAGTACATCGGATTATACCGCTCGCGGATAGGGCCGGCACGACTGTAACGACACTGTTAAGAATGAGAAATGCCAAAGGTACCATGTCAGCAGTTCCAGACGCATCGCGCCAAGGTAAGCCCAGAAAAATACGATGGAGAGATTGCCTCGGTCCATACTTGAACCAAAAAAGAAAACAGCAATAGCTTCGCAGACTGCGTCGGCGTTGCTCACGTTGTGACAAACTCTAAAATTTGCCGGCTGGATAGCATGCTGTCGTTGGCTGGATGAAAAACCTGTGTCGAACGGAGCGTTTTGGAGTGCGTCTGATGGGATCGGAAGAAAGGCAGTTCTTGTAGAATACGATTGGTAGCAGTAGCGTGTAGTGTCACCGAGTGCGACAAGGATGGCCGACACGAGGTTAAGTGCTCGCGTTATCTGCCGTCATCTTGGAAAAATACCAGCGGTTGAGGAGTCGATCCGGATTCGTGGGGTATTCGGCACAGTGGATTGTTTTTATGCAATTATTTATACTTCATGGCATTGTGCGTTCCCTGCAGCACCGCCATACAAAATTTAATTCCGAATGAATCTCCGGCAGGACTCATGGCTAGCCCTGCAGCTGCGGTAAGCTTGTAAGTAACCAATACATCCTAGTGTGCTTTCTTTCCAGACTTCCAAAGAAGCAAGTTGGCGAAGAAAAAGGAAATTGGGAAGAAAAGAACCAAGTGTGAGAGAGTCTGCAATTGTCGAAGTGGTACACCAAACTACTAAGATGCTGGTATGCATGTACACATGCAAGCTTAGTGTAGTAACAATCTTCCAGATAAGACGCAAAGTTGAATTCTTCAAGAAAGCAAGAGGGGATTAGTCCGCGGACGTGGAGATAGATACTTACTTACATGCATAGATACGTAGGTATTCCAGACGAGGTAGGTGCCCAGGTCAGATGAGATGACCTATATTACCAAGGTCGTTGGACTAGTATGTACACAACGACTAAGATAACGGTGCCAGTCTACCAGTGACAGCAATAATTCTAGGGCTGACCGAGGTAGGGCCGTGAATCATCTCAGCTGAGGCAGTACAACGCCCAGTTGTCGATCCGGATGAAGCTCATAGCCGCAATAGGACCGTTGTTAGCCAAGGTTGGAATGTACATGCAGAAATGTGTACATGTTGGTACAACAACCATTGACAAGGGAACTGTTTACGAGGAGAGAAGGCCGTTGTAGTAGTGAACTGGCGAAGCAATCAGATGCGAGGTGACTTGTGCGCAGAAGCATATCTACGTGCCGAAACGTTCCCCGCATTCATGGTGTAGTCGAGTGCACAGAGCAGCTGCAGGGTGACGCGGCTCGAGGATCTGGATGAACTTTTACATGCAGACAGTGGTAAGCTCAGCATGTGTATACTTACACTTGGCTGGATCGACATTGAGATGGCCCATCGGCCAAGTGTGCCGGGATGCCGATGGTGTTGAAAGGGGGTCCGAATTTGGTGCCGATTGAGGTAGCTCTTGGCACGTACACCGGAGAAGATCCGACGCCAGATGCAACGGGGAAGGGTTGGAACAAAAAGCAAGCTGTGACTACAGCAAAAAGAGAGCTGGGGCTGCAAGTTGGCAAGTGTTCACGGTAACGGTGCGGGAGTGTAATACAACGGGGGGAGGGCAGGGAGGATTACTGGTAGTACGGACTTGAGACAGTTAGAGGCAGGAAATGGCAGCCCTTGGCACGGACCATAAACACCAAGAACAGGCGGCGGCGGCAGCCAGCGGCAGGTAGCGTAGTGTGTACGCGCCTATATTGGGATCGGGGGACTATGATCGTGACGACGACGACGATGATGATGATGATGGTGGTGGTGTTTTGAGGATGACGGTGATGCAAGTACGCGCGGAGTCGCTGATAAGAGAGGCGTAGCATCAGAGGCGGACTTGGAGACAGGGCACCCAAGGCCAAGACAGCCGGTCTGGCTGGTCGTAGTCATCCATCAGTCAGCCCTGTCCGCTTAGTCCGCCAAGCCAGCCAAGCCAAGCCAAGCCAAACCATCCCACGCCTCTTCGCTATGTCCAAAACACCTGCCGTCCCATTGGCCAGCCACTGCTTGCTTACTTCTTTGGCCCTGCACGCGAGCCACCGCCATGCGGCAGGGCCAAGTCGCATGGTTCCTTTGACATGACGCGTACCACCGACACGCTGCTGTTTGTCTTGTTTTCTCTCATCTCTACTTACACAGCCCGAGCACAAGCTCACGGGTCTCCGCAAAGCCGCCGTCTCCGGCCTGTATCCTCGAATTGCAGCCAGCCATGCGTACATCCCCGGAGCCTGCCCTATACCAAACCGCCCGAACACAGGGTGCAGAGCCTAAGAGCACATGTGTAGCCCCATTCTTTTGTCAGCACTCCCTCTTGGGGTCTCTTTGTGTTCCAAATAGCCAGTAATCTCATCAGTGATTATAAGCTCTTGGTTCACGCCCTCAAACGACACCACAAGACGAGACATCTCTTACCCACTATACACCTACTCCACCCCTGGGACCCCCTCTCTCATTGCTTCTTCACTTTCAATCGCATCCTTCAAGATCATGAGAGGCGTTACAAGAGCGTCAGCCTTTGGCCTGATGGCATTGGGTTCGTACTGCTCATGACCATTCACCTCTACCATTAGACTAACCCACTCCAGCATCTCTCGCCTCTGCTCAAGTATCGAGCGTCTGTCCATCCACAGGAGTTTGCTTCAAGCTGAACATTCCCCAAAACACGGCTTCTTCTGGCTCTGGAGACATTTTCTTCCAGCTTCAAGCACCCAGCAGCTATGAGTGGGTTGCACTTGGCCAGGGACGCGGTATGGCCAACTCCAACATATTCGTTGTATACACGTCTGCAAGTGGAAATAACGTCACTCTCTCACCCCGACACACCACCAGCTATTCACCTCCAACACTCAACTCCGATGCCCAAGCAACATTACTTGAGGGCTCTGGTGTATCAAATGGCGTCATGACTGCCAACGTGAAATGTAAGTCAAGATATTAGAATAGGCTCAATTCAAAAGAATCTTCTTCGCTAACAGGAATATAGGCTCAAACTGCAACAGCTGGTCAGGAGGTACCATGGATTTCAAGTCCGAAAGCGGCAACTGGATCTACGCCTACATATCCTCCGGTGGACCCAAGAACACTGACGACACTTCAGCCCGGATCAACCAGCATTCCGACCACGGCGTCTTCAACTGGGACTTTGCTCAAGCCAAGGGCGGTTCTAGCGTCAACCCGCTCATCAGCACCACATCAACTAGTAATACCCCCAACAATGGCAACACCAACTCTGACATCACAGCCGTCCGCCCCGCTGGCGCCATCACCAACCGCCGCGAAAAGCTCATTGCCCACGGTGTTCTCTCTTCCCTTGCATTTGTCATCTTTTTCCCTACGGGCGGTATCGCCATTCGCCTGGTCTCCATGTCCGGCATGGTCTGGCTGCACGGCGCATTCCAAATCTTTGGCTACATGACCTACATTGCCGGCGCCGGTCTCGGTATCCACCTCGCCCGTGGCTTAAAACAGACCGGACATTACCATGCCATCATTGGTCTCATTCTCCTTGCTGTCCTCTTTTTCATGCCCATCCTCGGATACATGCACCACCTTTTATTCAAGAAGGTTCAGAGCCGCACTATCTGGTCGCACGCTCATATCTGGGTTGGTCGTCTGTTCATCACTCTTGGTATCCTCAACGGTGGCTTTGGACTCAAACTAGCCCAACGCTCCAACTTAAGCTCGCGCGCTGGTCAAATCGTCTACGGTGTTGTTGCCGGTCTCATCTGGTTGGCATGGGTCGGTGCTATTGTCATTGGTGAGAACAAGAGAAAGAACTCGCTTACTGGGCCTGGATCCAAGCTCGCGGACGAGAGGGCCAACTCGGATGGCACTCCTGTTGATGTGAATGGAAATCATAGTCACAAGCAGCAACAGTACAAGATGGAAGAGTAGTCACTGTCGAGTACAAAATGCGTTGAGAATTTGATGCGATATGAGAGCGTTGATTGGCGTAAATGGTATAGTGTATAGAGTGCTTACAATACAAGATGAATCTTGACAATCTCAACTTTTCCAGTGTTTGTCTACAGGAGTGATGCCAAGAAACCTGTCAATTACTACTAACTTGAGACGTTTGATCCTTCACTCTTCACTGTAAAATTATCCGCTGTCGTTCGTCATTTTCTCCTCAACACTTCAAATGACGATATCCAACAAAAATTGTCCGCTTAATCATCCCTGCTGGACACATGTTTGTCGCCCAGACTAGAATGATATCACCACTTCCCCATGCATTATGTATCTCTACCAGGGATATATGCCTGATAACATGTAGACCAAAACACCGCAACAATTGTACTCGATTTTGAGTCTAAACTCCTTTTTCACCAGCTCAATAACACTACAACCCCATCTCCGTGCCCGAAATACTCAACCCCACAATTTCCCATATAACTAAACCCTTTACCCAATGTCCCTCCCTATCTTAGTCGCCCCATTCACACTCCCCGCTGGCTCCTCCCCAAACCACCAAGAACCTTGCTCGCAGCCGCACTGACCTTGAGCACATCCCTGTACGTCAAGCTGACCCGAACGCCCCTGCTACTCCTTCCCCCCATGGCCTCCAGCACCGCCTTGTCACCCAGCAAATCCCAATTTGTCACGCTCACCTCATCTAGCCCCTCGTCCGTTTCGCGCTCCGCAATGCCATGCATGACATTGCGATATGCAGCACCCGTGGTAACGAGCAGGGATCGTGGTTCCTGGTAGATGCGGGTCGGAAGAGTGATGTTCGGAGTGGGGTTCTTGGCTTCGTCATGACTTTGTGAGGTATTCCGGGCATGATTACTGGTGTTTACGTCGGCTGTCGAGGCGGGCTTGGGTAGGATATCCAGACAGAGAGGGGCGCCGAGACTGACCGTCGCGACTACGGGTGCGTACGCGTCCCCGTCTTCGTGTGGCATGATGCCTTGGCCGGGCTTGTACTCATTGACCAGTACATGGTTTGGCTGCTGGTGAGGTGTGTGGTCGAAGATGCCCAGATCCTTGAAGCGGTCTACTATAGGCGTTGTCAGGTAGACGGGTAAAGGAGAGGCCAGTAGCGTGTTGTTTTTAGTTAGTGTAGACGGAACGGCTTGGAGGCGACGGTGCGACAGGTATGTCCATCGCTGAGCTGGGATCTGGCATGAGTCAGTACTACAGATTTGTTGAGAATATCGGGTGATGAACATGCAGGAGAAAAGTGAACTTTGGGGGTGGGTACGTATGTTGCGGGGTAATGACAATGCCAATTGATGTCATCACTGGATTCGCACCAGCTTGCAATAAACGTCTCAGAGCTGACGGAGACTGACCTTTTGTAGAATCGACGTTTCCTCTTCCACACTAATGAAGTTGGGAATGTAGTAAAAGTCCGGCGGGAGACCCGCAATGCGGAAAGCTTCAAGGTCTAGCTTTGCATTGGAATATTCCGAGCCTGTCATTGTGAGTGAACTAGCCTTTAGCAGTTAGTGGAACGGGAATCTTGGTATGGAATTCAACGGTTGCTGGCTGACTAGAAGATGCGTAGACGAGGTACGTAGTCGGAATGGAGCGCATCACTACCGTAACTTCACTAGTCCATCACGTGATTTACAGAACAGGGCTGGTCTTTAAATCATGGTATAATCAGGCTAGACAGCTCAAGATATAATCCAAACTTGTAATCTATCGTTGGGATTGAACATTGCGCCCGTGCAGTCAGTCCAGTAGCGGCTCAAACTCGCAGCCATCTTCGTTGCTTGCGCCATAAATCTAAATCATCTAAACTCCAAGCAATGCATATAGTTAGTAGTAATGAAAATCCCCGAATCCCTTGGGCAAAAGCCTACGGTCATATGTGTAAAAGCTTCAACATGTACTTGACCGATCCAACAACCAGACCCGATAGGTTGTAATCTCAGATCAATACCATTGCGTACCTCAAACAGTCAACTCAAACATATCCTTCACATCACAGTGCAACCACCAGGGCCACTTCGTGCACGCCGGCGACGGCCAATGCCTGTCGTCCCTGCGCCGCCTTCTTCTTCGTCAGCATGCATCAGCTGCGCCTCTCGCGCTCGCCTCCTCCGCCGCCTCGCTCCCGCGCCGCCAACACCAGCTTCTTCATTCATCATCATCCAATCGGTCCACTTGCGTTCCAGACGTACAGCCGCGGCGAAGTCGCCTCGCAAGACGCGCTTGGTGTGTTCTTCAACAGTTGGTTGCCAGTTGTGAAAGCACTTGAGCTTAATAATCTCACGTGGATACGTCGGAGTTTTGGAAGCTGATCGGGAGGAAGGACGAGTGATTTCTGCGTTTCGGGAAAGGACTTCGCGAACACCGGTCCAGGTGACATTAGAACAATCGTAGGCCTCAATGCGAAGACCCACTTCAGGGCGCTCAGAATGTACAAGGCCACGACCACTCTTGTTGCGATTGCGCAACCCAGAAGCAGCTTCAGCCAAGACGAGATCGGAGATGCGTGTATTGTCCATCTCCAGTGAAGCGAGTCGAGGGCACGCCTTGAGAACAGGGAGCATACCGGAATCACCTAGGTTCTCGCAATATGAAATGCACAGATGCTTCAAGTGCGATGCACATGGGGACTCAGCAAGTGTCTTCAGGACTTCATTCGTCAGCGCGTCAATCTCCTCGATGTCCAGGTGGGTGAGAACCGGGAGAGTGGGCAGTAAGCTTTGCAAGCCATCATCGGTTAATCCTCCGCACTTGGAGACTTGAAGACCCTCTAGGAATGGGACATTGTTGACCAAGGTCTTTATGCCAGTATCGGTGATGCTGCGACAGCGGGTAAGGTTCAAGTGCTTGAGCTTCCTAGGCGGGACAATTGGCCGGTCGGTGAGAATATCAATCTCTTGGTCCACGCCTTCGATCAAAGCAGCTAGTGATTCGTCGCTAAGACTGTCACAATTCTTCAGGTCAAGCCTTTCCAGTGTGTTCCGCTTGAACAGCTCGGCCATGAGATCGACATCGTCCCAGCCTCTTACTTCGCCAGCCCTGATATCCCGTAGTTTCGGGCATCCTTCGACTACTTTCTTGAGTCCCCGGTTATCAATGCTGTTGCACCATGAGATATTGAGAACCTCGACCCTCGGACAGTGCCCACCGAGGATCTTCATGGCTGCATTCGTCGCACCTGCAAGACCAGATAGGTTGACGTGTACGAGACGGCTGTTCTGAAGTAAGAAACAGTGAATCGACGCGCGGTCAATTCGACAACCTTGGAGTGAAAAGTTCTCCAAGTTCTGGCAAGACTGTATGAAGCCGTCTTTGCTCCAGTGTTCCCTCAACTGGACACAGCCTCGCAGATTCAAGTCCTTGACAAATGGGCCAGCCGAAGTGATGATATTGACCAGAGCATTGGCTGAAATGTCGCGGTAAAACTTAGTGGTATCAAGGTGGCTCCAGAGCTGGCCGTCAAAGCACATGGCGTACCATGATTTACAGACGCGCGAACAACGCACAACCTCCTTTGGCTCGAGATATCGAAAAATCTGTATGCGGATCTCGGCGGGCATTTGTTGGCAAAAGTTGAAGTTGGCCCTTTTTTGTACTTTGCGGACGGGGCGCGAGAAATAATCGCTCTCAGACTCAAGCCTATCTCTGGTAAAGGGCCGGCGGGAGGAAGGCAGGGGGACCGACGACGGGGTCTCGGGTGTTTTCATGCGTAGACGAGTTCTCTCGTCCCAAAATGGCGTGCCAGGAGGGCTGTTTGCGACCGAGGTGGGAGCGGTTGAAAAGCCGTTGGATAGCTCGGACGAGTACGAGCTGCCGAACGAAGTACCATAGGGCGAGCCTGGTGAGGCCAGGGAGACACAGGACATTGAAGCCTTGCCTCCGCTTCTCAGGCTCTGTGAGCGGGCCCTACCAAACCCGGTGAGGCTTGGAGAGGAGCCCATGCGGTGAAGTCCATTGAGCAGGCGCTGCCTCCCTTTCAGCTTGGGCTGCTCCATGGCCATAGGTTCCGTGGGAGGGATGCTGGGTATTGTCTGTATGTCGTTGTGGTCGACGACCACTGCATCGATAGAGACTGGTTCCATGGCGGTGCGTCAACAAGTGATACACGCTGGCCAGCAAGGAGAGGCTTGAAAAAAAGGGAAAAAATAGGGGCGAGCTGAAGCCGGCCCAGTGGTTGGGCAGGCTGGGCAGTTTTTGATGGGCGCGGATGGCGGAATGCTGAATGGGGGGACTGGAAGGGTCCCGCCACCGTCTAGAAAGGCGGGGGAAGCTGGCCCGTGTATGGTGGGCGTGTCTTATCCGGCTTATCGCAGGTGCACGTCCGCCGACCTGTGAGCCGCCCCAGGCCCGATTGGCCCAGTCCACGTGCACAGCCCACATGTCACCAGTGCACCTCCGATGGGGGGCATTTGGTCGCTTGACCTCCTCGACCCACCGTCGCGTGAGCACAAGATGGCCTTGATGATTCCCATGGCTATGCCATATCCTGAGAGACCACTGTCTTTATCCCAGTTTGATCCGAGGCCGCGGTTCCTATCTGCCCAACATCCAATCACTCCTCGGCCCTGTGGATGGTAGCGTTATGCAGGGTCTCTCCTTCTCTTGGCAACCAGACCAAGTAGAGTATATTGTGTCTCTGCCGCCGCACATTGCGTGGTTTTATGTATCTTGACGGATAGAGGCGTATCGTTTCTGGGTATCCACACAGTGCAAGTCTTGATACGTAGGTTACAACGGCTTGTTTCTTGGGAAATACCGGAATGCAGATGTACTAGTCCCTACATACATGCACTGGTAAAACCAACTAAACCCTACGCTGCACCGATCTTCTCCTTCAACTGCGCCAAAAACCTGCCATGTGTGCCTCGCCAATTATCCTCGCATTTTCCTTTGACCGTGTTCACCAGCATTCGGTTCGCCTTGATCTCTACATCCTCGACTAAGCTCCACTCTCCCTCTTCCTCATTGGCTCCTTTGTCCCCTTCTCCTAAACTCTCCGTCCTCAGGCACCTCCAGGTAGTCTTCTGCGTCAGTCCCAACGGTGCCTTGATGAGCCATAGTATTCCATCGTCCAGATCTGTCATGTGTGCTTCAAATGTCACTTTTGTATCCCACAGTCCAGCTGGAAGCGCGTTCATATGATCTGTGATCTTATATATCTTAGCCTCCGGTGTAGCCGGGTCCGACGGTAGGATCTCGTGCGAGGCATATTCAGGGTCGAGCCGAATGAGCAGTTCATGGTTGTGAAGCTGTTCCACGACTTGTGCATAGCTTATTGAGCGCGGGAGATTTGTCACGTTGCGAAGGGTCGCTGTAGTATTTAGAGCTGAACTTGTAAGCATAATTACAAAGCGGTGTGAGCTGACAACTTACAAAACATGGTGAAGAGGTTTTTAAGGGGTATTCTAGATGTGCGAGATGTGTTTGTTGAAGGTAGTTTGGTAGGCGGGTGTAAGTACTGTGGTTGTTCCACGTATGCTTCAGAGGCGAGTTCAGCTGTGCACCAGTCTAGTTATCGGTCCTATCTGTTGAGAATTGCTTATGAGCTGGGGAAAATAAATACACGGAGGCAAGTCCGACACTTATTAGATACAGTCATGTTGGGCCGTGTTGATGCTCCAATGGTTTCATGGGTAACAAGCGACCTGTCTCGACATGTCCCGACGGCAATACTGCAACACTCCAAGATGACATCAGCATACACCCGAAACACGCATCATGTACATGGACACTGAGCGGCCACTGCAGAGGGCCGTGAAATTTCGGAGTCTGCTAAGCTTTACAAGCTTTGCAAGCTTTTCATCACCAGTCTGCCACATGGAGCGTTGCTGCTTGGAGCAGCAGATTGCGCTGAACGTGACCAGAGCCCGCGGGGAAATGGCGCATGGTGCGTGGTGCACCGACGTTGCGCGTCAGGCCTACCAAACTCCACTTTATGATAAGGAAGAACACAAGAGCTACAAATCAGGCCAACATTCTTCGAAAAAAAACTACGTTCCGTTCTTCTACAAACACATTTCACAATATGGATAGTATGCTCACACAAAAGACGCCTACGGGCATAGTAGTTGCTCAGACTATAGGTATTACAGCGAGCATGTTCCTGTTCGGTAAACTGCCCCTCCCCTGGATATATCCCATGCGGGCATGATAAACCTTAGAAATGATGAGACTGAACCAAAGTACAGGAAGTAACACATGTCTCTCCCTTGTCGGTATACACACGGCCATGGAAGCGCCTGCTCCCCTTGCCGTCAAGCAATGGTACTCAATCTTTACCCGAGGCGGAGCAATTGCCCGCCCACTTGCTATCCTTTCGGCTCTGGCAACGGGTTATGTTGCTTACAACCGTGCGTCACTTGAATATTCTACTGGTAGAACCTAGATCGACTGACCCAGTTCAACAGAAGACCCCAGCTCAACGGCTTTCCGTCTGAACCTTGCTTCTACTATTCTTCTTCCCAGCATTGTACCTTTTACACTACTCGTCATTGCGCCCACAAATGCAAAGCTCATGGCTAAGAAAGGAGAGCTTGAATCCGCCTCGCTGGAAGACAAAGCTGTCGAGGCAAATGCTGCCCAAGGCGAGACGGTGCATGAACTGATGGATCGGTGGGCCACGCTCAACATGGCGAGAACATTGTTAGTAGGCGTGGGCGCTGTATGTACTGTGCTTGCAGCAACGAGCAAGAGAGAGGTCGTGAAATTTGGGGGAATGGTCATCAAGAGCGGAGCAAACAGGTTATAAAAAGATGAGTAAAAGCAGATAAATGATAAAATATGAATGATTGGGACATGGGTTTAGAAACAAAATCGATTTCATATGTACATGGATATTCTCTTATACATTTCACAAGCCGTATACAAACGTAATTCTATCGTCGCCCTCTCGAGTAGGCCTTGCAGCTCGCTCGAGCCAACCTGTAAGCCAGTTTAGCAGTCTGATCGACTTGGTTACAGCAGCGGCTCTTTGAAGCCACTGACGTTGTTGTGGTGACGGTCCTCTGCCTTCAAGCCTCTCCAATTCGATTTCATCTTCGGTCCACTCGCGCAGGATCATACTGCGTACCTCATTCTCCCTTTTCAATCTGATGTAAAGTAACACATAACCCGTAGCTGAGAGTGCTACACAAAATAGCGTCCACCACAGAGGTACAATGTAACCGTCATCAGCATACTTTGGCTTGAAGAGAAGAGCTGAGATGACACCAGCCATATTACCCCAGCCATTGATGCCGAGAAGCATTGCACGTTTGCCCGGTGAAGGTGTATTACCAGCTATCCAGGCAACGGTGAGCGGAGATGCTACATAAGTACCCGAGAGAAGAATGACGAGGGCCACATAGCGAGGTATCACCCATGAAGTCGGGAACAATACGACTAAGACCAATCCCAAAGCCATGATGAATAGACCAGCGAGGACCGGCTTGAACCGTATGCGTTGCTTATCACTGTATGTAGCAAACAAGTAGAGCGTGACAGCACCGAGGAAATGGGGTGGTACAGTAAGTAGATTGACCAAGGCAGGATCCTTGTTTTCTGTCAACGGAGCGAGGACCAGTGGAAGGAAAATAGAAAAGGCATAGACCGGAACGGCAGCAAGAATGTTACATGTCAGGATGTGCCAGATCTTTGTATTGAAGATTGCAGATACTACATCCTGGGGCGTGAGCCCACGGTCGTCGATGAGTTGTTGTGCCTGCACATTTGCCGCAGTCGAGTGCTTTGATGGTTGTAAAAGATCACGAGATTCGTCGTCGTACCCTTCCTCGGGATCCAGATCATCTTTGCGTGTTTCATCTAGCGAATTTTGTACATCTCTGTCCTGGATAACGCGTGTGCAGGCGTATTTGCGCTCCTCGGGTACAAGAAACCAGGCCGTGTCTGCGCTATGCGGTAACCAGAAATATCCAGCAATAGCGACAACTACGGTGAGGCATCCTTCTAAAAGAAAAAGTACCTGCCATGGCTTATATCCGGTCTTTGCATCCTGGCGGTCGGCTCCAAACTGCGAGAATACCAGGTAGCTTAACAGCCCTCCAAGAGCACCACCCACGGCTGCCTGGCCGTAGAAGACCGACAAGCGTCTCCCGAACTCGAAGCGCGTGTAGAAGAGGGATAGATATGTAACGGTAACGGGATAGAAGCCGGCTATGTCTAATGTCAGCTCCTATTGTTTGTGGGGCGCACAGGGTGGAATGAGCCCACGTACCTTCGAGGGCACCGATGAGTATTCGCAAAGTATACAGCTGCCACTTGTGCCGTATCCAAGCATGCAGGGCAGTAGAAATTCCCCATGCAAGCATGCATGACGGTACCCAAAGTACCATGCCAAATCTCCTTCCCAGGGCGGCGCCAAGCGGCTGTAGACTGACGAAGAAGGCGAAGAAGAGAGCGACGGCCGTGTTCAGCGCGTCCTTGTTCAGCCCAACATCTTCGGTAAAGTGGGCAGACTCTGCATTTCCAATCTAGTTGGATATTAGTATGTGTTGTTGTCGTGGTTGTGTACATGCATGGGAGCATACATTCGTCTTGTCGAGCGCGTTGAAGAGGAAGAAGAGGGCCAGAAAGGGAAGCAGCAGAAAATCAAGCTTGAGAAGGGTTCTCTTATGTAGACGCGACTCTACCGCGGGCTGGGCGTCTTGTAGCTCATCCGTCGACATTGCGCTGGCTGTAGCTCGTGAAGCAGGAGCCTCGGTGAGCTCGTATGCCTCGTCGGGCATTCTGTCGGGTGCCAAGATAAAAACCACGCGTACACATCACAAGGCTGACAGCATCGGTGAAGATCCATACAACCTGTAACAAGAAGGTAAGCAGAGGGTTGGGCTATGTTGAATTTGCGGCTCAAGGCCGTAACACGGCACATTTAGAAAGCCAAGGGCGGTTTTATTGCCGGCACCGGGCCCTGATGGCTGGCATGACGTTGTCGATTGGGGAAATGCCATTCAGCCCCCCTCCCCTCCAACGGAAACACTAGGATATCTGCCGACAGCATCCGGCCAGGTATTGGTGGTGATTTCAGACCCCTACACTTGCACCGCTATCATTCTTTTGGCGGTTCGACATTATCAACACTGTCTCGGCGTTTTGGTTTGGAGGGAGGGTGTGATGAATGTGCTGAGAGTAACGCCCAAGAAGGGAAGGTGTCCCACTGTTATCGATAAATACATGTCTTCTCCATGCTAACATTGTACCTGCATTGTACTCTAGGCTCGGACTATTTGCAGCATGCGACATGTGACGCCAGCTCTTGTGAGACTGCTATCTCGTTCGGAACGTCTTGAGCCACATACATAATGGACATCATAAGTGAGTCAAGTCACCCTATTTGCTCGTCTCGTCCTTGGGCTTCTATACATGTAGATAGCACTTTTCTCACACTCTTTGTTCGCGTGCAGCGAGCAAAACTTATTTCCATTATCCTCCTTTGTCAAAAAACAACAATAACAACATAATTGGTCAATAAGCATGCCGGATAAAAACGCTGCCACTCTTCGTGCAATGCCATTGATTTGTCTACAAGCATATTTCTACTACTGTCACATGGACATCCTTGGCTTCCTCTTGACCTGCATATATATCCTTTGCTTCAACTCGACATTCCCCGCTTACAACTTGCTAATGAAGAGGCGGGCAGCGAACAGGCGCACGCGCTGGGGCAGGATGTACTTGGAGAAGACGTAGATGAGCGATGGCAGGAGGATGAAGGCCACGGTGGTCTCGTTGACGAAGAAGAAGGGGATGAGCTGGGGCATAGCAGACTTGAGGACCGTCTATTATACAATGGTCAGTTTTCCAACACTCCCCGCGCAATCAACTAGGGGCCATTCTCACCATCTGCTGTGGGCTGACCTCGGTCTTCTTGGTTTGACTGGCAACGAGAGCAGGGCGTGCCATGGCGGCGGGGCGGACAGCCGTGGGGGCGCGGAAGGCAGCCCTGGCAAAGGGACGGAGGAAACGGGCGTTCATGATAGGCTATCTGGGCTGTTGCGGGTCAGCGCGCTGCTGCGGGGGTCCAATGGCGGTGCTGGAGCTTTCCAGAGAGGCAATTGACGCACTGAATCAGGTCTTGCGAGCCCCGGGAGATGAGCGATGATGGCGTTGCGGGCGCGGGAGGTTTCGTGGTGGTGGTGTTGCTGCTGCCGGTCCGCAAAAGCTCGCACAACTGCAGCCCGGAACATGCCGCGTCCGTGCGCCGAGCTTGGCATCACCACTTTCCATTCCCTCACTTGACCTCTCTCTTCTTTATTCTTCCCACAAAGATGGCCATCGAAAACATCTTGATACTTGACGTAAGGCAGATGGTGTGCCTGCTGGTTTGGCAAGACCCACTGACCTGCCTGTAGAACGGATATCTTTGCCATTCCATCATCTCCGCTCTATGCTCACAACAGACATTATCATCTGATAACTGCAATTGCAAGATTTTTGAGCGTCTGCTAGAGGCTTAGCCGCAAACAGACAAAAGCCGAAGCACCACAGTAGTACCACACAAAGAAAAACAAAACCCCACATCATGTAAATAACAAGATAGAACGGCCTACAGCCAAAGTCTTACATGGCCCTGAGCTGCATATAGACTTTGGTGGAATAATAATAACAATAACAATAACAATAACAATACAAGATTTCTGTGCTGATGCATCCCTCTCAAACATTCACTCTCCCGCCCAATGCCTATCAACACCCAGTGCAACACAAAACCCCTGATTTTACACCAGCCGCACTGCAGTCAACATTCGCCGGTTATGATATTATCCTAACACAATGGCAGGTGGAGACTCGGACCTTCAGATTAGCATAATTAATGTCATGGTGGACGTGGGGGTCAAGCGATTTGTCCCTGATGAGTTCAGTCACGACAATCTGAACAAGCAGCTACAAGCCCGCCTACCCAAGCTTGCAGAATGAGCAAAGGTCATTAACCATCTCAATAACTCATCAGATGCTAGTCCGAGCTTCGAGTGGACGGCAGTCGCTACAGGATATACACTTGACACCAAAGTCATCAATGATGACACGGGATTCGATATGGAATGGCAAAGTGCTACCTTTCATGGCACAGGTATGGAGTTATTTGTGGTGTCCAGCCTAGCAAGAGTAGGTCAGGTTGTAGCTCGAGTGCTTGCCTATTGGGAAAAGACCAAAAACCAGTACATCTATCCTACCGGCGCTATAATATCAGCCAGCGAAGTCCTAAATTCTGTCAAGGAGATGGCTCATCAAGAGTTTGCTATGGGAAGTTATGGAGTAGAAGAATGCATTGAAGAAGGGCGGAAGAGGATCGAAAGAGGCTATCCTGGTTTGGGACTTGCTTTGCTCGAGCAGAGTATACTCTACGGTGGCCAGCTGAATGCATCGGCACCTTTTAGAACACAAAACGCCGATGGCATGCTAGAGCTTGCTCCAGAGTCGGCAAATTCCATTTTTACAGAAGTATATCATCGTTTGAAGCATCTTGGCAAATCGGGTTGTGCATGTGCAACATAAATTCAGTATCTCGAGACCGAATGCTTCTTTGGAGCTGAACAAAATAGAACTCGAATCATGCACCGCAATAGCTATGAATATATTTCCTCTGCCTTGAGACCTGCCAATCATAGATCTGGCACTGTTATGGAGGCTCTGAGGGTTGATACTCGTTGAGGATGTCGGACCACTCCATCAGCAAGACGAATAATCAAGGCGTCTCACACCACAATCAAGATCACATCAAGATCAACTAAGATCTAAACGTCCGTGTGTATCTATGTGGACAAGGGTATATTAAAATTCTCAAACCCTAAAAACTCTCACCAACCAACCATCAACCCGGAAAAAAATCCACAAAAATAAACCATGTCCATTGGTAAAATACATTTTCGATGTACGCGATCCTATCTACCAGCCCAGCCCCATGTCACCATGTTACCCCTAACTCCACTTTTTGGGTACGTATCTAGATGACCGGTACATTTCGTGCTCGTGCACCTTGCGTTTCATTGGGTTTTTCCGTGTGTGGTGTCAGATTCTGCTACCCGAAACATGAGGCTGTGTGACGCCAAAGAAGGCGTTTGGCATGCCGAGGCTATCTTACCACTGGAACTGGGAGTGCTTCTTTCCGGTGGCTGAAGTCGTAGGGCTGGAAGTGGGGATTTGGGTGGGTAAATAGATTGGGAGCTACTATTCGCATTCGTTGCCGAACCAGGCGTAGTACTACACCTTGACCACTTCTGTTGTTCGAACGAACCCTGTAAACAAAACAAAAAAAAGGAAAGAGAGAAAGACTGTGGCATCTGAAAAACCCTTGTACATATTGATTCGCTGAAAGCAAGTCTATAACATAAACCGCGAGGAGAACTTACTCAAGTGCTATGAAGAGTGACAAGGATTCTCGAGATAACGATAAAGCCAAAACTTATCTAACTAGATGCTTGGGGGGGGAGTCATGACCTCGTGACTGCCGCTCGCTGCCGCCAACTCGGCGTAACCAAAACCCAAAGTAATGCTGTATAAACAAGAACGCTCCAGAGAAAAAGAATAAAACCGACTTTGCTAGAGAATGATGCGCTTGATGCTCGGGGATTACAAAGAACGCCTTCGCCATTGAGATTTAGGGGCGTTGGGAGTAGTACGAGGGAAACGATTTTGCTTAAACATGGAAACAACAAACCCAAACCAGTCAAGATGGCGCACAGTCACCTTTCAGTACCACCATGGCAACCTCATATCATACTCGCTATCGAGTTTAATGCGACTGTGGTCGTTCGTATACCAACGAGCTCTGGCTCGCTTACTTGGTGTGCCAAGTCTGACGAGTACTGATGATTGGGGAAGGTTGGTAGACTTTGTAATGGCGTGGTGAACATGCCAACAACAGACTCTTGCCTAGTGGTTTGATCCATGTGACTCAAGTTTGCCGATGCTATCGTGGGCGTTTGGAGTGACTGCATCGTTGGTGTTGCTGAGGAAGGCGTGGGGTACGCAGCACTGCCTGGATGACACGAACTGGTAGGTCGGGGGGTCGATGTCGGGGTAGATGTTGGCAAAGACCTGGCAGATGGTCCGCTCGACATGCCATATGATTGCAGCGATGCGCTACCTGGGATCGGAGTGGGAGTGGAATGTCGATGAGAAGTCGGGTCTGCTTGTAATGTATCATGCTTGAACGGATATGGAGATGACGTCGACGAGGCAGATGACGCCGCACGAACTCGCCCAGCTTGCGTTTCCCGACGCCGCTTTGGGCCGTCTTTGACTTTCGGGTGTGTGTGACACTGCGTTTCAGGTAAGTACAGTTGAATTTTTGTAAAGGTGACCAGTATGGTCGAGCAAATCTAATTCACAGAAGACTTACCTTGTATGCGTGGCGAAACCACGTTGTTCCCTTTTTCTTGTTGCTTACCAGCGCTATCCATTCCGCGCAGCTTCCACAGAGTCCTTCCCAGACATCCAGATTACCTTCTGTCCTGCGAGTCTCCTGTGGGCCCTGGAATGCTGCGCCAGTAGCTGCGCTAACACCATGCGTAAACGACTTGTCATACCAGAATGCACTGTTCTTCAGAACTAGCCATCGCCCTGGTTTGCAGAGCCCGCACCAACCTTCACGCTTGTTCCCATGTCCGCGTACCCATCGTGGAGTGTATAAATCACCCACGAAACGAAGATCTTGTTCGTGCGGGATAAGGTCTGGGTCCGATGGGTTCATGTCAGACTCAGGCGGGTTCGAGGCTTCTTCATGTAGTGATGAATATAGGTCCGGAGGATCCGAAAGGTCAGCAAAGTGGGATGAACAGCCACCATGGCGGTCTGCATTACTCTGGAGCAGACGGAAGAGGCCCTGAGAAGGCAGTGGTCGAGGCACTTCAAGATGGTATGGCGATTGATCTTGTGCTGCAAAGTATGGTGGGGTGTTGGTATGCTGAGGGTTTGTCTGCGAATACAAGACGTTCTGGGCAGCCATTCCGTAGTTGTTGTATGCGCCCGAAGGGTAGGCTGGCATGGAATGGTGGGGATTCATCCTTGGGCCATATGGCGTAAAGTGGTTCGGTACTTGGGATACTGTTCGGGCATTGGTGGGGGTTGACGTTGGCGCGTGTCCAGTGGACCATCTTTTGAAACGGCCACTGTCGAGTGTATATGGCGACGACCGCACATTATTGTGCGGTGCTGGCGAGGCGCGGGAGCGACTCCCACTTTTCACCACGCCGTCGTACTGAGCACGACATGGTGACGCAAGCGGTGATAGGAGATGGTTCTGGCTTGGTTCTGGGCGGCTCCACGTGTCATACTCGGAGGGGTATGACACTGGCTCCGAAGTGCCCAAGTCCTCGTAAGCTACTGGCTCTGGAAGCACACCACTTGTGCTTGACATTGAGAAAGAAGACTCTGATAGGCGTCGAGTTGTGTTTGGGTTCAAATTTGTCATGTTGTCATGCTCTTGTTGCGGCATGCCATTGTACTGGCGCAGGTCGATAATGGGTGTGTTCTCGTCATGTCCCATGATGCCGTTGCTGAAATCGGTGACATCTGGATCCAGAGATGGAAATGACTCCAACTCTTCACACACCTTCTGACCCCATGGACCTAGGGTTGTTAGTACGGCATCTGTAACTGCTCGGTCATAGACCTTACTTGTATCGATAACACCCGGAAAGAAATCAGTAGGTGCTAGCGATGTAGGGGGCGCCATGCTGTTGCTGTAGAAGTCGCTGCTTGTGACAGAGGGTTGGGTTACATTCATATCTGTTCGCGCCAGTGAGTGTCCCGAGTCCTGTCTACCATCCACGACAGGACCTCTTGGCGCACCATAGTACGAAGCGTGAGGCTGCGGTGTCGCCCACGACGGTTGTGGTGGCGATGGTCTGGAAATTTGCAGTAGATTCTGTGGATGTTGCTGTTGCTGTCCTTGTGGGGCAAGACCCCCGTAAGGGTACATCATCTGTGTTCCCGGCGTGGGAGAGGGTTGGCCCATCGTGTGTTGTCTACTAGGCGATGGCCTGTATCTATAGAGCAGGTTGTTTTGCTTAGATGTGCATCGCTGGTTGAGTAGTGTTGGATAAGGCTTACTGCTGGACGGTGTGGTAGTTCATCTTCTAGCCAACCTGCTATATACAACAGCCTTGGTGGAGTCTGAGGATATTCTGGTTGGGCCAGGTGGTAAGCAGATAATCAAAGAGATTGTGGCTTTGGTGAGGAGTGTGGCGTCGACAAGAGGTTCAAGATTGGCGTCTGTCAAGGAATCCGGGGGGGGGCGAGCTGAGGACGCGGGCCACTTACATTGGTAGCGAAAGTAGGGATGACTAGTCAAATGAAGGTCTAATGCGATATAGTCGAAGGCCAATATGATGAGCAGACGCGGAACCGAATAAGATTGGATAGTGTGGGGTTTTCTTCAAAAGAGTGTACGAGAACAAAAGTTCCCAACAACGCAACCAGCGCGAATGGAGCCGGCTCCAAAAGAAAGAAATGTTTACAAAGATAGTTGGGTCGGGTCCTAAAGAGTGAAGGGCCAAATAGAAGGAAAGACGGCTGGAGGGGCTGTTAGGCTATATGATGCGTACGGGTTCGCAGCATCCGAGAGGAACAACAAAGAGCGACGATGTCTGCAATTGACGCAACGGAACCGCTTCGATTCAAGTTTGAGAGAAGTGTCGCGACGCGCCTTGGCTGCAGGTGATCTGGAACGAACAGCAGAAGCGTTCATCCAAAAGAGAGTCTAGCGGGGATGGACGTAGTGGGAGGTGGACCGCGCGCAAGGCTGCTGGGATTCCAAACGGCGATTAGACGCACTCGGAACGGTCGCACCAGTCATTGTCTCCATCATTCCTCCCGGCTTACTCGGAGAGGCTCCTCTGCGGAGGGCAGCAGGCGCCCCAAGTCGCCATAACACAAGTGTCGACATGGATGGAGCGATGGCAGCAGCCCTCCGCCATCAACTCTAACAATAACAGGGGCCATGTTGGTGCAGACAGTAGTCGAGCTGGGCGGGCAAGCCATGCCTCTCTCTACCCGATCCGAAGCCAGGTTTCAGCGTTGGCCAGAGATGGTGTAGAGCCAGTGAAGAAGGATGGATGGGGTGAAGGAAGAATATGCCTGGAAAATGTGCAACCTGTCCACGTATCAACACGATTGGGGTGGGCTGGCAGGCCGTTTCATCGCATCAGGAAGACTGTGCTGAATTGGGCGGAGGGCTATTCCGACGACGGGGATGGGCCGCTGATTGGGGATGAGATTGGTAGGGTCGCCTGTGGCGCGTAGTTTTCGGTGAGGGAGGCGGATGAGGTCAGCGACCGAATCCATCCAGCCCCACGCCTTTTACCGTGTCGCGACGAGGGCGAAACACTCCTGACACACGCCCAGGGGCACCTGTGACCCACTCTGACCGCAACATGTACCGCACCATCACCACAATCCTCACCTGTTCTCGTATTGACTCGCCGAGAGCAATTGTCCGGCGGGCCCGTTGTGTGGGCGCGGTGGCCGAGTATCTCTCCTCTGCAACTCAACGCCTTCTGTTTATGCCCCCCCTCAGACGGACCGCATCCTCGCCGAACCGTAGCATCCTTATTGGCCTCTTAATCTCAGTCCACCAGCTCAGGTGCCGTTTGTTGTGCAAGAGTGTTGGCTGTACTGTGGATGTAGTGCTGCACAGCTACTTCTATGTAGTACATGTGATGTGTACTTAGTCAATGTGTCTACCTGGTGGCCTTGCTACGGTGCGGGCCATGACAGGCTCTCACACCTGCTATCGAGTCATGTTGACAAGTGACAGCGGCCGATCAACTATGTGTGTAATTGGAATTGCCAGTATGGGGTACAGCGTGGCGTGAAGCCTGCATGTATATCCCCTCTAGTATCATCTGGTGCTTGCCAGCATACAAATGGAGCAATAGCTTCGCCACGCCGCATGGCCGAGTGTATCGCCCCATGTCCCCAACTACTCATGAACCTAGCTATCTGACTTGCCTCAAATTGCCGAGCCTGGGCTTGTAACAGGGTTTTGAGCCTCCAAGATGTCTAAATTAACTATTGTGCCGAAATACATACCAGAGAGCATGAACTAAGTAGATTTCGTGCAGCACAAGCCAAGCCGGAGGATGCGCTACAAGGTGCTGCACGCTATCAGTGTTAATGCTGCCTTGGACAAGCAAGGCACGCCCATGCTTTGCCCTAAGAAGCTACCTGCATAAAGCACCTAATTTTGAATCTTGACTTCCTAAACGCTATGCGCTGTCTTGTCGACCTTCAGCCAACACTTGCACGTCCTGAACACACGTGACGTTTTGCCAAAACAGTATGACCAGTACGACCTTGTTTCTAGTCGAAGCATAGTTTTGCAAAGTGTCTGGCTATTGTTTGCTGTTGCATTATTCTCCGTCGTTTTGCTTTACCCCACTCTCGACCAGGCTGGACACTGCGGTTAGGACTCGAAACCCGTCCACGAAGAGTACTCGATCAATCCCGATTCTGACTTGAAACTTTAGGAAGAATGGCACTAATTCGATCATATCGATTTCTAGCTTCAATCAGACGTATTGTTGACGCGTTGGTGTAGATGATGTTGTAATCTCTATAAACGTACATACATAGTTATTATTCTCTTTGATCTACACAGGCAAGCCCTGCGTTCAACAAACAACTCTGGAGGACCTAATACACGATCAACGCATCCCTGATGCTCCAAAACAATATAGCCACCCCCACCGATGAAGATCTTCCTTTCGCGATCCACCCCCTTAGACCTAGTAGACATATAGTGCTTATCCACCATATCCCCCTTTTATACTGGTACAACATAAGAAGCGGCATACAAAACACAGCGAACAAAACATATTCAGACCCGAACCAAACTTCCCACCGCACCTACACCATCACCCTCACGCTACACAACTCCTCCACTCCCTAAAACCGGGCATAAAAAACCACCTACAAAACAACCATGAACAAAACACACCCGAACAAGCCTAACCACCCCCCTTCCATATAGCACAAGCACTATTACTTTACACAAGACTGTAGAAGAAAAAATAGAGCCACCCCTCCTCCTCTGCCTTCCCTGTGCATTGCCAAGTGAAATAAAAAAAAGACTGTCTTATCAGTAGAACAACAAGAATACTATTAGTAACATGCATGTACGTACGTACGTACGCACGTACCTGCCGACAAGCTCTATTTTTTCAGTCCTACTTTATGCCTTGGTAATCTGAGTGGGGTAAAGAAAAAAAGGGAAACAGGGAAGGGGAAAAAAGGCATGGGTGTACACCTGATACGGCATATGTGTGTAAAAGGTGGTATGGGGAGAGATTCAGATCTTCTTTTGTAGGATGGTATATATAGGATTCATTAAGTGTCTGAACCTATGTGTTTTTTTCTCCCTGTCCATTTCAAAACAAAGGCATGTAACAACAAGATTGCCTATTTGGCGGATATGGCTGTTCTGGCATGTGTCACCTATAATGTATCTGGATTCGGCAAAGCATATAGCGTGAGGTATGATATGGGTAAGACGAGCACAGCCTTGTTGCTATTCAGGGAGTCTGCATACGAATCCTCTTGACGGACCGAAGATAGAAAGAGGAGGTCATTATCAGATATTGTTTTACGTCGCATCTATGGACAAAATACACTTGTTTCACAGGGTATACATACTAAGCGGCCTTTTTGTTCAGGTCATGTAGTGGATACTGAGGACCATGCCTCCAATCCATTATCCACGACTTGCCGTACTAAAAAAAGAACTCTCCCGCCCCATTCCTAATTTGATAAACACTTCATTCTGTCGTTCCGTACATAAACCGTCACGGTCTCTCAAAGTTTTCCGATTTTGATTTCACATCCTCCGTTAGTAGTATCGAAACTCAACGTACTAGCGCCATTGCCCTTCTTTGCTTCGACGTGATTTTTGCCAGGCGTGTCGTTTTCTTTGAGCAGTTCTAGCCCCTTGCCTTGCAGGTGCAGTGCTCCGTTTAGAGAAGTTCCGTCAACATGACCAGTCCACTCTTCCGGATAGGTAATGTCGAGGGCTCCGGAAGTGCTCATATGCGTGCTGACAAGACCAGTCATCGGTGTCTTTTTCGCCTTGTATGGGGTGCGTAGTGTCAGCGACGTTTGACCCGAGTGTGTCTGTGTGTATATCTCCGACTGATAAGCACCCGATTTGAAAGGCAAGATGTCGGCTGTTACGAGACCTGCAATTGAGTTGATTTCTGTTCGTGAGCCGTGGATGAAGGTGCCGTCGACCGAACCAACGGTTGTGTTGATAAATGTCTGGTAGTCTCGTTCGGGAATATGCTTTCGTTTGAAATCGGTACGTATGCTGCCGGATAGGGTGTCGACCATGAAAACTGCACGGTTAGATGACCCATTGGCAGCTTCTTGGGGCTCAATGTTGATGTTGACAGAGCCGCTCTTTGTTTTGACAGAGAGAAGATCAAAGAGGGCGTACATGCCACTGATGGAGCCAGAAATGGTTTGCAAGTGAGTTTGGCGCGAATAGAACGATCCAGCATCCAATGTACCGGTGGTGAGAGAGATCGATGTCGAGTCTGTGACAGTAAAGTTGGCGCCATTATGGACCTGCATGCCCATGTGGTTGGACGAGACTTTGAGTGTCTTCATCGAGACTCCTGGGGCTACGTAAATGACCACCGACATACCAAGGCAAGCTTTACCAGCCCGTACGCCGTCGAAGCCATCGGGAAAAGATGGGTCGCCGATTGTCAGTCCTGATGGAGTCTGTGTGTAGAGAACACTGTTGACATCGACTGTTGACGAGATTGCATACGACATCTTAACCTGAACAGTACCAGGGGCTTGCTCTGCAGGTGCTTGGGCAATGTGTATCCAGCCGGCCACGCGTTTGTAAGAACCATCCAACTGGTGTATCGCCTCTTGAATGTTTAGCTCGCTAGGTTTGCCAAAATCGTACCATTCTGTCTTGACACTGTACTCCTTGCCACATTTTGAAGGCCATCGAATTGGAAAGACTTCAGCAGAGTCTCCTGATGTCGGGGGCTGCGCTGTTGATGATTGCGCTGGCCATGGAATGGCAATAAGGTCTGGCCGATCAAAGGAGTCGGCTTTTGCAGCCTCGGCTGAAGTTTCTGGAGCAGCTACTACACCCTTTGGGAAGGTTAGCATTACTCGGACATATTGTTGTTTGCCCAGGTAACGTCACGTACTTGCTTGTCCCTTCGAACCGACACAGCTGCGGCCATCAAAGCCAGCATGGCGACAAGAAACATGAAGCAAAGCACTGCAGCAAGCAGCTTGACCCACGTCTTCTTCATGCAGCGCTGCCTCAGACTTCGGCCAGCATACTGGTCTTCTTTGAAAGTTGCATCTCTGGCTTCTTGTCCATCAAAGGAGAGCAGCCTGGCGCCCTCTCCCCTGCTCTGGCGACTCGTGTACAGGCCAGGGGTGGTGGCTTCAAGATATGTGGGTGGTGCTTCTGAAGTCTGGCCTATGAAGCTTCCCAGAAGCGGCGTAGAGCGCTCATTGTATGGAGATGGGGATATTATGATTTGGGGTCGCAGTGAACGACTGTTAGCAGCCACGGTGTCGATGTACATGATGAAGGGGCGGAGCAAGAGATGCCCCAAGATGGAAGTGAAATCAGGAGCGATGGATTGGACGGGTTAAAGAGCGTGGGTGAAGAAGCGCCTGAGTCGACGTCGTGGGTGTTAGGAGACGGACAGAGAAGGGAGAGCAAAAGCGATGCAGGAGCCAACGAGACAAGGTCAGGCAGCGATTTCAAGGTATATCAGGTTCGGCAACAGGTGCCAAAATGTTCATAAGCCGTTGCACGGGCTGGGTCGCGCAATGGGCTGCTACACTTTTGTTTCGGTGGTGGAAACGCGGCATGTTTGATGTGTGTCTTGGCAAGCAGAGGAGGTATAGAAGCAAGTCCAGAAGTGGCAGCGGACCCGCGTCGACGATTTCGGGTCGAGGGGTCTTTTCTTTTTGTATGTTCTGAATCATCTAGTTTCACGAGGTGCGATAAATTTGAGGACAGATGGAAATCAATCGAAACAGTAAAAGAAGAGTAGGCCTCGGAGCATGTCGTGTCTGCGTGTGTGTGAGTGTGTGAAGAGCGTGGTGGGCAGTGGGGAACGCATGTCTAGGCGGCCATTGCCCAGGGGCCTTAGCGCGGGAGGCGGGGCTTGGCGGTTGACGTAGCGAACGGCGGTGCATCAGAAAGCCATTGCCTCAACCTCGACATGGCGGCGCTGCAGAAGCTGTCGAAACTCTCGGGCCCGCACTGCATCCTCTTGGCCGTGCACTATGCCGCTCACGCAAATACACCTGCACTACAGGCCCTGACGGCTCTGCGCGACGGCGACCTGCCACTGGAGTTGAGCCTGAGCATCCTCCTCGCATACCTGCCAGAGCAGCATGACCCGGCCTCGTACTACCACCTCCTCGCCGGCCTGGCCACGGGCGCCCGCGAGCCTGGCGACAGCCCTGCTGACGCCCTCGACGTTGCGCCTGTCGAGCAGCTCTCGGACGCGCGTGCCCGCAAGAAGAGACAATCGTTTGTGCTGCCACCTGTAGCCCATCCGTTATATGCGGCGGACCGCGACATGGACCTTTTCACCCACTTCCTCATCCACCGCTCCCACCGTATCGATGCCCAGACAGGCCTGCTAGATCTCGTCCCGCGCCTCATCGTGCCTTTCCTCGACCACTCGGAGCACCTGCGTACCTGGTTCATCTCCACTGCCCTGCCCCTCCTGCGCCTCAGCTACGAGTACTATCCACACTTGCCTCCACCCACCCTCGACGACTTTGCCGCACTCAAGGGGCCCCGTGCCGTTGATTTGCAGCTCTCGAATGCATGCAATGCCAGCAAAGATAACATACACAATGTCGCCCGCGATCTTAAGGGTGTCGTCGCCCCTTGGTTATGTGGAGCCCACGACCGCAGTCGGCGCACCTCCGCGACCCACGATCGGCGCGGGTCAACCGACGACGAGCGGCCACACGCACCCGACGACTGGGACTGTCTGTTTCAATGGCTACTGCATACTTCAAAAGACCACCTGATCCTGGTTACAACAGCCATTTCTGAATGGGACGGCCCCGAGGACATGGATCTGGGTGGTTATGAACAAGGACGTGACTACATCGACGACAGCCAGCAACGCCAGCTCGAGATTACGTATGCGCGTACATCTCTTGCATGTCTCTATCTGATTCACCAGAGCGACATTAACGCTCTGCAAACTGCGCATGCGCTATTGGACCGAATATGTACGCTACTCAACTACGATCCGCCCCCAGAACTCAATGCAAGCGTGGACAAACTGCCTTCTTACGATCTCAAGAACCCTCTGCTCCATGATTCAACTACTGCCCTGCTTAGGGAAGAGCGCCTTCTGCACCCTGACAATGCCCTTACTCAGCCAGGCCCTGATGCGTTTCGTGTTCTGGAGCTCATCATATTCACTTCATATACCCTCTTCACATTACACCACCCGGTCTCTATCCGAGACATTGCAAACATGTCTCTGCGGGATGACTACTCTGAGCAAATGTCCATGTTGCAGAAAATACTTCATACACTCAACAGTAACTCCAAGAGCGACAGTGAACAGTGGCGCATCATCCGATTGAAGCTAGTGTGGCTGTGGAACTGGGGTACTGACCGCCACGACGAAGATCGCAAAGCCCAAGGCATCTTCGGCATGCTAGATAGCAAGACCATGGAGACAGAAATATTGAAAGCGCTCCTCGAGAGCAACCACTTCCCTCTTGCCATAGAAATATATCTCAAGCCGTCATTTGGTCAGCAACCGCTACTTTCCTCTGATGTAGAGAAAACGGTGCTCGCCTCAGCTATGCATCACTACGACAATGCAAGCAACGGGAATCGCAATAGGGGTGGCGTCAAACGCGCCGCTGACATGCTAAATGCCTTTGCCCCTCATTTTCCCTCTTCTTCGCGTTTTCGGCGCTTCCAGGCTTTGCTTTCAGCAACCCACGCTATGTCTTTTTACTCACTCATACTCCAGCATGGTGTGCCTTTTCAACCGGTCAACATTAGAGTCGGCTCGAATCCTCTGTCTTTGGTTCGGAAGCTGTTGTCGCAAAATAGTGGTAGTTACACGAAGCTGGACGACCTAGTGTCGATTGGACAGAACCTAGTCATCGCCATGCCGTCCACCATCATAGATGAAGAAGAATGGGACACTATGCTTGACTCGGCAGAGATTGAAGGGAAGAAAGCGGCTGCCGAAAGACGAGTGATTGGAATGGCGATCGAGGCTGCTCTCGAGGAAGATGATTTCGAGACTGCATATTCATACGTAATCACCCGGCTGACACCGACTACACCCTCGGGCATTCCCCCAACGCCATCTCAGTATTTCTCAATCACGTCCGAAGATGCTGAGAACCACGGAGACGAAGCTGAAGACGTTGCCTGGCGGGCTGCCCTACGTGCTGGACGTTACAACTCCACATCTCTGTCCGGTAGCTGGTCACAAGCCACTAAAACAGCGAGACCAGACCTAAGGAGACTAGAGCAACGCATGGAGTTGCTTTCACAAGCGCTACTGCTAGCACCGCCTAAACATCTCGAAGAGGTTCTCTGCGTATGGCAGCAGTGCGAGGCTGAAATGATGCATCTTCTCGCCCAAGAGAACGAAGCTGAGGAGCGGTTCAACGACGCAGCAGACCGAAAGCTGCCTGGCACCTTTGACCTGGAAACAACCACTGTGCAGCCTCGTCGCGAAGTTGGCAGGGGCGCAGTCGAAGAGGCACCAATGGGTCTATTTGATGTGGCACGTGGCGCTGCAGCTGCGTTTTCCAAGACGGCTTTTCCCCTGCGTGGAAGTGCAGAGGCTGCATCGAATCCAAAGCTTGGCTCGGGTCGAGCCAGTCTGGACGGAAGTGAGACGGGTAGCATCGACGCCCAAGAGCGTGTTCGGAGGAGGGACATGGTGACCAATGCCGCGACAGGGGCTCTTGCCTCCGGCATTGGGTGGATGCTGGGTAAGCACATCACTTCACCGGCTGACTGTGAGGCTAACCAATTTCAGGTGCAAAACCAGTCTCCGAGTGAACTTCTACCTGAATTTATACCTAGTGAATTGGAATGTAGGATTCGCCCAATATCACACGTATGTAAACTTATGATAATATTTCGTGAGACCCCTCACATGCCTTCAGTTGAAGGACTTACTTACCGTCTGTGACGCTTGTTAGTTCAGTGAGTGATGTTGTTGAAGAACCAATCTAAACGAAAAAGATGAGATGCTGTCGCTCGACAGTAATCACAGTCAAAATTTAAATGTAACGTGCATCCCCCGCATAACCGAGAAACCCGTCTCACTGAGATGAATTTGGTATCCGATCTTCTATTTCCTTTCCACGTAGACATGTCATGCTGCAATCAACATCATATTACCCCCTAGACCTGGCTCTTTATGTAAGTAGTGTGTACTACAAAATATGCAATCGTCTTTGTCTTGCTTTACACTGTTTCAGGTGTAGCGTCTACTGCCTGTCTTCCTTTATACCCCTGCATCACTATAACTACTAGGGTATTTTCCAAGTTCGGAGCCGTAAGGCGCTAGATAAAAAGCTAAGGCACTGTACCTTGCACGCAGGGTTTATCACACTATAGTAACAATCGCTTCCGTGAGTTTCTCCGCGTGAAGTATATTGTGCCAGAGTAATGTACGTTAGCGTCGTGACCTAGGCCAGGATAGAAAACAAGTCGCATGTTTTACATACGGCACTATGCTTAGTTGACTTAGACTGCGACTCAGATCCGTACCGCATGATGCGTGCGTTGGGCGGCGCTACTGCTGGCAGCAGGTCGTCCTCGATGAGCCGATTGCGCCATCGCGGCTCTTCTGCCATGCCGGCTTTCTTGCACCAGCTGTCGTCAGGATGGGCGCCGAGACCGTGAACTGCGACGATGCCAGCCGGATTGCTGTGAGTTATGTGCAGACGATAGTTGCAGGCAAACGTACTCGATACTCTGTGCTTCTGCGGGTGCTTCGCCGAGCACCCGCAGACCCACGTCTTTGCTAGTGACTGGCCGAACCTAGCCCCGCGTTAGCCTTAATGCCCGTGCCCCTCCCGCGCCAGGCCTAATTACCATTGCTGATTGTAAGGGAGCGGCGTCTGCTAAAGCCGTTGGATCAGCATCTAAAGGCGACAGCAAGCAGCAGATGAGAGGGGATGGAGTGAAATGGAAAAAAAAAGAAGAAGAAGAAGAAGAAGAAGAAGAGACATCGAAGCAAAGAGCGGCACAGCGACGCGAGCAGCCAGGCTGAGATACAAGGCTGAGGCAAGGCTTGCGCCGAGTCGTGCGGCAGGAAGCCATTGCCGTGCCACACGTATATACTGTTCAGTTCCAGATACTGCCAATGCCGTATACTGTGCCTTTTTGGGCACGTGGTGGCCTATGTGGAGTTGAGCCAGGTATCGTCACATGCCGTCACACTCGGTGTCTACCACGCCTAAGTCACACAAGTTGTCGGAGGCGTCTACGCGCTGCTTCTGCCTTCTGCCCTTCACCATCGTGATCGAGGCCGGCCCTCGAAACAACAGTCTGCCCTACGTCGTCAGTACCTCACACTAGAGGGAGAGAAAGCCCTTGTGAGCTTTCTGATGCTAATGAGTCACCTTGGATAGCCTGTGAGGATGAAGTCCGTACCTGCACTAGCCTTTAGTATAGCTCGCCAGCAGTCTACACCGAACCAACGAAACAATCCGCCGGGCAAGAACTGGGCCCGGGCCTTTGAGAAACGCCATCCAGAACTCAAGTCAAGAATCGTAAGATCTATAGACTGGCAGCGCCATAGCAATAATATCCACAATAAGATCACGCAATGGTTTGAGGTGATTGGGAAGACAGGAGTGGTGCTTAGCATGTTAGGCTCTGCCAAAGTACTTGTAGGTAGAGACGACCCACAGGAATACAGAGGCGCAGGCGTCAAGCGAACAATGGTGACTACACCGGGGGAGTAGGTACAGGAGCAGAAGCAAGCCGAAGCAACTTACTCGATAATAGCGACTCGTACTATCTAGCCTCCGTTCGCAAAATTTAGTAGACAGTATAATTATCTACGTATGCATCTATCGTTTCTCGGCTCTCGCTGACCTATACATGCCCTGTTGCTTCGATACCCCTCCCCACCAGACCCTGCGTCTTTTACTCAACTAGCATCTGCACGCATCCCGCATCTTGCTCCGGTCTCCTAGCTTTCGTCTCACGGTATACACCCACTCGTCAAAGAACATCCATAGCCAAAGAGCCCCAAACCATATGGTAATAGTAATTGTACCTATAAGGCTAAGCACGCTAAACCAGCGAGACGCGTGCCAGATCAGAGCCCAATGAACAGCCATAAGTTGATCAGCTGCAAGCGCCACCTGCATAGAGTTGAGAACTGTGGACACTACAGCAAATACAAACAGTACAGGACCATAAAGTCGCGCAAAGTAATCTCCGTATTGCCCGTGCACCTGCTCGAAGTGAAACTTGTGCAAGAGCAGAGGGGCATAAAAGTTGAGTCGCGTCAGCCTTAGCTCGCCGAAGTAGTACCTCCTAGAGACTGCTGTATCTTTGATATGACTGAGGTCTGCAGCGAATCGGCAAAAGATTGCCCAGTCAACATCGTTCGGGATGAGGCGAAGGTGGTCCTGCTGCGCAATACGGAAGTCTGATTCATGTCGGATCAAGTACGTAGCGGTACGTGCGTAAGAAGCCGATTGCTGTTGCGCGAAGATTGCTTTGGCCCTCACCTAATGGCCCTGATTTCTGATCTAGATGCGTTTCCCAGAAAGCATGTGATAGAAGATATCGTGGGATAGGTTTAACAAATATGCGGTCATGTATCCAGACCAGGTGAAGGCGAGGGTCTTCTGTAACGACAATCTCACGGCCTTTGACGCGTTGGTGGTGCAATGGGTTCACATTCGCACTTGACATGGTTGTCATAATCCACAAACGCGGTGCTGTTCTCTCGAGGTCGTCTGACCATAAATCATCTTCAAGAAACTTTTTTGTAAGACCGAGATCGTTAAGTAGAATCGAAGGTTGACCAGGTAAGGTTGTACTTCGCGATGCGCTATGTTCCGGGTCTGGATCGTGAACAAGCTGATTTGCTTCCGAGAACGGTGGCATAGTAGCGTTGAACGGGGAGGAAATACAAAAGTTCAGTTTCGACCTTTAAAGCAGTGTTTCGAGAACGCTAGTCCAGCAGGCTGCGCAGTTCGTCCTTCAGCCGACGCTCTCGGCGCTCAGCTTTGCATCTCAGCCTTGGATCTCAGCCGGGCTGCTCACGTCGCTGTCTCGCTCGTTGCCTTGCTTTCTCGTATTTTCTCCTCCCGTCTGCCAGCTCCTGTCATCTCTTTCATATCCAAATCCTCATTCAACAGCTTAAGCAGATGCTGTTTCATTGCGAACAGCCATGGTGGGTCGAACGCGGAACGAAGCGTATTAGCGCTAATTAACGTGGAACCAGGTCCGGCTGGTAACAGACGACGACATTGGCCTAAAGGTGCTTCGTGACCCGCCAGCAGATGTAGCAGACACAGCAGATACAGCAGAGACTATTGAGTACGTTCGCTGTTGCGGCGCTCCATCACCTCAGTCTATGCTAATCTCCCTGACAGCATCGTCGCAATTCATGGCATCGGCGCGCACCCAGACGACAGCTGGTGCAAGTATGTCGGCACAGCAGAGAGCCCGCAGTGGGTCAACTGGCTTGAGGCGGAGAACATGCTGCCAGAAGTTGCTCCGTACGCGCGTATCATGCGATACGGATACCAGTCGCAGTGGTTTGGAGTAGGGGCAACGCGGCAGAAGGCGTCGACGGTAGCCCAACGGCTACTGCTAGCCCTGCGACGGAAGCGAGAGGTAGACACTCTCGGCCAGACGTCACGGTTACTGTTGCTAACTCTACTAGGAGTTTCCATACCGCCCATTGCTCTTTATAGCGCACTGTTTTGGTGGGCTAGTTGTGCTAAAGGTAAGCGGGTGGAGCGTGGCAAGGAAGAGCACATGGCTAAGGCTTCACAGGCACTGCTAGATGCTCGGCACGACGAGAGCGAGTGGCCCGGCGTATTCGCATCAACCACAGGCCTCATCTTCCTCGGTACGCCTTTCCGTGGCGCCGAGGGAATGAGCCAGGTAGAGATGTTGGCGGCGGCACAGCGCGAGTACCAGCAGGACGAGATCCAGCCAGAAGTGCTGAAGATACTAGAGCCGGGCAACGAGTTCCTGCAAGAAGTGGTGGACCAGTTTGGAAAGACGCAGACCAAGGCGAACAAGACGCAGGTTGCCTGCTTCTACGAGCTTAAGTCGAGCAATGTAGGGCAGATTGTAGGGAAGACAGACCGAACAGTAAGTCAGCATACTTAGTGTGCGTCTTACTGGGACTGACTATGCGTCCAGCGGTTCGTCGTGAGCGAGAGCTCTGGCTGTCTCGACCTGTCTGACGCGACGAGCAAGTTCTCGCTATCGCGGACGCACTTCGACATGAACAAGTTTGGAACACGAACAGAGGAAGACTTTGAGACAGTGCGAGACGTAGTGAGGGATATGGTTCGAGCGTCTCCCAGGCTGATGGCAGCCCGCTCCCAATGTAACTATACATAACGATGGTCCCTGCTATATCCAACAGAATAGGCTAAGCGTACTAGATATCAGTAAGCACAAGATCGACTTTAGTCTCCGAGGCGTGCCTGTTGTGAACCAGTTCGTCGCTCGAGATGCAGAGATGCAAGCGCTTGAGAAGGCTCTTATTAAGAATCCACTTACTACGAGTCGTCGAAACGTCGTGATCGTCCACGGCCTAGGTGGCATTGGCAAGACGCAGCTGGCGGTGGAGTTCACGCGAAAGCACTACCACCGGTTTAGCGCAGTGTTCTGGCTAGACGGGTCGTCAGAGACCAGCCTGAAGCAGTCGTTCGTCGATATGGCGCAGAAACTTCCGCGCGGCGAGCTGACGGCTGACGGCGTGCAGAGCCTCAGCCAGGCCACAATCGAGACTGATGTCGCGGTGCGCGAGTGTCAGCAGTGGCTGTCAATGTCATCAAACTCTCAGTGGCTGCTAATCATAGACAACGTCGACCGCGACCACCGCGACCGAGATGACACACAGGCATACGACGTGAAGGAGTACCTCCCAGATGCAGACCATGGGTCACTTCTTATTACGAGCCGGCTGGCTAGTCTGCAGCGGCTCGGGTCTGGCGTTAAGGTGGGAACAGTGGCGGCAGAGCAGGCCCGTGCTATACTCGAGAACAACGCTGGGAGAGCAGTCAAAGGTACGAGAAAGGCTTTACATACTAACCAAATATTACTAACACAGTCTAAATAGACGCCGAGGTAGTGCTTAGACTGCTTCACGGGCTGCCGCTAGCCCTCACGCAAGCCGGGTCGTACATGCGCGAGACGAACATGTCGGCGGCTACGTATGCGAAGCACTACGACAGTACGTGGGATCGTCTGATGAAGAAAGAGGATCGCTTTCCGCTGGACGAGTATGGCGATCGAAGCGTGTTGACTACTTGGACTATATCATACAAGCAAGTGCGTAAGCAGAGCGAAGAGGCTGCTTGTCTACTAAAGTTGTGGGGATTTTTAGACAACAGAGAGGTGTGGTACAAGCTTATAGCAGCATGTGGGGACTTGGCTGAAGAGATGGATGTTCCAATGTGGCTGCTTAGGGTGGCTGAGGACGAAATGTCGTTTGTGGATGTGATGGGCTTACTATCGCGCTACTCGCTTGTGGATGGCCAGGACGGTACAGACAGCTACTCGATGCACTCGGTGCTACATCGATGGTGTGGCCATCAGGCAAAAGACGAGGAGCGACAGGCGCTGGGTTGGCTAGCAGCAGAGCTGGTGGCAGTAAGCGTACCTTTGCAGCCAGAGACGGAGTTCTGGAGGAAGCGGAAACAGATTATGGGGCATGGGCTATGTGTTAGTAGATGGATTGTAAATCAAGGTGATCTAGATAAGAAGCGGGCTATGGAGGCTTGGATACAGCCAGGGTCGTTTCATAACCTTGGATATCTAATTGACGACGAGGACAGGCAGCAAGCAGAGCAGATGTACCAGCGAGCGCTGGCTGCTTACGAGAAGACATGGGGGCCAGACCACACCGAGACACTCGACACCGTTAACAACTTGGGCAACCTCTACAAAGCCCTAGGCAAGGTCGAGCAAGCGGAGCAGATGTACCAGCGAGCGCTGGCTGGGTTCGAGAAGGCGTGGGGGCCAGACCACACATCGACGCTCAACACCGTCAACAACTTGGGTGCTCTCTACGCAGACCTAGGCAAGGTCGAGCAAGCGGAGCACATGTACCAGCGAGCGCTGGCTGGATACGAGAAGGCATGGGGGCCAGACCACACATCGACGCTCAACACCGTCAACAACTTAGGCAACCTCTACGCAGCCCTAGGCAAACTGGAGCAGGCGGAGCACATGTACCAGCGAGCGCTGGCTGGGTTCGAGAAGGCATGGGGGCCAGACCACACATCGACACTCGACACCGTCAACAACTTGGGTGCTCTCTACAAAGCCCTAGGCAAGGTCGAGCAAGCGGAGCACATGTACCAGCGAGCGCTGGCTGGATACGAGAAGGCATGGGGGCCAGACCACACATCGACGCTCAACACCGTCAACAACTTAGGTAACCTCTACGCAGACCTAGGCAAGGTCGAGCAAGCGGAGCACATGTACCAGCGAGCGCTGGCTGGGTTCGAGAAGGCATGGGGGCCAGACCACACATCGACGCTCGATACCGTCAACAACTTGGGTGCTCTCTACAAAGCCCTAGGCAAGGTCGAGCAAGCGGAGCACATGTACCAGCGAGCGCTGGCTGGATACGAGAAGGCATGGGGGCCAGACCACACATCGACGCTCAATACCGTCAACAACTTGGGCGTTCTCTACAAAGTCCTAGGCAAGCTCGAGCAAGCTGAGCACATGTACCAGCGAGCGCTGGCTGGATACGAGAAGGCATGGGGGCCAGGCTACGCATCCACACTCTCTACCGTCAACAACTTGGGCAACCTCTACAAAGCCCTAGGTAAGCTCGAGCAAGCTGAGCACATGTACCAGCGAGCGCTGGCTGGAAAGGAGAAGGCATGGGGGCCAGATCATACTGAGACACTCGATACCGTCAACAACTTGGGCAACCTCTACGCAGACCTAGGTAAGCTCGAGCAAGCTGAGCACATGTACCAGCGAGCGCTGGACGGTTATGCGAGAGCTGTCCATCCTCACAACCTTCACACTTTCATCCCAGCGCTAGATAATATATGGGCCTTTGCCTTTCTGCGTGAAAGCCAGGGCCGCATAGAAGATGCTCGACACGGGTACTCGCAGGCTCTGCTAGGCTATGAGAGAACCTTTGGGCAGGACCATGATAAGTGCCAGGCCTTACGTCACAACCTAGAGGCTCTAGTAATCGAGGAAAAAGAAGAGGAAGAAGAAGAAGAAAAAGGAGGAGGGCCCGACGCTTCTACTGACAGATTGCTCGTGATCGACCGTACCTTCACACAAAGTGAGGCCAATTCAGGGACCTCAATAGCTGAGCCCGCTTAGAGGCGAAATAGATTACTACGAAAGCTAAAGTTGAAAGTAGAAGTAGAGTAAGACTCAGCAGTAGCGAGCATAGCATAGACTAAGACTCAAGCACCGAGTAAAGCCATTCTGAGTAATGTAAAACCACCAAGAACGCTGAAGCTAGTTCACTAGCAAGTGCGCTGGCGACGACTGCTGCCTTGCAACCTGAAGATACAAGTCACGTGCCGGCGCTAGCGGCGACTTGTGAAGTGAGCCAGTTAACCAGAGTGGGAACAAGCACTAAGCGATGTTCGCTAGCGGCCTTCGATAGCTAGCCTACGCTATCTACAGGAGCTCCGTAGCAGGGCGGCAATATCGGTTACCTAGGCATAGTGTGGTATACAAATCATGTAAATTGTTTTCTATCCTGCGCTACGTAAGCGCGCTAGGTCATGACGCTAGCGTACGTTACTCTTGGCATAGTATGCTTCACTCGGAGAAAGTCGCGGAAGGGGTTATCTCTATTGTAGGATGCGCTTAGTGGGTACAGTAGTGTGTTCTTCCTACTTCTTCATCGTCTTACTACGCCGAGCTTGAAAAATATCTCAATCGTTACAGTGACGCAGGGGTATAGAGAAAAAGAGACTGTGAACGTTGGGCATGAAACATTGAATGGCACGACGAAGACGATTGTATTTTCTGTAGCACGTATTACCTAGTTAGAGGGTATTATCTAGAGGGAAATAAGATGCTAAGTGTGGTTGGATAAGTCTGTGTAAGCCCAGAAGTACCATGTATAGTCACGTGGTTACTCACTGACTAACAACGCTGTATTTAAACTTGCTCCTATCATCATACACATCAGAATACACAACACTTCACACACACTCAAAAAGACTTACAGTCTGTGTAGAAAGAAAATGGGAGGTAAGATAGCCAATCCATCTCGGTGAGGTGGGTTTCTCGGTTATGCGGGATGTACATTATAGTAGTAGTTGCCATTGCACTTGTGCATTAGCTCGCCTACGCCCGGATTTCCGGTTGTTGCAAAACTCTCCTTTGTAGCTGTTTTGAGATTTGAATACCTATTTATCGATAAAATCGCCATTGCAAGTACGACACAGCCCCGAAAGTGCTAGCTGGCGTGTATAACCGCGACCTGGCCGAGTTGTCAAATGGCGTCGCAACTCCGGCATGTTCGCACTCTTCACGTTGTTACAAGTGCGTGGTCAACCATGTCGAGCTTCTGCGACGAATACGGGACAGTCGAACCTGCGGCTATCGGGTTCCTGACTAATCATCATGGCGCAGATGGCTGCAGTCGCAGCCGAATTGAGAATTCTGTGATGGTCCTAGGCATACCAAAACAGTTGGTCACTGACACCAGGCCATATCATCATTAGGGACCACACTTCAACCCCAATACCCGTGTGTAAACACGAAAGTGCCTGGGTAAGGCGCTATAATAGTGGGTTAGAACGAAATCGAAGCTGCATCGATGTCCGGCCATGAAAGTACAAATAGTGAGAAGGACTACTTACATTCAAATGATCAGATTGTGCTATGGGTTGTAGTGACTGATCTCCACTGCCTTGGATGGATGGATCGGACTCGTTGAATGAAGAACTTTGCTGCATTGGGACGGCCATGGCGATGGAATATCTCAAAACACAATAGAACTCTCCGAAGACTGATGGACTTTTTCGATGAGGGGTAGCCTGGCTCTTTAAGCCGTGTGGAGTCACTGCTCATTGGTGCATACATCGCTTAGTGTGAGTTTGGCTTGCACGAATGCTGGCTTGTCAACTTGCGGACTTGCAGACTTGTCCAGATGCCTTGTTGCCTTAATATTGTGATGTGTGAGTGGGTGAGCAATGTGGTCAAGGCAAAGTTGCGCAGTTGGTTGATACGTAAGATAGTACTATTCACCATGACACGAGCCAGGTGAGTAGGCAAGCAGGTAATCAGGCCAGTAGACAAGTGGTCAAGTAGGCAATCTGCCATGCCAGCGAACTGCCAAGTGAATGGGGGCATGCCTGGATGTAGGATTGCTGAATTGCAGTCTCGCATAAAAATATAATGACATAGTTACATTCCAAGCGTGAAGGGCTACGTCTATATGACCTGACTAATGGTCACATGGCTGAGGGTCATGTGACTAAGTCCTCCATAGTTAGCTAGCCCTCTTCAGCCCTTAACACCAAGCTCTTATGAAAGAGATCAAAACACATGTACAACGAATTACTGCTATGTCGGGGTCACTAATCAAGGGCTTTTTTCATGGTGATGGAATGTTGTCGAGGTTTGTGAGTGGGATAAACGAAACTGGAAAGTACAACGCCAAAACAGAGGCTACGCCACAATGGCAGGCACAGCCATATTCTGAGTACAGCGTAATTGAACCGAAGCAAAGCTTAGCCGTATTTCTACTGCTGTTTCATACATCCATTTTCAGAATCTCCTCATTTCCAGAATCTGAAGTTGCGCCGTCGCTAAGCATGATGACCAAGAACGATTATAAAGAGGCAATGACATAACTAGAAGGGGTATCAACGCGATTTATGCCATAAGCAGATAAAAAAGTACTGCACCGTTCACGCAGACGGCTGAAAACCTATGCCCATACACCAAGTGTCCAGCTAGCCCTCTCTCCGCCTTTAGTAGTCAGTCCAGGGCCCATGCTCTGCCTCTGTGCAATAACTGAAACTTCCTTATCACGAGATGCACCTTGCAAGCCATCTCTAAGGTATCTGTCGCGCTCCACCTCGACGATACCCTTGACGCGTTGCTGAGCAATTAGACTTGCACCTACCCATGGGCCCAATGTCTCGACACCTCTGAGAATACCACCCACTAGACTTGCAGGTGGCGGGCCATTGCGAAGAGCCATGTGAGCTAATTTCATATCTATAGCGTCTTTTTCAGGCGGTTGGAATGCTGCCGGCACTATTTGCAAAGGGTCATCTGGGTCAAGAGAAGTCGCCACTGTATCCTCGCCTTCTTGTTTACGCATTTCTAAACTCTCCCGGTGGTTACGTAATCTTTCTTCTCGGCGTGCACTTGCTCTTCCATAACTCTTAACCGGATCCCAGCCTCTTGCTTGGACCAATGCATCCAGCTCTTTCAGTATACGCGTCTTGATGCCGGGAAGATTCGACACGCCGCCCGTGATGATTATGCGTGACATGCACAACCGGCGGACGTCGACTGGAAGTTGTACAAGGGTACGGTATATGAGGTGGTGCAGCGGGAGGTCTTCATCGTCGAATTCGCTGATTGACAGTTCTGGTGCAAAAAGAGCCGCATCCGCGGGCTTGGCGAGTAATGCAAAAGGTATCGTAAGGTCTGTTGGAGGCGTATGTTTGGGAAAGGGGATTGTGACGATGGGTGGTGGTGACTCGATAGCGTCTTCGAATTCTTCGAGCACAGGTGCTTCTCGTGCGGGAAAGTAGACGGTTCTCCGATTCGATCTAGCAATGGGCTTACACCACCCAACACGGGTAAGAACCTCTTCGACTTCTTGGAAGGACACATCGGCTTTGGGAGCACCAGGCTCAGCATTGTCTAGTTCAGCATTCAGCAGCTTGGCCATCTCTTCGCTAAGCATCTTGCCTGCCCGCACACTGCGCCTTTCAGACACTTCGCGATACTCGTATACTGCCGTGACGAGTGTTTCGGCCCAGCCTATATCCACAACCAGGGCTGAGCGTAGTCCCGCTGCTACGGCCGAGAGTACGGGGGTAGACATGAGACTAATGCTCGGGGCTTGGAAGCTCGTGAATAACACATCCATGATGGTAGACATGAGCGCATGCGGCATACGAGGCGGCATGGCCAGCAAGACGCGGCGCGGCTTTGTGTCCAGTAAGAAGTACTTTGTGTATGCTTCGCGCATGGCCCTCTCGAATTTGTCTTCGACCAAGCCCAGATCCACCTTGGTTAAGTCGAGGCGGTATAGCTCATGCCGTTCTCCCCACTCCTCACCCTTGTTCCGCTTTGGTCTCTTCTGTATGTATTCCGGGTCCCACTGCCTGTAGTCGCCCACCCTCCGCTGGTCTTCAGGCCCGAACGGGAGGGTACATCGCGGGGCGCTTTCTCCAGGGAAGCCACCACGCACAAAGCGTGAACCGACTTCAATGACGATATACTCGTCTTCGGAGCGGAACGAGCCACCGGGAGAGCCAAAGGTAGACGAGATGGAGCGGAGGAGCGGGGTTCGCGGGGATTCTCCCAGGTCAGCAAGGCGGGGGGTGTTTCCCCGTGTGCTGCGATTGAGGGAGCTCGAGACTTTGCGTTCGCCGCCAGACGACATGGCGGAGGCGAGGGGTGAGCGCAGTGCAATGGGCCAAGCAGAACATTCGCTTGGATGTGCTGTTAGCAGTCGGGCGTTGCTCTATCCCAGCAAAAACAGGCTAGTTCGTTCTTAGACTAGCGTTCTGCCAGTGGCCCGAGCTCAGGAAAAAGTTCGAGCTGGGATGGATTCTGCACGTCCAGAGCTTGCGACAAACCCCATCGCGACTTCCCACACTCCGTCCAAATCAACCTTCCAGGGCAGTTGCGCTCCGCGAATCGCGAATCTCACTGGACCCTTTCCTACGCCCGAGTGCACGCACAATGGGTCTTTTCATCCTCTCGGAAACCTCGGCGGGTTATGTCCTTCTCAAGTCCAAGGACAAGAAGCTCTTGGGCGGAGACACAAAGGATTCCTCGAGCATCGCCGAGCAGTTGAAGCTCAAGAAGTTCGCCAAGTTCGGCAGCGCCGTCGATGCGCTTGAGCAGGCTGCCGCTCTTCACGATGGCAAGGTCACGCCCATGCTGTCGTCATTGCTTGACGAATTGAAGGATGAGACCAAGGCTACTTGTATGCTGCTCCACGGGCCTTTTGTGCGAATTGTGTAGCTGACATTTTTTTCAAGTGGCTGTTGCCGACCCTAAGCTCTCCAATGCGATTGCTCAACTCCCAGGCCTTTCCCTCAAGACCGTCTCAGACTCGTCCACACAGGATGTATTCCGTGCCATCCGTGAAAACCTGACTTCACTCCTTCCCGACCTACTTCCCTCTGAGGAAGCCGCGACTCGCCTGGGTCTCGCCCACTCCCTGTCGCGACACAAGCTGCGATTCTCACCTGACAAGGTCGACACCATGATCATCCAGAGCATTGCTTCTCTCGATGTCCTGGACAAGCAGCTCAACACCTACGCCATGCGAGTCAAGGAATGGTACGGCTGGCACTTCCCAGAGCTTGCCAAGATCTTGAACGACAACCTGGCCTACTGTAAGTTTTCAATCCGCCTGGCCTCGATGCTTTGCTAATTTTTGTAGCGCGTGTCGTTTTGAAGATGGGCTTCCGCACAAACGCTCGCCAGAGCGACCTCTCCGACATTCTGCCCGAAGAAATTGAGGTCAGTTTCTGATAACCCGTCATTTTACGAATACTACTAACAAAATTCAGGCGGCTGTCAAGGCGGCTGCAGAAATCTCCATGGGTACTGAAATCACAGAAGAGGATTTGGAAACCACCTCTGCTCTCGCTGAGCAGGTTGTCGACCTGACTGAGCACCGTCAAAATCTCGGAAACTACCTATCGAACCGCATGCAGGCGCTTGCTCCTAACCTGACTGCTCTTGTTGGTGAGCTTGTTGGCGCGCGCTTGATCGCTCACGCTGGATCTCTCATGAACCTCGCCAAGTCGCCCGGTTCCACCATCCAAATCCTCGGTGCTGAGAAGGCCCTCTTCCGTGCTCTCAAGACGAAGCATGACACACCCAAATACGGTGTAAGTACTTGGTGCTCCTGATCAATCAAACTTGTGCTGACTCGACTAGCTCATCTACCATGCATCTCTTATCGGTCAAGCTACTGGAAAGAACAAGGGAAAGATTGCCCGTATGCTCGCTGCCAAATCCGCCTTGGGTCTGCGTGTCGATGCCCTTAGCACCTGGGGTGTCTCATCGGAGGACACTTCCAAGGAGCCTACCGAAGAAGAGAAGTCTCAGATTGGTCGGGACGCACGCTTGACTATTGAGAGGAGACTGCGCGCACTCGAGGGCAAGCCATTGAAGAGCTTGGCCAACGCCAACCAGACTGCGCTCGGCGGACAGAAGAAGTGGGAAGTCAAGGAGGCGCGGAAGTACAACCCAGACGCTGATGGTCTTACTGGCGACGAGCCCGCTGCTGATGCGCCCAAGCCCAAGTCGGCCAAGGCCAACGGCACACCCAAGAAGCTGGTACAAGAGGTCGACAGTGACGGTGACGAGAGCATGGCCGACGCCGATGCCGCATCAGAGTCAGACTCTGAGCCAGAAGAAAAGACGACTGGAAAGAGCGACAAGGCGGCGAAGAAGGCGGCAAAGGAAGCCAAAAAGGCACGGAAAGCACAGCGGGCTGCCAAACGCGAGGCTAAGTTGGCCAAGAAGGCAGCTAAGGAGGCAAAGAAGGCTGGTAAGGACAGCAAGAAGCGGAAAGCAGAGGGTGGTGAGGACAATGGCGAGAAGAAGAAAAAGAAGAAGAGCAAGGACTAGACGCGCCATGGATTGGGAGGGGGAGGAGGGAAAAGAAGTGATGGCTATTGTGTCTTTTTTCAGTCGCCCTCTCTTTTTTGTTTTTCTTCTCCTCCCTTCTGACACCACATGACAGAAAACTGGGGATATATGGCGTTGATTATCTGGGTTTGAGCTTGTTCAAGTTTTTTGTTTCTTGGGCGAGTGGCGTAAATTTTCTTGTTCGGGGTGTCTGGGCATATTCTTGTGTAGTTTTACCTTGACAAAAGGTCCTTTCTTCACGTTGCATGATGGGGATGCGGTGGGATAGATACCCGCCAGCTGGTAGCATACAATTACATGTTCAAAAAGTTTATGCTTTGGTTTATGCTGTTTGGTGTTCTATTCATCGGTCCACGCCATTTGAATACTGAAATTCTAACTACATTTCTTCTTCTTCCTTTTCTGCTTCACTTGCTACATCTTTTCTCCTTGTTCACCATACTCAAACCTTCCTCTTAACCTTCCTCTTCTTCTTATTCGCAGCACCCAACAACTTATTCGCTATCTTGGGCATGTCCACATCCTCGACTCCCTGCGGAATCTGCGCCTCCTCCTCATCAAACACTTGCTGGATGATAGCCAGCATATCGTGTAACTCGTCTTCTGTAAACCGCGTACCTGCCTACATCCCATCTTTATCAGCTTATTCATTCAAAAACTTATTTGCGTGATAGAAAGGAAGAGGAAAAGAAAAGAGGGGGGGGACGCACTTCTTCGACAACCAATTCAAGCATAACCTGCGTGGTAGGTCTCAAATTATAAATCTGGAGGTACTCCGCCTTGTTCAATCGGTACTTGGGGGCCAGGGCGCGAAAAAGGCTGTTGGGGCCTTTGTACAGGGTCATGGGCCGGTTGGGATGCGCATCTGCGAGCACGGTGGTGGTATAGTCTGGCGTTTGCAGGTAGGCGAGGCCATCGCGGAGCATGTGGGTTAGGCCAGAGGGCTTCTTGCGCTTGCGGTTTGTCGAGTCGGTGCCGGTGTATTCGGCTTCCTCAGCGAGGAGGTGCAGGAGGACCTCGTGGTTGGTGAGGAGGGCAGATTGGGGGGTTTTGATCTAAATGTTTGTGTGTAAGAGAGTGAGTTGAGGAAAGGAGGAAAAGCGAGTTTCCATAGCGTTAGGGAACTTTCGAGGTTGTAGTGAATTTTATTTTTTTTCTCTCTCCTCTTTTTTTTCTCTATTCTCTCTTGGTCTTCTCATCGTTACTTACATGCATGGCTATGATTGGATGGTGATTTTTTCCCAATTGCTGCTCAGACAAACGCAAGTCACGGGATCTCCAAGTACACTGACTGTATATTCTACGTGAGTCAGTCTTGTCATGTAATCCCTCACATCATCCACTTTTTTTTCGAACAGCAAAACAAAAATCTCGATTGTGCATGGAAAATTCCGCTGATTGACTGCATGTCTTTATCGTTTTGATTAACTCTCTGCATCGTGGCATGCATGCAAAGTAGCCGCAGCCAGTCAAAGCACACATAGTCTGATAAGAGATCATACGTACCCACTTGGCGAAGATGAAGCTGTACACGATTTTGGGGCCACATGCGCAGTCGAGTTTAGCCTCGCACGTTGTAGTGCTTTTGTAGTGAGCAATGTTCAGAGGTTCTACATGGCGTCGCGGGTGGACCGTGATAAAGAAGGAAAAGGTTAGTACAGGGCAGATTTTCGCGCTAATGGCTTGGCGCTCTCAAGGGCTAGTTACTGCCACCGGGCAAGGGACGAATATTGCAAGGCTCCTGTTCACATCACGGCAATTTTCAGCACTACTATGTCCATGAAATATGACTAGAAATTGGCGTCCAAAATCGTTGCTATATCTTGATAGTCTAAATCATCACTGGGTATTACAATTATGTCTTCCTTTTTGTACTGTTTCAGATAGGTCTTAAATGCTGCTAACGCCGCGCAATGCTATGCGGAGAATGGGGTACTCGCAAGGTCGTCAAACAAGGAAATTTGGAGATTCGTGGGTTCAAATGCCCCAATCGTCGTGCTTTGAGTTGGCCCCCCTTGGACCTTCTGTAGGCTTATGCCCATGATGTTATTGGTCTGCTGTTGTTGTAACTTTGGTTTTCTTAATTATGAAGACGCCCACTTCGACACCCTTGGTGGGCGCTCCATCTTGATACTCTCGTTTTGATACGCCATCGAGGACATGCTGGATGAGCGAGGCAGCGCTCATTTCGCCCATGGGAAGCTTCTTGGATTTGTTGAAGTACTTCATGACGACGTCTCTCACACGAGGCTTTTCTTGTTTAATCCACCAATCGTCTGCCCATGCTGATCTTTCCAGTAAAATGTCCTCTTTTGCGGCATGTATAACTTGGTACGCCGCTTTTTTGTCAGCCCGTGGGTGCCGTTCACTCATTGCGTGACAAAATCTTCGCACTTGGACTTCCAGATGCTCATAAACATCGAGGTAGTTGACCGAGCCCATCTGACCTATATCTCTTCCCAGCTCCGAGTGAAGCTCGTGCACTACCGTCACAGAGCGCAATAGCGGATCGAGGATGGGTCCGAGGTACTGCCTCATAAACGTCTTTGCGCCTGTCTTTGTCGGATAGATGAAGAGCAAAATGCCATTGTCACTGGAGAGTTCAATCAAGCGGTCGTATAACAAGGACCGGCCGTGGAATGTAAACATCTCAGAAAATTCGTTTGTATTCGTGGGCGGAATGTATCTCTCGACGATTGATATGTTGATACTTCCCGGGGGAACTACAGGTCTAGGGGATGGCGGTAAAAGTTTCGAGTCGAGCTGGTAGTCGGGTATGGCGACTGCACTGTCAAAGACCTTGCTGGTAAAGTACGAGTCACCGCCGACTGCGGGGCCTGGTGTTGAAGGGGGCGACTTGGGCAAGTCAAGGAGGGTGTAACGTCCAGGGAGAGCATGGAATACATTGATCCATGAAGTTTGTGTCGAAGAAGCGTCGTGAATCGAGGCAATGATGTCGCCAAACACATGGCCCGCTGTAGAAGGACAAGGAAGGGCATGAGAAAGGATTCTGACAGAGTCTAGTCCTAGACATCCAGATTCATGTACTTGAAAAGTTTAATACAACAAAAAGAGATAGGATGGGTAAAGAGGGAGGGGGCGATCACTTACTAATTGTGCTTTTGGCCATTTCGATCCATGCAGCCATTCCCTGTGCTTCGGGGAGTGGCGCGTGAGTTGGCACGATGATTTGTGCTTGGGGAGGAGCTATTTCACGAGCGGTAATGTTTGGACTGGGCAAGACACCCGGATCCGAATGGGGAGGCGAGCCTAACGCAGCAATACGAGGGTTCATAAAGGAACCCCAGTTGATAGTTCCTGGCTCCGAGTCCGAAGGGGGCGTGTGGGTGGAGAGAGAAGGGCCCACGCGTGCTGTTGCTGCCTTCGGACTGGTGACGGGGGTGTGGAGGAGGGCGGCCGTGGTGTGGTTGTTGCAATTGCAAGGCAGCGGGCTGAGTGCATGGAGAGGGTCTTCTGGCTTTGATAGTGGCCCCGCGCCTAGTGGAGAGAAGGGCAGATCAGGTTGGGCCAGAAAATGGTCAGGGTGGGGCGCGGCAATACCCAGGACATGGAACGAGGGCAGGCGTAAATTATGCTTTGCTTTGATTATTGTTGGTGGAGGAAGCGAAAGACTACTTTGAGGTAAATTGAGGGTCAGATCGACATGTGGACGATCTTCTGTGATGGGTGTGGTGAGAGGCTGGGGTAAGGCGGAAGGCAGCGGGAAGGGCTGCGGCAGGGAAGCGTCGAGAAATGAAGAAATGGTGTCGGGAACCACGGTGTCGGAGCAGGGATCCGCTTGTGCTGCTTCATCCGGCGTCTGTGGGATGGAGTTGGGAAGGGGTTCGTGGGGTTGGGGTGGGAGTTGGGAGGGAAGAAGGGTGGTGGTGTCAGCATGGAGCTGGTCGAAGACTTGGGTCCGGGGATTGGGATCGGACATGGCAAACGTGGATTGTGATGTTTGCAGGCCACCAAGGCGCAGTGCAGTCACGCTACCTGTCCTGGGCGGGCGGGAGAGACAGACTGACGGACGGACAGGCGCCCGGAGACGTGGCTGGAGGACCTGGCAGCCAGGAACCAAACCGCTTGACTAGCTTTTGCTGCGGGGCAGTAATCAACGGCCGTGGGGAGGTTGACGACAGCGAAGACGACGGGGCGGAGGGTGTGGGTATTGGGGGGTGGTGAAGCGCCAGGGCTTTGCGAGGGAGCGATTGCCAAGGCCAGGCCCAGGGCGCAACAAGACAGCAGCACAGCACAGCACAGCACGACAGCGGGGGAAAGGCAGGATGGAGGGAGGGAGGGATAGCAATAGAATGGTACATGGAGGGAGCGAGAGAACGGGCGTGTAGTGGCTGACCGTGGGCCCACGGATTCAACACCCGGCGCTGGCGCTGCAGTTGATGCTAGTGCGCGTGCAAACGCCAGGGTCTCAGCACCGTGAGTTCTAGACCCCGGCCTCGAGAGCATTCAGATGGATCAGAAATGGCCTGACCAACAGAGTCGTCTGCCCGCCCCAAAACCCTCAGGTCAGCAGGGCTGTGGAAGGGTTGGACCGCTACTACTTGATACATGCTCCCCTGTACATACTACCACCGCCACTACGTCCATATCCCATATCTACGTACATGTCTGCTACTACTACTACATGTACATATATACATGCACACATACATACATACATACATACATACAGCCATACTTACATAAGTATATCCCGCTGCCTTCGCTCGTGCACGGCAAGGCCCTATGTCCCTACACCAGCTAGCGCCTCTATTTGATGCATTGCACGCATGCAGCTGCAGCCCACTAATAGTCTGGACAAGAGCGCCGCCTCCTTTTCGGGCCTGCTCTATCTTGCTGCTCGACTGGCGGCTTGAATCTCGGCTGCCATGCTTGACTTCGCACACGACTGCTTGCTCTCCCATGCCAAGCGCCAGACGCCAGACGCCAGACGCCAGACGCCAGACGTACTGTAAGCCCTCCCTTTGGGACACAAGTCCATCCGAGTCTAGAATGCTCCGTCCCTCTCTTCCTCGCCCTCTTTCTTGCTACTGCCTAGCGCCAATTAACCGACCCTATCCCGCTCTCTCTGTCCTCTCCTCTCCTCTGCCAACCCTCCGCATCAGCCCGGACTCCGAGCATACAGCACCATGCTGCCTTTTGCCTGCTCCATTAAGGTTCACCCGCTGTCCATACTTGAAACTGCTCTTTGCTGCCGAATGTGCGGCCGATCAGTCTGCTGCGCGTCAGCCGCCAGGGCCTTGCCACAGCCACTAGCCGACTGCTACCCTAGACCTACACCACTCGGCAATGAAAAAAAAGGCGTTTGGCTCAATCGTCCCGTCATACCATGTGACAAACGGCATGCACGTCCTTACTCTACATTGTTGCTCCACGACACGTACATTTCAATCACTACATGTTTTTTCTCAACCTCTCAAACAACCGGCTTCTTGCCTCTCGCCGTTCTTTTGATTGTCTTTCGCTCCATCCCCCCAGTCTTTCGCCCATCGCCAATTCCACAAACACAACGTCACCCAGAACCCTAGGTGTCGAACTTGAGAAAACATTAGCATCTGCCCCTCCTGTTTGCTGCTCACACCACACTTACCTGCCACTTCTGCAGCCCTCTCTCCCGTGCTCCTCCCTTTGCTGCCCCGCTCGATCGACTTGCCATCTTTGGCTCATGCCGTTTTACGTACTCTTGCGCCAAGATGGGACATGCTTTTTTGTGTGCTTTGAAATGTGCCTTTTGACAGTCCTTGTTGCAGTAGGCTACGCTGTGGCATTTTATGCACTGTTTGAGTGAGTCTGCCGATTTGCCGCATTGAACACACGCTGCTGGTGACACTTGATGACTTGCTGAAGCCGTCGACTCTGCCTGCTTCTCGGTCGACTCTGCTGCCGTGGTGTTTGATGCCTGTGGCTGTGCATCTGGTGCATCATTCGTGCTTGGACTAGGCTCCACCATCATGTATGTCAGATGGAGTGGGAATATTGGACAAAATTATTTGGATTGCTACGAGAGATTCTCGGGTCAATGTGCGACTTCGCACCGCGGGACTGTCAAAGTTCGATGATCGGCATTTGACTTGCAGGGATCTGCCTTTGGCAAGTCCTCTAGTCCTATCTGGTCTTAGCTCTTCCGGTACCATTTCTACATGCTAAAAGTTTGCAAATACTAGGCACGGCTGTCCATTGCATGCAGCCAGTAATGCAGAGACCACAGTGCATGATATCCACCCCAAGAAATTGCAAGCATATTGAATCAAGGATATCAGGATCGGAAAAACAATTTCCACATCTCCTGCCCTCATCGAGAAATATACCCTTGCCAACGTTTCAGCCACAATGGCAGTGTCCACAAACATACGCGTTTCTCAAGCCACAATCAAACGTGATTCCTTCAGCCTTTGCTTGCCGGCTTCCGATCAATTCTGCTGAATCTTCGGTGCTGAAATAGTAAGAGTGGACGCCTAAAAGCTCACCGCAACGGGCCAGCCAGATGCTATATCCGGCCAATACGGCATGGCAGATATTATACATGAGCTGAGATGGCAGTACGACATAAATTCTACGCTACAGAAACTTGCAGCTGAGTTTAGTATTATGTGCAGATATACTTAGCAGGCTTTGTCCCAAATACTCCGCGCAGCATCCCCGTAGCCAAGAATGGTCCATGTTACCTAGAATCGGCCCGTTGTTCTTCCATTTGGTAAACCCCTAGTAATGCCAATACCTGGTAACAGCATGCACATGTTGTGCGACATCCAGAATGCAACCATTCATGCGGCTACATGGAAAGCCCCGAATTAGTGGATCAAGTGGGTTGCATTCCTGTTGGTCAATGGCGGTGAGATGAGAATTTCAAGAAAATGTATGGGGAAGCAACATGCCCGGAAATTTCACTAGAGATACTCCATTTCACATTCAAACCTACTGAATAGATATGTTGAAGATGTGTCTGGACTGATTGTTCTACATTGGACTCCGGACTTCGCTACAAGAAAATGCTTGGATAAAGTGTTTGTCCGGACATCGCGGACGCCACACACCGTGTCGCAACGCAAAGTCCGATACCATGAGAGCACAATATCACAACATGAACGAGATCAACAATTTGGTTTGCTTCCACTACTATATAAGCAGTTCCAAAAGGGAAAAAAGGATATCGAGGTTATGTTCAAGCAAAATCATCATGTCAGAGCCAGCTACTATAGCTTGGACTGTAGTGTCTCGAGCAACGAGGGCAATGCCATAACGATTATAAAAAAAAAACCCTGTACGAACAATTGATAAACGGACAACCCAGCGGCGTACACGTAGGCTACCGCCACCCCGAACAGCCACTTCCGCCAGTCTTTCCAGTAAACCCGCCCATTGCATCAGACTGCACCAGCAATGCCTCCATAGAAACAGAACAACGGAGATTGCAAGCCCCTCCACCCACCCCCCAAAAGAGAACACGGCGTTGCAATGCCGACTGTAATTGGAGACAATATCCGCCTTCAGCAGCCACATAGCATACCACTGGAATCCTCCTCCTCCTCACCACCACAACACATGCACACGCGTCACTCTCTACACCTCCCTCAACCCCCCCCCCCCCCAGCCATATATAACACTCACTCCTTCAACCCACCCTAGCACCGACACCTCTACAAACACCATCACTCCAAGTCCAAAAAAAAATTCTTTAAAACTTTACAACCAGCCATGCTTCTCCAAGCCCACCTCTTCCTCCTCCCAACCCTCACACTCACCCTCGCTCTCGTAGCACCTACACCCCGTCACCCTCCTACCCCCAACCTCCACGGTCCGGGCCGGAAAACTACAACAACAGTGACAAAAACCATTACCGTCACTATCCCTATCTACGTACCGAGTGCGAATATCTCGGTTCCATTTCCGAATACTACTGTTGCGAGTGCGACGGCTACGAGTACGAGTGGGGGGTTAGAGCCTGTGACGCTGATTACGCTGTCGAGTGAGGGGGCGAGTGCAACGAGCGATGGAGGGGAAGTGACGGCGACGAGTGGGGGGCTGGACCCTATTACGTTGATTACTTTGCCTGCTACTACAGCTACATCTGTCGAGTCTGAGGGAGATGGAGGTGATGCAGGGGTGGCACCCACGCCGAACGATATTGCGCCCGTTACGTTGATTGACATTAGTACTGCGGTGCCTATTTAAGGCGGGGGGCTAGGGAATGTTTGAGGCTGGGGTTATTATAGGGTTTAGTAGGAATTTGAGAACATCTGTTGAATAAGTTCTTTTTTTGAGGGGGGGGGGGGGCTCTCAATGGTACATGGAAATGCTCAATGGCACGTCTCGTATAGCTCTGCGGGATCCAACCGCATCGACGAACTGACTTTGCTGCTCCTCCTCACGTGTTTGCGTCCTATAGGCCTACGTTCACAAAAAAGTCAGCTTCAACCCCTCCCATTGCCAATTCACCCACCCACTCAACCCAACAAAGAAGGTAGAAGAGAAAAAAAGAAGGGGAAGAGAAGAAGGAAACTCACGCATCCCCAATAACCTTCCTCATAACCAAACTATCCACCCACTCCCCCTTCACAACCTCCTTCTCCTTGGTCAAACTATGCCTCTCAAACCCCAACCTTTCCGCCAACTTCCAACTCGCCTCGTTCCTCGGGTCACATTCAATCTCCATCTCCACCTTGCCCATATCCTGAATCCTCTCCTTGATCGCGCCAATAAACGCCGTCATCGCCTCCGTCGCATACCCCTGGCATTGATACTCAGGTAAGAAAGAAAACCACAAGTCAGCATGGGTAACGGGTTTAATGCTGGATTCACCAGGTAACTTGTCAGAATTTGCCTGCGATGTTTTGGCGCCGACGCGCCCGATAAACGTGGCTGTGTCGAGGGTTTCGACGGCGAGCTCGTAGATGGTGCGGGGTACGTCGTTGTGGTTTCTGATGTTTTGCAGCACGAGCTCTCGGGCTTGCTGGGGGGTTCGGGGCGCCCAGGATTGGTAGCGGGCGTTCGCCTCGGAGGATTCGAGCGCGTAGTAGCCTGGTATGTCTTGGGTTACGAATTCACGGAGGAGCAAGCGCGGGGTTTTGATTGCGCCGAAGCGTTCGCCTTTGAGGTTTTGGCGGGCGATAGAGGCGAGTTCTTCTTTGGTGAAGCCTTGGGAGGCGGAGAGAATCTTTTGGATTACGGTGCTTTTGGCGTAGACGTAGTCGACAATGTTGGTCGAGGTGGCGGCGAGTTCGAGTTTGACGCGGGCGTACTCGTCTCGCAGCTCGCTGTTTGTGCGGAGCGTGTCTCGGAGGTTGAGGTGGTTGCGCGTTTGGACTGCGCCGTCTACGCACACGTAGATGTTGTGGGGGATAGGCTGGTTTGGGTCTTTGAAGGCATGGCGGTCGACGACTCCGAGTTCTCCTAGGTGGTCAAACTTGCCGTTCGTGGTCAGAGCATCAATAGCAGACTGCAACTTATCGCGAGAGACAATCACGTCAATATCGATAATGGGTTTGGCAGCTAATCCTGGCACTGACGTGCTGCCCACGTGCTCGATTGAGAGGTAGTCGACATCCCGCAGGTGATTCTCCAACTCTGCCTTTATTTTTTCGAACTGCTTCGGCCATTCCTCGTTGTACTGGTCGACAGTGACAGACATCGTTTTGGGGCTTGGAAAAAGGCAGTAAAGCTGAAAGAGAGGAGTCAAGGGCTAGATGTGTAGATGTAGGCTGTACAGATGAATGGGTGAGCTAGGCAACATCATTGGCTGAAACCCGCACACCCACCCGGGTGCGCCCGCGATGCACAAACCAGAGCAGCGGTGTAAGCGGGACATGTAGGGCAAAAAAAAGGGCGGCAGCTATGCAGCCATGAGTATAACTGCAGTGTCGAAGCCATACATGTAGCCAGGAGGGCATGTGCACACATCGGGATGCATTGCGGAGATAGCGGCAACAGTTCCGAACCACTTGATTAGATTGCAATCCAATGCTCCCTAACTCTCCGACTCTAATCATACTGCTCAATCTTGATCACTGGGATGTCTGCATATGCTGGGGGCGCATGGCAGCCCAACAACCAAGACCCGGCGGCTGAATCACCGCCAATCTGTATCTGCTGCCTGAACTGCCAAATGCAACGTGCCACAAGAAAGCTAGCGGCAAGCAGCAGGGACAAAGGGAGCAGCATATTGCTTTGTGAAGAGCCAGGCCAAAGCGCGCCTAGTTTGCCAATAGCCAGATTCCACGTCCTTGCCCATGTGCCAAATTTGCCATAATCGTCCCATTCGTTCGGGTCAAAGGCGGTTCGTATCATGGCCAGTCTGCCGCACTTCAGCCTGGGCGGCTGAACACGGTCTTTTTCTTCAACCACTTGTACACTTGCAATGGAAAGGGCGTGGCTGCAGCCCTTTTGCCCTGGAGACTCTGGACGAACGTGTTGCTCACGCAGTAGCACCTGTAAGACTGTATGACCCAGTTTGAATGGTGTAGCCTCCTCTCCCCAAGCTAGACCAGTCACGTTGAACTGGAGCCATACCTCTCCATTTCCTTCGGTTCGGAACACAGTGTGTTCGTACTGCAGTGGAAACCTGATTCTCTTAGACATGACTTCCTCGGCTTGCGCATCTGCTTCGTCTTCTGCGAGATCCATCGGCACCTGCACGGCACTAATGCGCGGAGGCAAAGGATCAAGAGGAAAGATGCGCTCATCATTGAGGAGTAGAGCAGACCCCGACTTGTCAATGGCAAGCGTCAACATCTGAAGTATTGTCAGCGCGGCTTGCCCATGCGCCGCGACAAGATGCGCTTACCAAGGAGTTTTGAGGAGGCGGATGGATCCATTCTGCTGCATGAGGAGTCTTCAACACGCCAAAGGGACATCCAGCACATCCATACTTGACGGCATAGGTCTTGTTCGCGCCGATCACTGTGATTACTGGGGCCGCTTCCTTGACAGCCGGAACATGGATCTCTTCAACCTTGTGTTCGAGGGACGACGACGCGGCAACAACAGCCGCAAGTCCAAAAAGAGCAAAGGAGCGCATGGTTACATGAAACGAGTGTGAACAAAGAAAAGCAACGAGAGACTGCGGGCCAAGTAAGAATAGACAAAGTGTTGTTAAAGGGGAGAGAGAGACTGCCTAAGATGGCGAAGAGATGACGCGTGCGGATGCCTCGGTCAACGGCACGCTAGCGCAGGGACCGTCAACGTGGGGATTGACGATTCTAGATTCCTGGCGATCATTCATCCCCGGACTCTTGGACACGAATAGGTAAAATCAATGGCGGACGGCATTGTGCCTGAAATTATTAAAAATACTGCCAAGATACAACAAGATTCATTCGTGGTTGGCAAAAGTAGAATAAACGTTGAACATGTAAATGACTTGTTGCCGTAATAGTACTTACAAATATGCTTCCGACGACCGAACGCGTGGGCTTGCTATTTTTAGACTTGAGTAGTTCATTGAGTTATACGAGGTCTGAGTTCATGTGTTATCATTGAGTGCATGGTTATGCAGTCTATCTGCTCGCAATACGGCAGGTCCCGTCATCAATTCAATAGCCAAGAAAATAAGGGTGACTGCTCATGCTGCCATTTGTGCCGGCGCACAGCCTTCCATCTCGACATTTCTTCGCTCGGATATAGAGAAGATGGATGAAGCGGGATATCTGCTACATCTACTATGATGGGCTAATCCCATCACCTCTTGTAGCTTGGATGGCTGTAACTTCTTGGTCGCACATCGCCTCTGGTCGGGCGGTGAGGTTGGCATAGATAGACAGCAAGGTAATTTAGAACACAAACCATAGTTTCACTCCTCTTCACTTTCTTCACTGCTATCTCCACCTTCCAGTCCTCTCCTCATCAACTCTTCTAGATCGTCTTCGTCATCGTCAGCGGGAATTTCTGCAATTGCACCATGTTTGTGTTCGTGACTGGTCGTATCTGGCTGTACAGGAGGTCCAATGTCCATGGGCTCGACGTCTCTGTCATTGTATTCGTACTCCTCTGCATCCTCCTCTTCGTCCTGATCGTCATCGTCGCCTTCAGCGTCATCGCCACCCAAATCACCAAAGTCAATCTCATCCTGTGTATTCCGGTTGCGTGCGTGCGGGTTGGGAGAGCCCTCTACGTCGCTGTTGGCTGCGCTGGCAAGAGATATGGGGCCGTTGGATGGAGAACGCATATAGCCAGCGCTGAGGTTGTGGCCCAGACTGCGAGCTCCCAATGCGCCGTTCTTGCGTCGTGGTGGGCGCGCATCGGGTACTTCGATTTCGAGACCGCCGTCATCATCTGATTCGCCCTCGGCCTCCTCTTCGTCGTGGTGATATCGCTGGTCTTGTTCAGGCGCCGGTGATGGAGGCGCTGGCGAGGATGCAATTTCGCCGTCGGACTCGTCGGATGAGTGTATCACCTCTGCAGATTTGATCTTGGAGGCGGGTGGTGCAGTAGACTTGCCCTTTGGCTTGGCCGCAGGTTCTGTTGCAGTGCGCTGAAGACGAACGGCCGGCGGTGGTTGAGCCTTCTTGGGCTTTACCATGGGGTTCGTTGTTGTAGTCTTGCGCTTCTTGGGCGCAGCAGCTGCAGCAGGCTTCCGCACTGGGGCAGCGGCGGGGGGTGCGCGAGCCCCAAATTGCGGTGTATGAGCTGCGCTGCCTGTGCCGGTTCGGTGCTCTGGCGATGATGCATAGCGGTAGTCGGACTCATCGCCTCGCTTTGCCTTTTCCTTGCTTAAGAAGTGTCTGAAGTCATAGGGGTTGTCGGGGTCAGGGTCGCCTCCCTCGTCGTCTGCTGCCGCCTCGCCAAACAGGTCGTCGTCCTGGTCCTTGTCCTGCGCATCGTCCTTGAGTTTCTTGGGATATATCTTGGCATGCTGTGACGATATGTCTTTACCGTTCCTTGTGGCGAGGTTGAAGGTGTGGCTACTCGAGAGCGGCTCTAGGGTTGCTTGCTGGCTTGCGGGATCCAAGATGAGGACGTATGACTTTTTTGGCTGTGACTTTTGCCCCGTGAAAGTGAAGACATCCTGATCGCCGGATTCGTTCGTGTCGTCGATGCGCAGGCTGCAGATGTTTGTCGATGAGGGCGCCGAGAGTGTCGTAGAACGATTGTCGGATGTCTGTGTAGGCTTGTGATTGTCTACGTAGGGCGTAAGTCAGCAAGCGCCAGGATATGCATGTGCATGTCAGATGGAGGGCTAACATTTTACACTGCTGTACTCAACCGCATCATCGTTGTTCCGTATGCGGTCGCTGAGGTGGAGGGTGAAGTGTGCCTTCTTGTGAGGCTCGATGCGGCTCTCTACCACGGGAGACGCCATTCCTGCGCTCGTCGTTGTCGGGCGACAAGTCTGCTGGCTGCAACGACGAAAAAGCAAGACAGAGTGTGTGTGTACATACACTAGAGAAGTCACACTCTCCAGACGCGTAGAGTCATGGAAGAAGCATCGTTTGCTGAGTATGGATGGCGCGCCGTGTTGCACATGGCCAGTCCGGCCGGGCTGGATTAGATTGGGAGGCTCCGCTTGCCGGCCTCCCGCCGCTAGTCAGGCACCCAACTCCACACGACTAGTAGTTCCAGCCCACAGCCATCTCCGCTTTGCCATGTCCATGGCGACATCTGTAAGGCCTTCAGTCGATTCGAATCCCTTGATATGTGCATCTATTGTATACGCATGGTCCAAACTACCCTGTGTGAGTGGGTAGTCGTATGTCCCCACTCGATAGCTCCATCGCGACGACTGGTTTTGTACTGCTAATATACACGGCTTGCTCAAACATATTGGCCTGGCCACCATGATCCCACTCACTGCTCACCAAGTAATCTGCAAAACCATTGAAAATGTCCAAAGACAGTTCACCGCCACGACACGTACTTGTTTCAATCTGCAAAGTAACATTGGCGTTGCATTTAATCCTCGAAGCGAGCATTATCATCCACCTGATGATATATTGGTAACCGCATTTTCCCAGTTAGATATGAATTTATGATCAAACGAATTGGAAAGACCATACGCCAATGCTGTGTCATCAAGACCTGTGGCGGGGAAGTAACGCCGTCATTTGGAGGTATAAGATGGCCATGATGAGATACAAGTCCAACAAGTCTGTAGTTGTCGAGTGTTGATTCTACCCCAAGCCAAATCCACTGTGCTCCGTCCTTGATAACGTCGCCTGCGGAGTCGTTCGTTCGTTCAGTCTCGCTCGCCTCGCACATGTTCTGTATTATGTATTTCATTGTCGCGGCGCTTCTTGCACTGGCAAGTTCAGCTACTGCTACTGGTATCGCAGTTGTTCTCAACAATTCTCCAAAGCCAATATACGTCTGGTCGGTTGGCAGTTCGGTCGGTACTCGTCATGATATGAAAGCTGGTCAGTGATTGCCTGGTCAGTGTCAGTGTTTCTCTCTTGGCTAACAGCCACAGGGGGCATCTATTGGGAAGAAATGCGCCGCGACGAGAAAACAGGAGGGATTGCCATCAAAGTCACGGACAATGCAGACGGCCTCTACTCTGGCGCTCCCCAGCAAATCTTTGCATACAACCTGGACAATGACACAGTCTGGTACGATTTGAGTACAGTGTTTGGTGATCCGTTCGCCGGCTACCGATTGCAAGTTACAGGTGACAATGGAGGGTCCATTCTGTGGCCAAAGGGAACTCACCCAGGAGGAAGCCAGCTCAAATCGGCCCCGAGTGAAGGGAACATTTTCTTCTCCATTGATCCCGCTGTTTAAAGCAGTGGCAGCCACTGGGCGGCTCGAGCGTTGTGTCTCTACATGCCGTGACCGGCGCCTCATAATTCAAAAGTTACTCTCTAATCTTCCGTGATCTTCTTGCATGATGCTGTTTCAAGCCATGTCATCTCTCTAGAGGGAACCGACCGTACAGTGCCATAACAGTTAGACCGCCAACCGCCGACAGGGCGGCAGATCACTGCTTATCAGGGCACAATAACCGGCGAGACACGTGGAATTCGGTGCTTTTCGCCTGAATCAGTATCCACCTAGAAGACCCAACATAGCGGTAAGAGAGGTGTGGACGAACGATGGGTGTGGGAAAACATGGGGTAGGCCCTGCTTTAGTCAAATTGGCCCTCTAGATTTCCTGAGCCGGCCTGTGCGCTGACATCTCACGTCAGTCGATTTATTCGCCTTTCGACACACAACTCCGACCAATTATCCGAACAGCCGGGATGGATTTTTCCCCTTGCCACATGCAAAACATTCATGTGCGTGGGCACAACGACTCTGCGAGTCCGCGATTCAAGTTGGTGTCTCGTGTTGCCTCGGATGGCGGATACCGAGTGAACGGCCACATCCTATCTCTAGCCCGCCTTTTTCTGGCTCGTCCCCGCCGCCCATCACGCCGCATGCTGCTACTGCGTGATTGCAGATGCGGGCGATATCGCGCCATGAGCATTGGCTGGCACCGCGTGGAGCCCGTATCCAAGTGGTGGTGGACCCTTCTCTGTGCACGACCCCAGCACGGGAATTGTCTCACAGCAGGCTGCGATGGGGCACTGCATGCGATGCAGCATCGTGATTGTTAGGTGGACAGTACCATTTCAAGTCCCTTAGCCAGCATCCGATGGCGCTGGCTTGCACAAGACAGACCAAGACCAGACTCTGCTCCCTGTCGGATGCTAGGCCCCACCCGCTTCCCGGCCTCTCCGCAATCATCATTGGCGTGCCAGTCCGAGCACCTGTTTCTCTGCATCTTCTATTCGCTAGCTAGCTTCCCACTTGGCCTTATCGATCGACCGCCTGGAACACCCTGGCCGCAAATTCACACAGCGGCCGTCTTCGGGGGCCGATATAACTTTTGAGGCAAAAGGCCCTTTCTCGCCCTCTGCCGCGCCTCCTGGACCCTGCACCGTCATCGGCAGTGCTGATGCTGATTCGCTTTTAAGCGGGCGACCCAATACTGTATGTATTCGTTGCCATGCCGCTTGCCACGACAAGATGCGCTCCGAGAGCCCGATCAGCTCTTGTGCCACACTCGAGAGCCACTGGCCATAGCCCCCGCTGATGCCTAATAACAATACTTTCCCACTTGCTCAGACTGGCCGACTGTTCTTCTGTTGCTGAAGCCAACGCCATCCGACTTCCGATTCGCTGGAAATGATATACAGCCCACTACGGATCCGGCTGGACACGCGACCAAGAGCCTGAGCAGATACCATCGACACTACCATCTCAAGGACTAGATTTCAGGCCTCTTGCTTCCCGCAATGAGCTCCAGGACACTGACCAATGTTGTGAACGACCAAACAGTTGCCCTCAATGCTCTCATCTATGGATACGCTGGGCACAGCTTGGTTACCCCTCAGCACGCCCTCCAACAAATATGGTGGACCGAAGAGAGGATCAACGAGAGAGTCACCAATGACTTTGTCTCGTCTCGGCTACAGCCTCAAGAGAGGGAATGTCTCACGCAACCTGTAGGCTTTGGCGATTTGAGCGACGATACCTATATTGAATGGATCATGGAGAAGGCACGGCGGCTATTCCTGATACTTGTCGAGATCGGCGAGGCAGACCGCATATTTGCCGTTGTCGACAAATCTTGGGACGATGATGACCTCCCTCTTGGGATGGAAGACATTGAGCAGCTATCACTCTCAAATCGACGCGACAACCATGCCAATGCTCGCTTTTACCACACCCAATTCACGTTCTTGCTACGAGAGTTACGACAAGGCGTACACATCGACTATGCCGAAAACGAAGAGGTACCGATCGAGAATGTTATGACCTTGCCAGTCGCAGTCAGCCTACAAACTTGGTCTCGAATACACTTGCCGAAGAAACCAAAGGAAATCTACATGCGCCGGAAATTCCCGCTTGGGAATGCAGAGGACCCGGAGGCTTTTCATCAAGACTTTGTCCTTGACGTGGAGAGTGCAAAAATGATCGAACACGAGCATCTCGCTCCTATCTGGGCGTCATACACGGCAAAGGGCTCTGGCTACATTGTCAGTAACTTTGTCGGTCACCACACTTTGCGCACCTTCATCGACCATCGCAATCCTACGCAATATCAGAAACTGCCAAAGCCTGAGAGACGGTGGTTGGTGCTCAACTGGCTACACTGTTTGGCGGATACCATTGCAACACTGCATCAAAATGGGTTTTGCCATTCCGCGATCCGACCGTCCAGGATACTCGTCGACGAGCAGAATACGATCGCATTCAGTGACATTGGCAGCTTGGAGACGTTTCAGAAAGACAAGAAGCCTGATGCTATGGATGCTTATATATACGACGCCCCAGAAGTACATGCAAGTTCAGAGCCAGTGGACTTGCATCCCTCCATCGCGGCACCCACCCTATCTAAAGACCGACACGCGTCTATCGCAAGTAAAAGCTCATCGGGATCCTCGAACAGCAGCAGTTCACATCGTCAGAAGTTAACAAAATCCCCAACAACTGACTTTTCGGGATTCAACTTTGGGTTCAAGAAATCCGAGCCTAAACCTCAGCACCGATCACAAGGGCAAGAAACCGAAAAAGCAGATGTCTTTTCTTTAGCCTGTGTTTTCTTGGAGATTCTGACTTTCTTGCTTAAGAAGAAATCCCATGATTTCACCAAGCACCGTACATCGAAACAAAGAATTAACGCGGGCGGCAAGAACTCGCGTACTGATTCATCGTATCATAAGAATCTTGACAAGGTCGAAACCTGGATGGCCGTACTAGAGAAAGCATCTTGCGAAAGCGATGACGAGGCATTTGGCACAATTCCTGACATTTTGGCCCTTATCCGAACTATGCTCAGCAAAAACCCCATGCTTCGTCCAACAGCACGCGACGTGCGAGATGAATTGTTTGAAATTTTCCGCTGTACCTCGATGCCCAACATACACTGTGGCGCACACAGACATGATGTTGGTGTCGCATCATCTTCGTGTTTGGATCGCGACAGATCGTCTAGTATAGTGTCACTTCGAACGGTGTCGACGATAAGCTCGACTTGCTCGGATGTAGACACAATACGCTCTGGTACAACGCAGGTGAATTCCATCTTGAACTACTACTCGGAGCGAGCCACATTATCTGGAATCAAAGAGGACGACAGCGCTTCCCTAGAAACGATAGACGCACCGGCCATCTCGCTGAACAACGATAGCTTTCATGCGCTGTGTGGTCCAGGGCCCATGGTAGCAGAGTCTGCTACAATGCCTGAATTGCCACGGTCTCCTGGTTTGCCTACCTTGCCCACCTCGCCTACCTTGCCTACTTCGCCTACTGGCCCTTCTTCGCTCCTGTCTGCGCGTTCCCCTAGTCCATCGAAGCTGAATACCACGACTGTCAAGATCAAGCCATGGAACAAGCCATTTCTTCTGCTTCCATGAACTTTGCAAGTGCAGCTTTGGGCTTGACACTTGAACTAGACAACTTATTTTGCTGATGGTTGGATGATAAGAGGTGAAGACAGGCTATCTAGAGACAGGATATTGCGGGGTCCCCGAAGGCGTGCGCATAGAGGTACCAGGGGCCACGGCATGAATGCTACATTAGACGAAGAATAGGAAGGTACCTTCGAACCCCAGGGACATATGGCTGTCCACTTGACTAGAATTGGCCATGTGCAACATGGTTGATAAGATAGTCACAAGGCGGGTGCAAGTAGCTAGGGTAGAAGTAAAGTGGAGCGGTTCCATGCTGGCAGAAGTTCATTTACCTATTAGTGCGGTATAGGCAGCTCTGAGGAGCACAATGCGAGGGTTACGTAGTGGGCGCACCACGACATCGGAGATGTCCGCGAAGATAAAGAAGAGGAAGAGGAAGTTGTGAATGAATAGTTTCCATTGCAGGCGGACATGTACAGGCTGCCAACATGTACTCTTGTTGATGTCTGCTGTCCACTTGATTTAATCTCAAAATGCGGGGTTTGCCTGTCATGCTAGGCTCCCAATCTTCTCTTATGCACGAAGTTCCACCATCTACGACGCCGAACGCACGCCACATTGCTTAGCCTCCAGGTTTTCGTACTGTGTTGCATTCCCCATATGTTTCTCCGCCTCTGGTAAATTGACGTTACCCATCTGCGTCACATTGAAGAAGGCAGCAGTCCTGGCACGACCTTTTCGCCATGCATCAGTCACGTGCTACTGCGTCACCGGAGAAATAACTGCGTCCGAATATGTGCGGTGCCGCAGCAACATACTGCCGTGTCCAAGCACAGGAACATCGCAGCGACGGAGCGGAATGGCTGTTGCTCGCTTGCTTAATACGAACTGGGCGGACCGGCCATGTTTAGACCGAGTAGTGCGGGGACTGGGGATTCAACAAAGTGCCAGCCAAGACGATCATCACAGCTGATCAGGGCATGCACCGCAGCATCTGACACCGTGCATCTAGCATCAGGATCCATCTACAGCGTAGCCGTACCATCAAGCTACCCTCCTCTGTCCTTAAACCAGCCTCTCCAGGCTCTTGTGCCCCTGCACCAGCAGCCTTTGTCAGCCTTGAACAGCCCACCAAGGACATGTTCACTCGCATAGCCATGGTCAGCCGGTGCTGCCATATGACGACTGCAACCTATGTAGATTTACGCCCAGCGGACGCGGTTCTGCTATGGCTGACCGGGGCGCTCAGCCACCAGGATCATCCCGCCGCTAGTATCCCCAGAGCCAAGGCCTTTAGCATGCAGTTGCACAGCCATTACACCAGGTACAGTGGAGCTATGCTGTCATGAGTCCGTAGACCGCTTAAATACCACCTCCATCTCCCTACGTTCGACTCTTCTCATGCTTTCTTGGATACGTGTGTAGGCGCTGTGTCATAGCGTCTCTTCTCACCAAGATGCGGCTCTCCATCGGAATCATAGCGAGCTTACTGACGTGGATGACCATTGCTTCTAGCAATAACAAGGCCGTTCCGCGCCAGAACAACAACACGGACTACCAAATTGGATTTACTCCACTCAAAACTGAATGGACTGATACCGTGGGAACCAACCCCTGGCCTGAGTACCCACGGCCACGCCTTCAACGACCAGAATGGAAGAACCTCAATGGCGTCTGGCGATACCAAAACGCCCAAAACGGCTCTGATGCCTCACCGCCATTTGGGCAGCGACTTGAAAAAGCCGTCTTGGTCCCGTTCTGCTTGGAAAGTGCTTTGTCAGGTGAGTAGCGCCAAAGCATACATAGAACAAGTTACTAAAATTAGCATAGGTGTGACTGAAAAGGGCCGTATCTGGAGCTGGTATCAGACATCATTTGAAGTTCCATCAAATTGGCCAAGCGAAAACAGTGTCATTTTGAACTTTGGCGCTGTTGATTATGAGGCCACTATCTTTGTCAATGGCCAAAAGGCGGGTTTCCATAGAGGTGGTTATTTTGAGTTCAGTGTTGATGTAACTTCGTATCTGAATGCCAATGGAACAAACGAGCTGTGAGTGCATGAGAAGCGAGAAAATGTAACAAGAAAACTAATTGTCTTGCAGTTTGGTATACGTCTATGACCCAACTGATATAGACCGCATTCAAATCCCAATTGGAAAGCAGACTTTGAATCGTGGTGGAATGATCTGGTATACGCCCTGCAGTGGCATATGGCAGACAGTGTGGCTCGAGTCCGCACCCAAGGAGCACATTTCGAAACTCGATCTCACTGCGGATATGGATGGAAAGGGTCAGTCATCTGTTCGTGGTGCTGCTGTCTTGTTACTCACATTCATTAGTCATTGTCACTGTGAACACGAGCACTAATTCGACAACCACATACACTATCGTTGTCCACGAAGTCAATTCGACTGATGTCAAGGCAGAGGCTGCGGGTACTAGTGGAAGCCCATTTACCTTTATCGTTGATTCACCTGAGCTGTGGACGCCTGATAGTCCGATCCTGTACAACATCACCATCAAAATGGGTAGTGACACAGTACAAAGCTATACCGGATTCAGAACCATCTCCAGAGGCGTAATCGGCGGTGTGCAGCGCCCGCTTCTCAATGGAAAGTTTGTATTTCCATTTGGCACCCTGGATCAAGGTTATTGGCCAGATGGCATATACACACCTCCTAGCGTAGAAGCCATGGTGTACGATCTCAAGGTACTAAAGAATGTCGGCTACAACATGGTCCGAAAGCACATCAAAGTCGAGCCGGCTTTGTTTTACAGGGCTTGCGACGAAATGGGAATGTTAGTCATTCAAGACATGCCTTCTTTGCGCCCCGATCTACCTGCTCGTGAAGGCTGTGGAGGCATACGGTTGGAGCCAGGTGCCCAGGCCGAATTCGATCGTCAACTTGAGGTCATGGTTGAGCAGCTGAAGTCGTACCCCAGCATCATCGCCTGGACCATCTACAATGAGGAATGGGGCCAAGCCACCTCACCGCCATGGCCAGAGTTTGGGTTGACAGACATGGTGCGTCGGGTTGACCCTACTCGCCTTGTCAATTCTGTGAGCGGTTGGACCGACCACATGGCTGGCGACTTTGACGACAACCACCATTACTCGACACCCCAATGCGGAACACCATTTTGGTCTTATCAAGGCAGCGGCTACGACTCAGCCTATGACCCCGCCCGTATCGGGTTGCAAGGCGAATTTGGTGGCATCGGCACCCAGCTCACCGAGAATAACTTTGAACATGCATGGTACAAGGATCTTGGTCGACAAACCGCATACGAACTTACCAATGGTACTTTTTACTGGAATTACCGTTGCCACGACCTGCTTGTGCAACTGCGTGAACAAATCGACTTGTTTGCTTGCTCAGGTGGTGTTTGGACGCAAACAACAGACGTCGAGGGTGAAGTCAATGGCATGATGACGTATGACCGAAAGGTAATTAGGATGAACGAGACAATGTGGAGGCAAGATATCCAGGCCCTATATGACGCGGCCGCGAAGCGAGGTAACGACTCTTTAATGGTGATTCGGGATACAGGGGTCGATGGTATGCAACACGGTATATTCTAATATCTATATCCAACTAGGTAAATGCATACAATACCACATCTCATTCCACCTCACCCCCAAATCTATTTCTTCTCCCCCGCCTCTCTCGCCCTCCACTCCCTATCCAACATCCCCAACGTAAATGAATCCCACCACTCCCCCTCATACCACACGGCCTCCCTCTCCCTCCCCTCCACCACAAACCCCAGTCTTTCATACAACCGTATCGCACCCTTATTCCACCCGAACGTCCTCAACCTCACACTATGCAACCCCGCCCGCCGAAACCCAAAGTCCAACGCCCAGTTAATCGCTTCACTCCCATACCCTTTCCCTTGGTACGCGGGTAAAATATCCAGCGCAATCTCCATAGTCCGATGATGCGCCTCATGCAGCGACGACGGCGCAGAATGAATCTGCCCAATCGCTACCCCATACTCTAGATCCAATATCTCACTCGGATTCATCCTCTTCCTCTCCTCAACCACTCGCTCTTTTTCCTCCACCGGCAACGACGAAATCGAGTTATCGTGCGGAATCCATATTATAGCTTGCAAAAGACTTTCTTCGCGGGCCTCGCTACCGCTCGCGGGGCCTTGGTGCATGTTTTCCTCTGCGTCTTGCTCGGTGGGGAGTTTGGTTGTGGCGTGTGTGCTTGCCATGTACATGGTTGGGTCTGCAGCAAGGGTGCGGAAGAGGGATATGTCGGTTGGACGGATGGCGCGGTAGTGGAGGCGTGGGCTGCGCCAGGGAGAGGGGTATTTAAGGGACATTGTTTTGGGGATGGAGGGGTGGGTGTGTTGGAGTTGTATTGGAAAGGTGGAAGATGGGGGGTTGTAGGGTGTAATACTTTTTTTTGTTATATAGTTTTTTTTGGTTGGGTATGTGACTTTGGTACGCAGATGTTATGTATGGGCACACGGTCAGGCCGTGGTAGTGCCGGCGTTGGCGTTAGGTTTGCGTTGGGTTGCGCCCTTCTTGGTACCGCCCTTTTCTCGATGTTCGGAACGCGATGTGGGGATGGAGAAAAGCAGAGATGACAAGCGGAGAGTGGACTGTAGCGTATATCAGAAGCGCGCTAGGGGATTACATACATGTTGTATACGAAGCCTGTCACATTTATGTTTCACAATGGCCAATGCCTGGAACCGTAGTATACAAGGGCTATAGTAGCCCTCACAGCCCGTATAGCCGTGGACTAGTTCAACATTCGTCACGGACGCGATAGTGCCAGTGCAGCTATTCGGGCCTTGCTTCATCCTCTTACAACGAAATCTCACCCCTCCATGTGCCTTCGGTCAGACCCAGAGTCTCAATGCAATGTTGCCATCTTGGACCACCTCTCTCCTTCCTCCTCAAGTACTGCAGAAGCTTCTGTCTCCTGTGCACCAGCAACCGCAGATTCCGCTTGTTGTGCTTATCACCCTTTCCTCGTCTCTGTAAAAAGTCCGCCAGTGTCTTAATCTTGGCCGTCAGGATAGCAATCTGGACTTCAGAAGATCCCGTGTCTGGTCCTACTCGTTTGGCTGTCGCGGCAATGTTGGTTTCTGGGCGGACGGCGTGAGTCTCGTCCACACCTGAGCGGCTCAGAGACGGCGCTTTTGGCGGGAATATCCTGTCGGTGTTGTGGCGTCCAAAAGTCTCGACACATCGTGCAATATTGACGCGCATGCGGTCTTTGCTGGAGCCATTCTCGAGAGCCGTGATCCGCTTAATCGCTTCGACTGCACGTACATGGTCCTTTTTATTTTGCTCTTCAATTTCCTCCGCCGACTTTTCAATTGCCCTTGCCTGATCATACCGTGTGGCGTCATTCCATGGGTACGCAGCGGGCGCAGCTTGCTTTGCAATCTCACTCAGTGGCACCGCCAACTTCTCGCTCTTTTTCAATTGCTTCTCTACCGTCGCCGGATCGAATGCATAGTTGAGGTGCGTTTGGTCCTGGGGGATCTTCTTGCCTTCTTCATAGGTGATAGGCTTGCCAGTGTCAAAAGACTCTACGAATGGTGTTGGTATACCGCGAACAGGGTTTCCAAGACTGGCCACACGGGCTTGTTCGAGTTCGGCACGTCGAGACAGGTTGGCCGCCTTTTTGCGGTTGCGCTGCGCAACTATGTAGGGATCGCTAGCGAGGCGCTTCTTTTGTCGCTCAATTGATTCGGCATTGGCCCGCGCTGTTGAAACAAAAGTTCGGATGGGGAGTGTGAATTGCGCAGAAATAGACGGTGCTGTGACATTGTCAGCCCTGGGTATTGTACGTGAAATCTAAGAACTCACAAGCCGATGCCCGTAGGCACGACAATGCTGGTATTCGTGGCGGCATCGTTGGCTGGACGCACACACTGCTCCTACCCTCCGTGAATCTTTTGCGGATCAGGACGTCGGCGCATGAGTTTTGCCGGCACCGCGTCCCGTTCGGCGCTATCCCGCTTCCAGCTCTAGCTCGCCCACTGCCGGGGCTCGAATATCGCCAAAGTTCGTGTGCCAAAACTTCGCCCGCACGCATCACGACAACTTCTCTATACCCACCAGCTTGTACAGCGCCAAACCGTCAAAATGGCCCCTTCCAACCTCCCCGCCATCTTCAACCCCACCCAGCAGGACATTGAGATGCTCCTCGCTGCCCAATGCCATCTCGGTAGCAAGAACCTCCAGGTGCACATGGAGCCTTACCTGTGGAAGACCAGGCCCGACGGTGTTAACGTCTTGAACATTGGCAAGACCTGGGAGAAGATTGTCCTGGCCGCCCGCATCATTGTCGCTATCGACAACCCGGCTGATGGTACGTTCGGGCGCCCAAGTCGAGACATCTGGACTTGAATAATGCGCAAATATGCTCAAGTTCTTTTTTTTAACTGACACTACGCAGTCTGTGTCATCTCTGCCCGTCCCTACGGACAGCGTGCCGTTCTCAAGTTCGCCTCGCACACCGGCGCCACCGCCATCGCTGGTCGTTTCACTCCCGGTAACTTCACCAACTACATCACCCGTTCTTTCAGGGAGCCCCGCTTGATCGTCGTCACCGACCCCCGCACCGACGCCCAGGCTATCAAGGAGGCCTCCTACGTCAACATCCCCGTCATTGTAAGGAGAATGCGCATGAAGAAGAGTACAGGAATCTGGAGCTAACCCCGAATAGGCCCTTTGCGACGGTGACTCTCCCACCGAGTACGTCGATGTTGCCATCCCCACCAACAACAAGGGTCGCCACGCCATCGGTCTCGTCTGGTGGATGCTTGCCCGTGAGATTCTCCGCCTCCGCGGTACCCTCGCTAACCGCGAGACTGAGTGGGATGTCATGACTGACTTGTACTTCTACCGCGACCCTGAGGCCGAGGAGAACAAGGACAGCGCTGGCGTTGAGGAGGCCAAGGTCCCCGGTGCCGATGAGGTTGGCCCCGCCGCCGTCGCTGACGGCTTCACCAGCGAGTGGGAGGTCTCTGGCGCATCCGCCGGTGCTTTCACTGCCCAAGCTGCTGCCCCTGGCACTAGCTGGGACGCTGACGCTGCTGACTGGGCCGCCTCTGGCGATGCCCAGGCTGGCGGCGAGGGCTGGGGTGCCGAGACTGCTGCCCCCGCTACCACTACTCAGTGGTAAATGCCATGTTGAGCATCTTCGTCACTTCTTATCTTACATACCCTGTCTTTGACAAACAATGGCACGTCGGCGTAGGAGTAGGCAATGGGAAAAAGGAAAATATGAGACCATTTGACAACGATCAACAAGAAATGCATGCTTGATGGGACGGGTGTGTGTTGAAGGATATGATCAATGCTATGCGCTTATGAGGGAAAGATATCCATACTTGTCTTCGGGTATGGGGGAAAGCCCTGTGTTGGCGATCGGGTCGTACTTAGTTGGCGCCCAATCCTTCAATACAAACCTTGTTCCCACATTGTTTGACTGCTTCTCTGACTTGAGTGTTTGTGCACCATGATCTGCTATTGGTGATATGGATGGTGACTGAGTTGATGTTGTGTGACATGACATGAGTTGTTGAGCAAAAGTAGGGCAAGTTGGAGTGAGCCTCTTTTTTTGTGTGTTTCCAACCCGATCCAAAGCGGGGTATTCATATACATTAAAATCCGTCATGTCCTCGTTAAATTCTGCCCCATGCACAATGTACCATACCCAATCAAGTAAGTAGACTCGAAACTATGTACACGCAGACGTGTGGATGATGATATTCAAAGTTCAACTGCTCTTCAGAGAGGGGAAAAAAAAGAGAGGGAGTAGTTTTACAACCAAGCAAATACGATCAACACACCAAGGAGCATAGCACCTGTGCTCTTGAGCTCCTTGCTCAAACCATCTGCCGCCGCCGCAGTAGGCTGTGGTGCAGACGTATCCGCAGTACCAGATCCAGAAGCCGATTGTCTTGCTCCAGAACCAGAAGTCTGCGTGGCGCTGGAACCACCAGACGTGGCGGAGCTGTCGTAGTTGTGTTTCTGGCCCAGGGTAGGTAGAGCGGATGTGGGAACGACTTCCCATGCGCCCTCAGTGTAAGCTGGACAGGCAATAGACGTGTGAGTGGGATTGTAGTCCGAAGCCTTGATTCCCGTGGGATTCAGCGTCTTCCAGACAGCCGAGAGATTGGGGAAGTCTGGTTGGATGGGTGTGGGTTTGCCTAGTTGAAAAAAATCAGCCCGTTACCTTATACAGTTTTGCAAAGTCATATTACTCAGACATACCAGAGCGAGGAAACCCATCAGGCGGCGCATTCGGACTCGCGGGATCAACCTTGGGCCCGTAACTGATAAGTCCGTAGTTATTCTGCTCCTCGATCCACTCGTATATGATACTGCCGGACCATACATCCGCCATTTCGCCAAACAGCGCCTCCTGGTCTTTAAAGTCGCGCGGGCGCACAGTGTTGCAGCCTGTTTCGGACATGAAGATGGGGACAGGAAGGTCCTTGGCGTTCTTTTCGAGGTTGTCGTACCCGGATTGCTGGTACGAGCTGTCGCCGCACCACGAGTATGCGTTGAGCGCGAAGAAATCGACGCGCTCGGAGGCGTTGTTGCCGCAGGAGAGGTAGTCTTGTAGCATGGGGCGCAGAGAGGCGATGTCCGCGGCGGAGTAGCCGATGGGGATGTTGCGGTATCCTTTTTTGTCGCGGTAGGCTTTCATGTCACGTGCGGCTGCTTTGATGTAGGGCGATGTGACGGATCCGTTTGAGGTGGTGATGGCTTCGTTGCCGACGAAGAAGCCGGCGACATTGTCGTACTGGTGGAATTCGTCCATTACTTTAGCATAGGCGTCGTATTGGTCCGACTCCCATCGAGGTGTGTTTTGCTCGACGTAGGTGTCGAAGGTGTCGAGATCGACCCAGATGTAGACTATGTGACTGGTTAGTATTCATTATTTTTTTATGTGACTTGAAAACAAAGATGTCTTGTTATACGATATCTGCGCTCTTGAAGAACGAAAATCGCCGTGCAATGATCGAAGTAATCTGAGTTCATGTGTATCTTGGGCGTACGTACTTCCAGCGTCCGCAAAGGCCTTCATGCAATCGGTATGATCAGCATCAGGGTCAACGTGGTAAACACGGATTGAGTTGGCGCCAATGGTTTTCATGAGCGCAGAGTCGAGACCGCATTGCGTCGCGTCGATGAGCGGATCGTCTGGGACAAGCTGGTACGCGATACCTATGTTGAGTCGTTAGAAAAAAATGCTTCTTTGACTTCGTTTTGTCGCAGAATCGCATATGTACCCTTGACGTAGAATTGGTTGCCTTCGCTAGTGAAGAGCTTGGAGCCCTTTACTTGAATTGTCGGGATAGCCGAAGCGACAGTACTCAAACTGGCCAACAGCGCCAGCGATAGAGATTGAACCATTCTTGCGGTTGAGCAATCCAAACGGTTGCCAGTGTTTCTCTGGTAACAATTGAAGACCAAGCAACAAAACAGTTCGAGTCCCCGCCCAAAAAGAAATTATTCAGCAGCAAACGCACTGGGCTCACGAACCACCGCTAAGTTACGTGCGAGACACAAGATTGCACATGAGCTCCGTAAAAGCATAAGCGAGAGTAGTAGTCAACAAAAAAGCAAACGACTGTGGTGTATGAGCAAACGAAGGTGCGTGAGCAAGAGCAAGTGAGCGAGCAGGTTAGGCCGGCCAGCTCATGTTTATGAATGCGGCTGTTTTGGAAACAAGGCAAAGGCGCCCTAGTAAGTACACGCCTACCCCCCAACCCACACCGTCGATCCTTCCAATCTCCATGACGATTCTCGCCAAAGGCGCCCATAAATCCGCACCATGCAATCCCACTTTTCCTCAAGGGCCAAGCGTTGCTCCTTCCAATTGCATGCCGCGAACGGGGCAAACGAGGCGTATCATGAAAGTTGGGGAAAGAGGACAAGCGTGGTGGAGACGTGCGTGGGCGATGCGACAAGGACTCGCGTGGGCGATTGGCTGGCCGCAGACTTAAGCCTATGTGACCCGCATGCTTGATGCACCTAAGCGGCACACGGCTGGCTTGGTCAATACAAAGGTATCGTGTATCTGGTCGACGCGTTCACAAATACAAGTTTATGTCGAGCTAAGGATATGCATTAAAAATCCCGACTAAGTACTACCCGCGCGTCGAAAACATCGTTGGCGCTGTTTCGCGTTTCCCCTACAGCAACTCTGAGTCTTTGTTATACGTAGCAAAGGGACGGGGTTGACAACGCTGCACCCGTGCAATCTTATCCGCAATCTCCGCTAACCGCCTGTTACAACGACGTGAAAACCGTAGCGGTCAGTCAGTTGGAAGAGCGCGCCAGACCTCCGATTGCACTAAAAGGAAAGAGGCTCCGTGCCAAAACGCTAGTTGCTGGCTAGCTGTTAGCCGCTCCCCAACGTCTGTCACTGACAGAGCCTGCTCACTTTGTTTCTTTTCTGACCAAGAGCTCATGTGGCTTGACTGGTTGGCTAAGTTTCCTCTAGGTAACTTTTGCGTAGCAATTGCATACATATGACTTTTTCTTCTCCCTTCCTTTCTACGCGCTCTTCCCCCCAGACCAGACCGAGTTGCTGGAGTCTCGCACCGGGGCTGTACGAGCCGCAGAAGTCCCGCAGATCCCAACCTTCTCCTGCAGGTGATTTCTCCTCTCTGCTCTGTACATTGTATTCAAATCGTTTTTTGGCGCCACAAGCGTGCGAAAGTTCATAGGCGGCTTAGGTTTAGCTTCAACCTTTGTTGACAGAGTCGCAGAATCTATGTATGCGGTACCGTTTGTCTTGAGGTTACGGTGGCTCTCAATCTTTGACACTCCGCACCTTCTCATTTGCGGCCAGCTTCCACTTTTCAGATTCAGGATCTTTGCCCTTGTCGCCATTAAGGATCTCTCGGCTGTCGTTGTACGTGACCTATCAAATGTCTGTTCGCGTAAACGATTCCTCGCTAAAACTCTCCCCATCCTCGCGGCCCATTATCTTATAATTTACAAAATAAAACCTCTTGAACAATTATAAAAATAATGTTGAAAATACTCCGATCACATGTCATGAGGACGCTAGGTCACATGACTTGGCGCCGCCCTATATCAGCCGAGCTATATATAGTTAGCAATCTACACACTCAACAACCACTTTTAGCCCCAACAGAACCATCCATTACATAGTCATACTATGGCAAAGGCCCCTAATTCTAACAAATAATATATTTTATATCTTAATTAAAAAGTAATCAAATATATACATGTCGGGTTATCCAGCAGTGAAAAGCTAAGTTTTAGCGGGGAATTGTTTCCGCGAACTGTTGGCACGATAAAGGGTGTGGTTGAGTCAAAACAACTGCAGTTGCACAAAACACTAAATGAAGACTTGACTGATTCGACTAGCTACTGGGCTATCGATGTAGCTATATACTCAGCAGTAGCAGGCAAGGCTGCAGCTGCTGAAACGTGTTCCCCTGTTGAGACGCGTATGCCCTTGCTGGGACTTGTATGCCCATAGCAAGACCGAGGTAAGACTGGTGTCGTCAGCTCGATTCCAATATATGTCCCAACACGAACAGATATCTCACCTAGTCCTGTATACCGTTATGCTGCCGTAGAGGTTATAGTCGTCGAAGTAGACAGTGATGCTTTGTGGTATCCATGTTTCCTCGAGAGCGCCGAAGCTGATGAATAATACGCTTTTGAGCTTGAGTAAGTCGTCGCTCAGATATCCCGACATTTGAAAGTGCTTCGAGTGAGAAGCATGTTGGGCTATGTTGGCTTTCAGCTCATTGATTATTTTGTCAGCTTCGCCCTCGGGATAAATAGATGGCAGCTACTGAGGAGGTGGGTTTGGAGCTGGATCTGGACCTGGACCTGGTGTTGGACCTGGACCTGGTGTTGGACCTGGATCTGGTGTTGGACCTGGATCTGGGGTTGGACCTGGATCTGGAGTTGGGCCTGGAGCTGGATTGACCTGTGTGGTGCCTTTTTGGACTGCTTCCTTTATCTATGATTTCAGTCAGAATATGGATAAATACGTCGAGAGGATGGCTTACGGGAAGCAATTGCCTGAAGATCGAAGGGGCCAAATAAATGCCTACGCGATCTGGCTGAAGCGCAATGCTTGGGTCTGCTGTGACTGCGTCAACCTATAGCACATGTTAGTAGTCTTACCAATCAATCAGCACCGTCAAAACTGACTTCATTGACAATTTTCGTCATCTCGAGCCGACAGTCACGTCTAGCCTTGTTCAACCCTACAATCGAAGCACTGTAGGGTTCACACTCCAAGATGTTCGGTTTGAAAGCATTCTTCTTCGGTTGCAAGTCCCGTGAATGCTCAGAGCCCTCTACATGCTTGTCACTAGTATGGGCTGGCGTCTGGCCTCGAGTTGCAGGCTTCCGTGCAGATGCGCACTCTTTGGCGCACTCTTTAACGCACTCTTTGGCGTACTCTAGAAGCTCCTTGGTGGGCTCAGATTTGACCAACTTAGTTGTTCCAGATTCAAATTCCCAGTTCATGATCTGAATATGCTTCCAGATGGACTTGTAATCCATATAGGCATCCAAAAGCGCTCCCGTATAAATACCAGCGTTTTCGTAGTCTAGCAAAATTAGCGGCTAGCTGGTGTAACTTTTGTTCAAAACCATGGTATATGTACATACCAAGCGGGGAAAAGAAGCCCATTGACTCATGGAAAGTTTTCAAAGATGTGTACTTTGTTAAAATCGCATAAGTGCGTTGTGGTGTCATTGCCACAAGATCTGGAAAATTCGCCGCAGCAAGAGTAAGACTGTTGATGTCCCAAATGACGTTTGGGTCCTTAATTTGGCCACCACCACTCCAGTTGACGTCTTGTACTAATGTTAGTGGATGTGGTTCTGAAGCCAATAATCGCAACTTACTTATTGTGGTTTCTGTTGATGTGTTGGTGTCGCTCTTATCCAAGCTACCCTCGCCTTTGATCGCACCAGACAAAGCCGGTGTTCCCAGTTCTGCTTCCAGTGCACCTTTGATTGTAGTTATCTTGGACTTGTCGTTTACTTTGACTGAGATAAGTGCATTGAGTTCTCCACCTTCCTCCCATCCGGATATGAATGAATCCTAGGCTTCAAGTCAGCTACAAATCCTTGACCGAGAAACTGGCAGTTGTCTGTCTGATACACTTACGCCATATATCTCTGTGAATCTAGTAACCGGAAAATTCTTCAATTTTTGAAACTGTGTATAGTCACGCGCCATATGTGTTTGGTTCGTTACCTTGACTTGGATGAAGAAGTTGAGATCGCTGGTCTTGAACTTGTCCGAGTCAATGTAGGTTCCGCTAACGGCTCCACCGATGGTTCCTGTTTTGATGGATAAAGAAGCGGATACATTCATCACATCAATTACATCGCTGAGCTTGTCAACGAAGCGAGATGAGTATGAAACAATTTGACTGATCCCCTTAGGCTGCTGATCTTCCGAATACGGCGACGGGACATCTTGGCCTTGAGTGACTGCATCAGTCATGCATATCTGCTGTGTGAATGAGTTGAAGCCTTGTCCCAGGCGCATGGAGTTGTTGTAAGGTGCAAGAAGCATCGCCATGGTGGCTAATGTGTAACAAGCAAGGATAAAACAACAATAATTAACTTGGTGGCTTCTTGACAAAATAGAATGTAGTGAGAAGCGCTGGTAAAAAGCTCAGTACTGATTCCATCGTGTATTTATGTGTGAACAATTTCTTGGTCATTATGGATTTTGTTCGAATGGGGTACCCGAACGCTAGTGTAGCCGCCAGACGCCACAAAACGCCATAGCGCCGCTCGGGCTGCCTTTGCGTCAGGCCACAAATAGAAATTGTGTTCTGGAATCTATGTCAGTGTAATGTGTGGATCTTCTTTTGTTGCTAGTACCACGGTCTGGACTTGATGACTGGCTTATAGCTCCAAAGACGTCCTTGTCGAGACGCGATATCACCGCCCGGACAACCTCAGAATGAACAGTCTCCAAAACCTTGCATCCCAAAGCCTCCCTCTGTATCTGCCCTGGCCCAAAGCTCATATTGCGATCGGATCAGGCTTCAATTCAGCTGCTATTGCATCTGACAGTTCGCCCTGGGTATCGAAATGTCCATATATAATTGGCGATGCAAAATGCGTTGTAGAAATTGATGGAGGAGTTTCAAGTTACCGAGAAGGAAATAGTTCTTCGTCAGTGCAGCATTCAGAGCACCTCAGTGCTAGTCTTGGAGTAACTGTGGGTTGCAAGTTCCTCAGCGCCAGCGTCACCGGTTCGTATGACAAATCGGTATCGGACAACCTTGCTGTATTTTAAGACCAGAAAGCTCACAAATGATTTTTATTAACGTATGATAGGGAACACGAGTCTCCAAGAATATCAGCATTCGAGCCGGGTATGTCCGCTTCGAAGCTGATCCGGGACTGACACCTTTTGCACGAAACGTCTTATGCAGGTCGGAGAACGAATTTCGCAGCATTTTTGGGGACTACTACGTTGCTGGGTACCAGATTGGAGCTGAAGCGGGAGGATGTGTGACTGTCACTCACTCGGATCAGTCCGAAGAAAAGCGAGTGCAAGTTCAGGCCACTATCAAAGCACTTTGGATGAAGAAGACTATCAGTACTGCAACATCATCAAAAGTGGTATCCTCAGACCAGTTCATATCCTTCAGCAGCTATGATACCCTGCAGCAGCGCAACGATGAGGTAAAGGGAACCCATCTACTAGAGGAGATCCATCAGATGTCGAAGGAGTGTATGGACCGAATCGACAATCTGCAAGCGACTGTCGAAAAAACAATATTGGACCTGGGTCTGGGTACGGGTGCTAGCGTATCCGTAAAGGAGTGTGTGCGATTATGCGATTCTGGCGTGGTCGTTCAGCTGATACTAGCCCCTCACTCCAAGCTTGCAGAATATGTAGCCCTGACTAGTAGTCGCAGCTTGGATATTCAATGAAGCCCTAGCAATTCCGCGTGTCTTGTCGAGATTAGTTAAGTGTGGACGGTCAAGGTAATAATTGTCCGAACGTGGTGTTGGCAGACCCAAAGCGAGGACAAGCGTCTCGCTTGTGGCTGTCAAAGTGGCTGCTTTTGGCTGTGCCCCTCAATCTAGACCTCATAGCACTAACAAAGGAACGGTCCGTTGTCAAAGCATCGGTCCGTTGTCAAAATATAGACTAGTCGCCACGGAGAACTATTGGCGTTTTCAGCTGCCCATTCGCGCCGGATGCTCTCTCAGCTCATTACAAGGGACGGCAAAGCCGAACTGACAAGCCTCGTTTCCGAAAGAGAACACAGTCTATGCGCACCATTTCCTCTAGCTCACCATCTAGGCAATCTGAATACCCTCGGCTCGGAGGTAGGCGAGAATTCGAGAACGTCTCTTCCAACATGTGAGACAGACCAGCTGAACAGTCAAAGCCCGTTGCGCAAGCCACAATATTTCAAGAAATACATCAATGATTCAACTTCTCAAATACTTCAACCTGTGTATTGACTTCATCTCCCGAATAACAGATATCTTTATTCACTAACATTATTCACTTCATCAGTACTCATTACCATGACTATCATACCAAAATATGGCGACTGGATCACCCTTCCCCTTGAGCAGCTCTCTCCCGTAGAGCTCGAGTGGTGGAGCGACAAGACACAACAGCAGGCCAGATATTATGTTGACAAGTGTTGGTTTGGTGACAGAGTGGACAACACTGAAAGTGAGGACGGTTACAGCAAGGGACTGGCTCCAAAGGGTGAGTAGCTGCAAAGCATATTCTTACGTATATTCATTATTCTAATACTTCTGTATAGGAGAAACACTTATATTCATTGCTTCTGAATATATCGAAAGTAGGACGCAGGGGGCACCGCATCTGAAGAACTTGCATCTCGTAGATATAATGAGGGAAAAGTACAAGAAAGATGACCACGCAAGTATGAAGATAACGAGTCATAGTGACGAACCTTGCTGATGTTTGCAGAGAACTGGGCCTTGTTGCAGCTCAATGAAAAATTCCATTATGGGCAAAACACTAAGAAAACATTCAGATGGATCGTATACCACCCGCCCGCGATCGCCGGTCGAGAGCGAAAGATGTTTCAAGTATGAGCAATCACAACACACCCAGAAAAAAATGGATTAAGCTAACCACCTCCATTCTAGCATCGTTTCGTCGAAAATGTTGCCCTTAAAATTGCAGACATAGGTATCGAACTAGCCGGGGTAGCTGTCTCAACCGCCTCTGGCGCCGCCACATCCGGCAACGTTCAAGTCAAGGGAGTTGTGCCCATACTCACACGCATCAAAAATCTCTTTGCAGCCAACAAAGGCCACACACTACACCAGTTCAATTCATCCGAGCAAGTCGTCTCCGATCCACCCGAGCTCCAGCCCAAGAACCCACAGCCTCCAGAGCCCGTCATCGCTGCCACGCTGTCCGACGGCACAGCAGCTGAGGTCAAAGAACCTGTTAATAGCATTTTCCCCCTTATCTCTCTGAAAGAAACAGATAATATCATCATCGTAGACGTCGAAGACGAAGAGCAGGATATACCTTCGTTTCCAAAGAGGCCAGGAACTGCGACCCGAAAAACGCAACTGGGTGTAGGCAACCTTGTTCATAAACAGCAGTCTCCGCTTTGGAATAAGAGAAACCTGAAAAGGAGTAGTGGTGGTGAAAGGACCCAAAAGGAGACGCTGGCTCAGTTGCCTGACAAGTAATATGCAAGAGCAATTTCCGGACATTGAGTGGCTGCTACATATACCAAGTATGGATAGTTTCATAACAATGCAATTTTTTTTGAATTGTCATTTTCATGTCTTATTTCGCAAGATTCGAAAAAATATACTGGTATTGCTATGATCCCTCGGACGCGTTTCTGCTACTCTAAAGTTGGAGAAAAAGGTGAAATCAAATTGTAAAGACTTGTTTGCACTCAAGCAGTACTTATTTGCTACCGTAAAGGTCACAAGATTACCAGAAACAAAATACTGGCTATACACAAAAGGAAGTAAATCGCCCAAAGAGACTGCACAGCAACATGGTGGAACAAACCGCGCTCTGCACACAAAATAAACCCACATAAACTCCTCTCCTGGTTCATCCCCCAGTCGAACGAAAAGATCGAGCAAGAACATTTTTAAACATCTCCACCCCCTCTCACCCAAAGCTCTCATACCCCCCGGTCCCCTCGTCCTCCCCTACACCCCTCCTCGCAACAACATCCCGCATACGCCCCAACAACTCCGCAACCCGAAACGGCTTCCCGACAACATCATCCATACCCGCCTCAACCGCAGTCCTTATCTGCTGCTCCCTCACATTCGCTGTAACCCCAATAACTGGGACCCTACCCCTCAACAGCCCTTCTCTCTCAAACCTCCGAATCTCAGCCACGGCTTTCAACCCGTTCATAACGGGCATTTCCCAATCCATAAGAATGAGATCGAGTGGGATGGCGGGGACGTAGTCGTCGTAGCCGAGGGGCATGGGTTCGGTGGAGGGGACGTGGTATTTTTCTTTGCGTGAGAGAGAGAAAGATAAGGGATGGGTGTGGTTCCAGAGGGTGGTTTTTGGGAGGAAATCTAAGGCTTCTTTGCCGTGGTTTGCGACGCTGATTGTGCAGTTGAGGGCGCGGAGTTGCTTGGCGAGGACGCGCTGGTTGACGAGGTTGTCTTCGACGATGAGGACGTGGAGGGGTGGGGTCATGGACTTTGTGAGGGGCTTGGGGTCTTGCTGGTGTGATTTTTGAGATAGGGGGAGGGCTTCGGAGTCGGTGTGGGAGCGGGTTGAAAGGGGTTGCTGGGAGTTTGCGGATGATCGTCGGATAATTGGGTAAGGTGGTTTTGCTATCCGCGCGTCCTCGGTCGTGAAAGAGCGCAAGGGAGCCACAGGCCTTGTCAAGTTTACTAGAGGTCGGGGTTTCACATCTTGGGGGAATAAATGTGGTAAGCTTCCGTTTCTCTTCGTACTAGGCTTCGTTCGCCTTGTTTTGATGTAGAAGGAAAAGGTACTGCCTTTGCCAGATTGACTGGAAAGACCAATGGCACCGCCCTGCAGTTCGGTCAAGCGTCGTGATATGAACAGACCCAAGCCAGAACCTCCATAGTTGATGTGAGTGCGAGGAGAAGCTTGTGAGAAGCGAGTAAATAATGTGCCCTTTTCGTCCTCTGAAAGACCGCGACCAGTGTCTGTGACAGAAAATTGTAGGTATATGAGATCTTGGGCATGCTTCCAGTCATCTTCAAGGCGTTGATCGTGGTCCACTAGCTTCTCTTCGTTGAATTGAATTCCTCCAGGACTTGAGGTTGGCTCTGTTACGCTGGCAGAAAGCGTCATTTTGACTGATTTGGTTTTCTCGAGGCGCGTAAACTTAATAGCGTTAGTAAGGAGATTGATGAGAATTTGTAGCACCCTTGTCGGATCCAAGGAAGCCCAGTCGATTTCCATGTCACGGTAGGACTGGTCAACTACCAACGAAATATCAATCCCTGCAGCTCTTGCTTCAGCGTCGAACATTCTGACAGCATGTCTTGCTACGTTTTCGGGCTGTGCAACTACAGGCGTCATGTCTAGAAGACCTGAATCCAGTTTGGATATTGTCAAAACGTCATCCACTATATGTCTCATGTGCTGAGCGCATTGAGCGATAGTTTGTGCAGCATCCAGAGTAGATTCCAAAAAAGCTGACCAACCGTTTGTGTTCATCGTCCGGCATTCATCCTGCGCGTATGCAGATATGATGGAATCTGCGCATTGCATGATTGCACTTAGAGGATTGCGCATCTCATGCGACGTCGTGTCGATGAAGTGCTCCAGATGCTGTTTTCCCTGAAGCGCACTGTCGGTGCGAATCTTTTGAAGATCTTCGGCCCATTTCTGTTTGGAGATATCAATGACGTTGCCTACTATTTCGACGAGTTCACCGCTAGGTCCTATCTCAGGATATGCTGAGCACAGAATCCACCTAAAGTGCTCAGTGTCTAAGGTTTGTGACTGGCTGAGGTCCGAGGGCGGCAACCATGGCATCCTGGTTCGTAGCTCGAAACAAACGTGTTCATTATCGACTACAAGCTTCGAAAACATTGATTTGCAGTAAGCTATGTCTTCTTCGAAGGCAATAATGTTCCATGCTTCTGTAGCATTGGTATGGAACCTGGCAATTTCAAACATATCGTACCAGCGCTGGTTTCGATACGTGTAGTCCCCAGCGGGATTTGTTATGAAAATGGCAACATCAGAGCGCTCTGCAAAACGCTGGAATTTGCCTTCCTCTAGCTTTATCTCGGCCATCAGTTGCTCCTGGATCTGTGCAGCCTGGGCAATGGCATTTTCTCGTTGCCGAATCTCTTCTTCAAAAAGGACAACTGAAGCTAGTGAGGTAGCTAGCAAACGGACCATGACTTGGAGATATTGTTGATAGTCTTCATCAAAAGGTCTGCGGGGATTGAGACCAATGATGAGAAAACCTTCGACGTGGTTACCAGTTGTTGGAATAATGGGGCATATGACAATTGTGCGACAGGGTTCCCCGTAGCCTCTCCATTTGATGCCTTTCAAGGCAGCATCGGATCCAAGGAGCTGATCTAGATGCACAACAGTAGCCCTTCTAGATTGCGCGGCGCGGCGAATATGGGAATAAAGCAGGTAGGAGTCTTCGTTGATGTTGATAATCGAGGGAGCGATGGGATGACCAGCCTCAACACCAATCGTACCTTTGAGCACGCACGCATCCAATGGTGGTGTGCTACCTGGCGATGACATTGATGCGATTTCGGCACTTATATGGCGCTCAGCAGCATACAACAGAGCTAGCGGCACATCTTTATCATTCAGACCCAGAGAGCTCAAGGTCGTGTCCCAAAAAGAGGGAAAGTTCCTCGCACGTTCGCTTTGAGTGCCCATAGATACCAGACTAGAGACGCGGCGCTCGAGAAGATGGTGTTCGGTCACTTCGAAAAAGGTTTGATAGTAGGCCTTTGTACCGCGATGGCGATCCAGTATTGGCACAAACCGAAATGACCAGTGGGTCTCTTCCAAACGCCCGTCTCTATTGATGAACAGCAGTATATCTGGTTCAGCAAGAGGTTCATCCGTGTCATTAGTATGGTGAACGATGGTTTGGAATGTGGGCCAATGCTCGGGTGCATGGGTGCGGACGTTCTTGCCCATGCAAGGATGAAGATGACCTAGTAGCTGAATGTATGCCTCATTGTATAGCATTGCGCCATCATCGCCCCAGAACAAGATGGTTGGTCCACTGTTTCCAAGAACCATGTTTGCCATGCAACGCAAGTCAGGTGACCATGACTGGATCGGTCCAAGGGATGTATTGGCCCAGTCTACACTATGAAAATAATCAATATGAAGTCCAGGTACGATATCCGGTGGAAATTCAGCCGATGTATAGTCAAAAGGCCCCTTCCTAGCACGTTTTTGGGCATCAGAACAGTCTCCGCCATTCTCGGGGGTCGCAGGCAGCTGTACTGGCAGTGTGGGAGGCGTGGTAGGTGATGCGTCTCTGAGCTGTTTGCTCTCAAGCATTTTGCTATCGCGACTCAGTTTGCGATGGTTCCTGCTTGCTGGCCCTGTATTGGCCAACATTAGTGATGTAGGTACTCCGCTGACGACTCTGCGATGTCCAATTGTAAAGGCGTTCCACAGATGGCCCTCAAAGGTATAGACATGGCTCGGCCATTGCAGGCTACCCTCTTGTGTCCTGCCGCAGACCCAGTCTCGGAAAGCAAGCTGAGCTTCAGTGCTTTCATCCAATATGCTCATCTCATTATGCCCTGTTATTTTGGCCAATAACCCAGCAGTCGCTGTCAGAGCTGGGTTGGAATATACCAGATCGAGCGGCTTATCGTACGTCAAGTGAGAGTGTAATTCGAGGACGAATGAAGGGCGTTTGTCGATATCCAGTGCTTCTAATAGTGTAAGCGCAGCCGCGTTCGTGTGCATGGGTTGCTCAAGCTGCCCTTTGGAGTCCATTGCATCTGGCGCCCTAACTGTTTCTCTTTTTCTGAGTACAAGCCTATACTATCTCCTCATCCGCGCACTGTATCGAGGGAAGTGGGTGTATCTGCGATGCCCATCTCAACGAGTGTACCGCGCTAAGTCGCCCGTGGTCGGTGCCCAAAAGGCTACTAACGTGTCCATGGCCTGGCGAACTCGCCCATAGCTACCAGTCTCGATAGCGTCTCAGCCCGCCAACTAGCCTCATCCGCTCTTCTCCGCTCTATCGTCAATCTGCCATTATAAACATTGTTGATAGCTCCACCACGGTTGCAACGCGACCTTTTTGCATTCCTCCAGATGACCGCCGTCATGTTTTCGTCACCTTTCCCCGCACGTCGGTGCTGACGGACCTTCCCAGCGACGGTACGGTACGGTACGGTACGTTTGAGCCCCCTGCGGTGATCTGCCTCACCTACGACCGATCTGCACCAGGATCATTAAACTCAAACGTATCACCACAAACCTTTCGGCATAATCGAATTTGGCCGTCCCAACTACATGCCTTGTTTCTACTGTCACTGTCCTGATGTACAGGGGTACCTCCGCACTTCTTCAGCTGCAATCACATTACTACAAAGAAGCTCGAATGACTATACATACGCAGTCTCATTATCATTATCAATTACAAAGATTATGGGTACTGTTAGGCATCTCTAATGGCTACACATGGGCTCTACTGGCACCCTGTTGCCGCCGAAACAGACTTTTCCATAAACATTGTTTCCTGTCCAACGATCTAACAGCACCCTTGGCGGGTTCGCGGGACCCCCTTCCTTTTGAGACCCTGGAAACAAAAAGTTGGGCGAGATAACGTTGTCGGGACATCCAAGCACCATCTTGCTAAGCAAAAGACCCAAGACTGAAAGAGCCTAAGAAACTCCTTTTGCGACGTTCTCCTCTGTGCCACCAAGCGCAAGCGGAGTAATTGAGTTGAGACCCTGTTACACATCGCAGAGGAGTGTCTGAACACTGAGGTTGGGCGTGCCGACCTGCGCTGCTCCAGGCACGATGATGTTGCGCGAGTAGATGGCCAGGAAGCCATCAGCGATGGTCTGGACCGCACTGTAGGGAGTGTCGCGACGGTACAAAATTTCCGGCCAGCGCTCAGGAACGTATTTGAATTCCTTCGTGCGCGCATCGTACTCGGCACCAATGATGCTCATGACACTCTTGTAGTTTGGGACGCCGCCTACACCGTAGGTGCCGTTCGAGAAGAACTGAGGGTAGAAGGCAAAGGCGCCGAGAGATACGATTTGGGGGGAAGGGAAAGTAGTAAAGAAAGGGGTTGTTGTTCTTGGTGAAGCTGGCAGACTGCACATAATGCTCTGCCATGACGTTCATGCTAAACTCTTTCTTAGAGTCTTTGGCGGCGAAGCCAACCATTTGCTTGATGAGGCGGGAGGAGACATGGTGGTTGTCGCCACAGCCGTTGTAGTAGTCTAGTTCAAGAGAATTAGTTGGATCATATTTACATGGTAGAGAGGCAGTGTCATACCCTCGCGGTTGGGCGACACATCGGCTTCAACAACATAATGGCGGTTCAAACCACAGATGCCGTTTTTTCCTGAGCCGAGATAGAACGACAATCCATCGAGATCTCCACTACCCAAGACAGCAAATGTGGCAAGGACTGTAGCAAGATCCACGCCCATGTTGAAGCCACGCGCCGTAGCTTCCAGAACCTGTCTGAAATTGACATATCCATCGCGCGGCAAGTATCCGTGATTAGCAAGAAGATTGATGCCTGGGCAAGGGCCACGAGAGTCGTTTGGTCCAGGAGCCTTGAATTCGAACACGGGTTCAGGACGCTTATTGCTTTTCTTTACAACAGCCTGGCCGACTCAAGTTAAGAGGCCGTCAACAAGGTCGCTAAGTGAGCCAAGGAGGTTACCGACGGGTTTCAGGAGTTGGGGTTCGACGGCTCGTTTAGCAAGGTTCTCGCTCTCCATTTGCGCTCGAAGGTGTTGCTCCATCTCTGCTCGGGATGTGGCGCCCATCATGCCGGGGTAGGCAGCAGCTATGACTAGTAGAGCCAGTGCTGCAGATTGAGTGAACTTCATAATGCTTGGACCACAGGTGCTTTTAAAATTTGAGATGGAGTTATGAAGAACACACTAGTGGCTTGATATATTTGTTCTTCTAAACGGTGTGTAGATTTTATATTTACATCCCCTTTTTCACCGCCAGCTTGGATGCTCCCTTGGCCTGCTCATGATGACATGTCAGTTAATTTCCGTCTTCTCCCTGTTATCCACCTTCAAGAAGATCTTCACGACAACCCGGCAGAGGCAGTAGCTCTACCAGGCCAAGCATACCAGCGCGCGGGGAAGATAATCGATCCAATCACATCTTCACGATTATTCTATTTGGTACTTTTCTTTGCGATTCGAGTCCCAAAAGGTACTTACTAAATCCCACAATCTTTCCAAGCATCTAGAAAACTGGGGAGCTCTATACGACGATCCACTGCTTAGCATAAGGGAAAATTTAACAAGAAGCGAAAAGGTGGAGAGTGTTGTCGGAACGATCTCGTTGATAATCGGAGGCATGGCCATTGAGTACAGTGAAGTTTCATTCCCATCTATCCCAGAAATCGTTGATGATGTCTAGACATACTGTTTCTGTCTCCGCGGAAGGTGCATGAGTCAGTCTAGATACTTTATCGATCGCGACTCCTTAGGCCTCCCGAGAATACGAGGCGAGCAACCTCATAAAATGCAATTTTGAAGAGTAACCATACGGAGTTTCGCTATGTTACACACAAGAGAAATAACAAAAGACTCTTGTGGTTTCATCCAAAGTCTCAAATGCCTGCTTTGTGTTACCAGTGCAACGTGGTCAAATGCATCACTATTCCTCGCAGTACCGCGCATGATCTGCAGACGGGAGCAAATCTCAGCCCCACCCCTCACCCTTAGACAATTGCCTTGTAAAGTAATGTTCCTTGCATGTTACTAACTGATTACAGGGGACGGGGGGAGAGAGGGCGTTATCTACATTAAACACGCGCATCCGATCCCGATCACCTACGTATTCATTTCCAGATTTGCGCTCGCAATACGCACCATGCAGTCGGCAACACTAAGCCCCGACAATCTGCCTTTTACCACAATCAGCCTCGCCCAGTTTCGTTTCCCCATGCGTGCCCAACCACCCCCAGCCCAAAAAAAAACGTCAAATCTTACCGAAAAAGGCCAACAGTCAATAACTCAATCTCATCACAATCCACAGTTATCGGAAACAAAAGCTGAAGTCGCAGAATCCACAGTATCATGACATGTATGTACCTTTGTCCCCAAATTTCCCTGGCAACCGCACACACGTCCCCCTCCCTCTCCGTGCCTCTGAGTCGTTCAGCCAAAAAAACGCCACTCCAGCCACATTACTTTGCAGCGATCCCGCCGCAAGCTAAGATCAGCGGAATGTGGTCCTTGCATCGTGCCGAACGGGCAAACACAATTTTGTGGCGTTGCCCTTTGAGACAGAGCCAGCCTATGACATGAGTACTCTGGAAATGAGGGTAGTAAAGAACATCTTTTTGGGGTTAGACCCCGATCTTGTTAGTAGTGAAGATCTTTTGAGGGGAACAGTGAGAGGCGCAGGCGGCTGGCTGTGCTCAGATACGATGAAGAAAAATGTCATTTTGGGCGGAGTTTTTCTTGTTCCCGCGGCCGTCAAAAAGGTCGATGGGAGTGGGTCCCTTGTTTGGAAATTAGCGGCAAACTTTAATTCAGAGGGCGGTGCCGACGTGACAGAGCGCGTGCTAGTAAGTAGAGTAGAGGAAGAAAAGGGCTGTGTAAGTTTTCTTTGCAGCAGAAGATGAAGATGCGGTATGGTGTGGATGTAGATGGGCTGACGTACGATTCACAGATCTACATATGCGTTAGATGGAGGCTTGATGGGCGCGCCGCTATGCGCGGTCGGTGCCGTGTTTGGGTGGCTAGGGGGAGGTTGAGATGCACATTACCAATTGGAAAGATGTCCTTTGGTTGAAAGTTTGTTGATTGGAGCTGGTCGTATTGCTGACTGCAGCGGTCGGAGGTGGGCTGGCTTGCTTGCGGTGGACTGCGATGTCGAATTAAGCTCTTGTTTGATGTCAAGGCATAGGAAACTATAGGAATTTTTTCATGTACTAAAATGCTATCGCTTGAGTGTATACTACATGAGTGAAATTCTTGTAATCCATTAGATAAATGGTCACTAGAGAAACGGTTTCTACTCCGAAGACTACAGCAGAGATGGACTTAGTTCATCGCCACTCGTATTTTCTTCTCCTCTCGAGAAGTAATTTGGAGACGCGTATTGTAGTGAACTTCAATATTTGACAAATGGTAGATGAAGTGCCAATGTATCCTGATATCACATGTCATACTTTACTACTTACAAACGGGCAAGCAGCTCCGTAATCTAGCCCTGTCTATGTCTCAGGAGAGAAGCAGATGTGATGTTGTTGGTGATTAGCACAATGACCAATCAGAAACTCATCAGTCTTCGTATGCACTTCCGAAAGCGGTAAAGGTTGCGCGGAATTGATTCGTATTAAGAGTTTGTTTTTCAGTGAACATACAGTAGGCAACTATGCCACAATAAAAGTTAAGAGTTGCATTGCCTGGACGGGATGCATCAGCTAATTTTGTATTACGTTGCTAGCACATCGATCCTGAGTTAAGGCAATCCGGCTACTACTATAGTCGCCGACAGACACAGTGCGTAATCATACGATTTATCATCAACACAGTGATACGAGCATGTCGGCGTTTACTAAAATGCGCGCCAAATATGGCGGTGGCACGGTAGTGTGGCACCACTACACTCGTGTTTCGAAAAGAATTCTACTTCGTTGTAAAGTGTAGTAAGAATCCACAGGCGCCCGTTGGGGCGTAAGGGTTCGCATGAGGCACAGCGACATGGCTCGGAACGCAACGCCCTACCGTTGCGGATGGTCCCGCGATGATACGAGTGCGGCACTTTGACATCAAGCAAAATCTAGACGTGCGGCAGAGAGCCTGACTTTGGGTTCGGAGGAGAGCGTAATGTGGCATTTGCTGTACTTTGCCGCATTACAGCATACATACCTCCCATGTGCCATATCTGTGCTGTATCTACACATCTACCATCTAGTACGTCCAGCAGGTAATTGGTTCTCCTTTGTCTATTATTAGTGGTTTGCAGAGATTGCATCGCCTCCTACTCTACATCAGATGCTCGCCAGACCCTGAGGCAGCATACGAATGCTGGGTCAAAAGATATTGCGTGAAAAGCGTAATATTTTCCCCATTAAGCGGCTATTTCCGCGACCCCTGGAGCGGCAAATCAGTATGTCTCAGGAGGTCTTACAGTTGATATTTGCTTTTATGCGAGGATAGCCGAGTTATCCAGGTGTGCGCCACTCCTCAACGACCGTTGCTATAGCCGTCGGAGGCGTTGTTAGCACGAGTGTTGAATGTCTTACTTTGTAACAACGGACTGGCTATGTAGGTTAAATGCCAGCTTAAGCGCCGGAATATTGTGAGACGGTCACCGAACAAGCCGTGCTTTGGATAGCATGCAGTGTGAAAACCGAAACCTGTCCACTGGGTAGTCATCAAAGCTCGGCCTTGGGTAGATGTGGAGTAGTGTGAGGTATTCTAGGCTGCAGTAGTTGGGCGGCTATAGGACGAGTCATGGAAGCCAAAGGCATGTTGAAGGCGGAAGCTTGTGTTGGTGTGAATAGGCTGAAGCTAGGGGTGGGACCTGATGTGGAAAAGAGATTGTACCTGAGCCAAGAGTTGGGAATAGAAACAACTAAAGGGCTAAGCGAATCAGTCTAACGAAGCCAAAATACTTGAGAAAGAAAACAGTTAAGGTGCTGAGGTCAGATGGTAGTGGCCATGTGGCTTGCTCAGCGGCGCTTACACAAACAGCGGTATAGCGAGTGATTACTCAGATGGCATTATTCATGGGCTCGGTGGATGACCAAACAAGACGTCACCTCACAGCAAGGCTGGTATACTCGGTAATGGAGTCTGGGATGCGGAGAGAGATATTCTGGGCTGGGCCAAGAGTCACGGGGCTAGAGCAAATCAAGGCAGCAATGATGCTTTTTTCGGGCAGCGAGGGTGGATTGCAGGGTACGCAATGCCGTCATAAGGATGCAAAGGACTTGGATGGCGGTGATAAGGGCGTGGGTGTGGTGACAGTTTTGGCGAGGCAGATTCTTGGTGGTGAAGGATGACTAGCCTGGAGAGCTAGAGAGGTGGGTTGGGCTAACTATAGCAACGGGAAGGACCATGACGCTAGTCCTATTTGGGTGTAACTAGTGCAGTCTGTCGCAGCGCACATGTAGTCAACACGGCTAGGGAAGTACAGTGAGGTGTTGGCGGCGAGGCTATGAATAGTGGAATGGGCAGCTTTGCACGTCGCAATATTGACCGATGCAAACAACATAAGCGACATGATGTGTGTGTGAAAAGAGAGATGCGTGTGAGTGTAAATGTGGATGTGGATGTGGGTGTGTGGGTGTGAGCGGGCCGTGCACGTGCCCCTCTGTGATTGCATCTAAGATGAGATGAAGTCACGTGCACCATGCAAGATTGTGCGCCTGTTGTTCCTCCCTCCCTCCCAGCATTGCCCTGCCATTGCCCTGCCTATCCTCTCCCAGCCCTTCCCAGCAACCTGTCTACGGAGACGCCGGCCACACTATGCCTTCAGCACACACAGAGAAACAGCGCACATTGTTTTCACGTCATGTCGGTATAAGCCGTACTAGTCTGCTGCTTCGGCTTCCCCATACTGGCAGAGCGACAGGCCGCTGTCAAGTTTGGTGCCGTCTGGTGCACCGCACGTGCGCACACGCCCACATGGAGAAGCTGGCGACGGAAATAATGGTACTAAAACCAAGCCATCGCAAAACCTCGCAATTTCTCTCCAGATGTCGTCGTCGGAGCCACTTCGGCACGGGGACGAGTCTGGCCATGACAGATACCTGAATCGTACCATGTGCGGGACGGCAACACCCTTACCACTCGCTCTCTCTTTCTGTTTCTCTCTCTCCACCTCCTCCGCGACTCGGCCGCAAGCTGCCGCATACCATGCCGCGGCCTATTCTCAACACGTCCCACTCTCCCACGGTGCTTGGGAGCCTCGCCGGGCTGGCAAACGGCTATCGCTTCCATACTGGCCGCAAGCGCGAACTCATGGATTGGCCAAGTCTCAGCGCACAGTTATCTGTCGGTTAAGATACATAGCTTTGCACATAATGTCTGGCCTCACGCCTGTCACGGCTTCGGGATTCCAGGGCATGCCAGATAACTCCTTAGTGGACCCATTTTGGTGCAGGAGGCGTTATCCATCTCAGATGCGTGTGTCAACCGAATGCTACCCAAGAGACGGGTCCTGTCCAGCTTCGCACACACGTGCAGCCAACTGCTTGTGGCTTCGGCGTCCAAGAGCGTGAGGCATGGCTGTATGCCCGTCTCACCTATGTGTCGCGGTGATACCCTTTTAGTCCTTAATCGCCCTTTGCTGGCTATGTCGGCACACAAACATGGCCAGCCATGCGGGGGAAGTCGCTCAAGACTTTTGGCGTGGCCCGCCCAGGCGATCCTCTCCGCCAGCCTCGCCCGCCATGAGTTTTTCCTCCAAGGATTCGTCTCTGTCAACTACGCTTGAGCGGAAACAGCAAATGCCATGGTTTCCACTACTAATATGCCCTAACCGACCGACGTGTTCTGTCTCTTCGAATCGCGAGAGCCGCCGCGTGCCCGTAGCCTATTTTTTTTTTAGGGTGCGGCCAAGTCACCATCGTGGCATGGTCCATTAGAGTAGAATGCAACTGGCATCCTAATTTACGCGCCGGCTTTCCAGCTAACAGGTCCTGGTCATCTTGACCTACTCCACGGGTCACACAGCTCGCTTGCCCATGTCCATACGTGCGCCTTGCTGACGGGGATCATCGCAACCATCCCATCGTCTCGGTTACGAAGGAACTCAGCCCATCATGAAACTGACAACGGCCCTGGCCCGACAATCAGGCTCGCAAAGTGCCCGAATATTGCAACAAGGTGCGAAGTTCCCATGTGCAACCAAAAAACCCATGTCCATCGAGCTCCCCTCATACGCGCAGCATCCCCGATGCGCGGAGATGCAGGAGCTTGAACCATGGAAACCGGTGAAGCCTGTGACGTGCGTCGTGCAGTTCGTCCTTGTATGCCGAGCAAAAGCGCGTCGACCCTCATCAAAGTCCACGTCCTCTTCACCTTTGGTCAAAGCCGTGCAGATCAGTGCAAAAGCGTACGCCCGTCGTCTGCTTTCATTTGCCTTTTGACCCGCCCTGGAAGGCTGAAAAGCTTGGGAACACAACGACCAAGCTTTTTGCCTGCACCGACACGCAAAAGTATGTCAGGCCTCCCGCCTTGGACGCCCTACCTGTGTGGAGATTGGACGAGGGCCAGGGACCGGGGACCCTTTGAAGCCACTCCTTGTGTGCACACGGAGGGACTGCTTACCGTGCTTATGCTCTGGGTATTTGCTCATTGACGAATGGTCGCTTGAAGCACTCGACTCGACAGCACGCCCCAAGGAATATGTGGTGCAGAGTTTTACCTCGAGTCCCATTGTGGCCTACTATTCGGCCAAGCGGTTTGCAATGAGAGACATGGCCGTGGTTCTGCCGCGTACATTGTTGTGTATGGTGATGGATACTGCATGGCGGGATGGGGCCCTAGCAACGAGGCTACACGTGAGGCTACACTACACATATGCCGCTCACGCACCTGACAGTCCCCACCTCTACCAATGGCTACGCATCGTGGTGCGAAACTTTCGGGCATATGTATCTTGTCCACTGCAGGGGCGATTATCGCAATCCCGCGACAAGTCGTGCGTCTGCCCTCACGGCACATACTACCGCCATTGTTCCATAGTCTTCTCTGTAAGGGACGTTGGCTTATTATCATCGTCGTCGTCATAATGCTATCTTGTACTCTCCTCGCCTCTGCGTGTAAGCGGCAGCAGGACGGTGCACCGTTGCAGGAGCATGGGCTGGGCACACCAGTCACGCTCCACGCGAGTCTCTATTTTCGGGTCCTCCATGGGCTCTCAAGCCACACTCCTCTGAGGAACCGATGCAAAGACCGAGGCGGGAACGGTCCGTAGCCTGGCCACCACCACCCACCATCTCCCCAATCATGTCCCAATTATGGCGCGCGGACGCTCTCTCGCCCAATGTTCGTCACGGAACCGTTCGATGGCAAGCCCGCAGCCATGCCCGCGGGCTCAGGCGCATGGTTTTGCTACGGGCCTGGCCAATGCACTACTTATGGTGGATCCCCTGTCAAGCTTCATACCTACCTGTTGTGCATGCGTGCTTGCAGCGTCTATCTGTCCATCGCTCTCCAGAACCCCTGCCTCGAGTAGGCTCCTCGTTCGGGGTTGGCTCAGGCACAGCCCGCAGATATTTACAGTCTTCTCCATAAACTCATCCGGGCGCAGCCCTTCTTCACCACAATTGTCACAAATGCCTTGATTTGGAACGGCCATCTGTCCCATTCAGGCCTTGTACACACCACGTTAAATTACCACCCCTGGCAAGTGTTTCTTAATTCAACCCCCATACTTCCGAGTGCCTATCATTGTCCTGGGGGAACTTGGCCGACACGTCCAGGACATGACCATTAGCCCATAGCCATCTCCCGCACAACCACATTTGGGTCTTTTGGCTCGCTTTGCCTACACCCCCACTTGAGCCTCCCATACATGTTAGCCCCATCACACCCGCCTTGAATATATACCGCTCGTTGCCACCTTCTTCAAACATGTCTGAACCCAGCGAGACCGGAGGCCGCCCATTGGATCCAACTACCAACCAGCTACAGCATCTCCAAGGCAGCACCACTCCCCCACCAACATCTCTTCACGTCAACCATTGCAAATCGTCACCAACGTATAACCACTCCAAGAAACCTAGGAAGACTAGCCCTCGTCATCGTCCTGGCGACATCCAACAAAAGCCTTCTGCCTCCCACATCGGCTCCTCCCGTCCTGAGCAACCATCGACCGCGAGTCCTATAGATATGGCTTCCCACATGTCGCCCGTTCACTACACCAAGACTGGTCGCATTAGCAAAGCGAAGAAAGGCTTAAAGGTGCACAAGTGCGATACCTGTGGAAAGGTGAGTTGGGATTCTTAGTCCTGCAACCACAAACTGGCACCTTGATTATACCATATCGGTATCATATTACGCCCCACCATATCCAGTCAAAAAAGACGCTTCACAATACTATTCTTTTGCTAACCGCCACCAGTCTTACACACGCGCGGAGCATCTAAGGTCAGCCCAAGCTCACTATTAAGCGAAATTATATTGACTTTTTATGTAGACGGCACATGAAGAACCACACGCCAGACGATGCACTAATCTGTGAAGTCGCTGGATGTGGCAAGGTATTCCATCGCATGGATCTTCTTGTTCGACACCAGGAGCGGCAGTACGTATGATCGAAGTGGTTTTGACAGTTCGACACTGACTTGTTTGACAGCAACGAGATGGGAAATGACTCCCGTCGGCAGAGCATTGACGAGTCACCGGTCCCTTTGCCTGTCTCCACCCCTGCTCTCGAGCCATCCATCCTGAGCGCTACACCCGCTCTGCCAACCCATCCATATTATCCGCCTGTCTCTCCTATGCATGAGTCGGCGCCACCCCCAAGGTATAATTACGCTCAGTTTCGTACTCCTCGAACGCCTCAGGCTTTTTCTTCAAGTTTCAGTCATGTTCCTCGTTCTTCTCCACAATCTGTTTTCAGCCCCAAGTGAGTTTCATTGTACATCTTCAGCACGTTTCCCATCTTTTCAATTCTTTTCATCATCAACCACTAGAGCGAATGCTGATGCCTTTCAAGCCAATCTAAACATCGAGCTTTTCAATTTAGCCGCCAACCTGTACCGGCTTTGGTATCGGTCGATCCTGGCGTTCCAGGTCTGTGGCCCGAACCATACAGCCCTACTCTAGGGTACTCTTCTTCTACTAGTGGTTACGTATCACCAATCGCGCCAACAGACTACCCAGTCTACACGCCTTACCACCGAACACGCACTCCTTCGAACGCGTCATGCATTGACCAGCCCGGTTGGACCTTTGCGTCGCGTTCCCCTGCTTCAACGACATCAACCATGGCCTTCACCTGGCCTTCTTCAGACAAGGGGCATACTGCTCCAAGTCTTGCTTATATGCACACTTCTTGTCCAATGACTAGCATGTCAATCACTTCAAGCTTCGATACAATGTCCGAATTTGGGCATTTTGGGCCTAAGAGCATGGTACAGAGAGATGAAGAAGAGAGAGCGATTCTCTTTGGAGATCAACAATACGGTATGGCTTCGATCGACAACACCTATCTGTTTGAGCAATGTCTTGACTGTTACTGGAGGCTCTTTCATCCCACTTTCCCCGTCGTCCATCGATCTACCTTTGTGAACTCATCACCAATGCTGCATGCCGCCATGGCTGCCATTGGGGGTCAGTACTCGCACGATACGAATGTCAAGAAGCAGTCCCGAGACCTTCATGACCGGTGTGTTAAACTACTCGAACTTGTAGGTTGATTGCGTGGCCTGATGACCATTGACTAATCAGCAGCAGAGGGACCATGAAACAATGACCGAGTCTGACCGACTATGCGATTTTCAGGCAATATTCCTTCTTGAGGTCTTCTCTCAGTACCGTGCTCGTCGAGCTGGTAAAGCCTTGTCCCCACGATTCGGCAAAGTGTATCACAAGGTAGGGTTACTGTTGATACATATATATGTCAGAAGAGGCTAACATAGCCAGGCTGCCGAAGACTGTGGACATAACACTCGACTTTTAGGCGACATCGTGTCGTCTCTCGACCAATTCGCAGAGCCAACTTCGGCTTGCTGGCAACAATGGATCGAGCTGGCATCCTGGCAACACTTGCTTTTATCTTGCTACATTCTCGAGTCGCAACAATCGCTACTGCTTGCTCGCAAACCTCTTCCTTCTCTGGTACAAGACACCGCCTTTGATCTACCCTTTCCTGTGCATTTCTCGTCATTCGACGCCACGGATCTGACATCGTGGGCCGAAGCAGTTCGGCAACACTCATACGCGCCTGCATACGTATATGAGGTAACAGCAGAGTCAGCTTCTGTCTCTTTCGACAGTTTCCAGTCCGCCGTTTTGCTCGCGGCTCACTACAAGTGTCCTGAAAACTCATCTTCCTACATCTCATCGCCGACAGTATCAACCATTGAACATCTTCTCGCTACCACACCCATCAGTATGCGGATGCTGGCCGCTTCCAAGCTTGCCCAGGTGACACCTCTCCGCGCTCTCCTCGCCGTTTCTGGAGAGTCGTGGATTCTTTCGGAAAAGGTCGAGACACCCCAGCTCTTCACTGCACTAAAAACAAGTCTTAGGACTTGGGTGGCCCAGTTTTGGTCTACTCCGGCGTCAGAAGGAGTCCCAGTTAAAGAAGCTTTGCGTATCTCAGTCGAGATTCTGCAGCAGGCGCTGCAGGAGCAAAGACTCGGTGTCGTACCAGAAATGGGCACAGACATGGGTATCTTCTTCGCCGCCTTGGTCCTATGGGTTGTCACTGTAGCAGCCACTACTCAAATGAGAAGACTATCATCAGAAAAGATAACCACGCAGTGCCGGACTCGAAGCCAGTCCCTCGCTCAATCAGGGACAGTCCAGCAAAGCAGCCTCCTCCCTTCTCCCATCGCTCCTCACTCACCCATCTTCGAAGCCACGCCCGAAAACCCTGTTTTATCACACGCGAAAATAACGATCAATACGATGTCTTTCCTCAACAATGCGTTGTTTGTATCTCCAAATGTAGTGTCAGCAAAGGATGTCTGTCGTCAGCAAACGGGCTGTGTCAGTCTCTTGCTCTGGGTCAAACTGCGACTGCACGGCGTTGCTTTTGATGACCTCAATTGTGGCGCTGCTGGTGGCTGGGACACGACGTCGAAGCTTGGCGAGCTGCTTGATGGCGTTACTGGTTCGCTTGAGCGTATTTTGCGGAGTGGATGGAGTGGATGGGGTGTCTGAATCTAGCTACCCATCTTTTCTTCATTTACCTACATTCGTTTCTTGTTTGTTCTTCCTCTTTGATTTGTTGGAATGCTTTAGTCATCTCCGTTTTTTTCTTGGTTACGTTGCGCATCGTTTTGGTCGGGTTTGCTTTATTTCCTTTCTTCTTTATCTTCTCATTATTTCTTCTTAACACTCGCTTACCAGTGCAGCGCTGTCTCTCTCATACCTTCGTTGGAGGGTTTTTTTCTTTATGTGGCAGGACTGGATTACGACTTTTTATGATTTTTTTCTTCTACGCTTCTTACTTTGACGGAGGATACCCCTTGATGTTTTTTTGCCTGCTTTGCATGTTGTTGCTTTCTTCTTCTTCTTCTTCTTCTTCTTCTTCTTCTTCTTCTTCCTCTTCTTCTGCAACTTTCTCGTTCACGTACACCATGGTGTGACATCTTTTAACGCATGACTGGCATTTTGTACGGCATATTGTGTATCATATCTTTGCTCTTGGCCACTCTTTCTGGTTTCAATGAGATTTGAATCGTTGCATATCTTGGCTTTTATCGAACTACGTGGTTATAACGCATCTATGCATGTGTATGTTGTGACACGATGAAAAATGTATACATAACGTAAAGCACCACTGAGCGAAACACACCACCTAGTGGGACACTTTTTCTTGGCACCACGAATTTTATGTACGAAACACTATGCATCAACAACATAAGGGGGGTTTTTTTTTAACTCAGTGAGAAGGTAGAATTATTCTAGCTCTTCAGGCCTTTCATATAGGTCAATTTAAGACTACGATGCGCTGCTGCTGCCTATAATATACCTTTTAGCGCCTTTCTAATCGGCTTAACAAAATTACTTTTCGGCCTCAAGTAACCCCAAACTGCCACAAGCTTACTTTTAACTGAAGAGCAGACAATCGTACGGTATATATAGTTCTTCATGCCATGCAGAGATGTGGACGCGTCCCTTGTAGATAATGAATGGCGGTGTAGCATATCCCGCAGCGCAGATGCTCTGGATGATCGTAACCCACTCGCAATTACCTGGCTGAACAAGAGTAGGTCTCGTACGACGTTCAGAACCTGCAATTACCTTCATTGAGCCAATTACACCCATCTGAAACCCAGTTTTATCAAAGTTATGGATGTCGTTTGAATCAACCCCATACTTCTCAATTGTCTCTCGTACGAGCTTGAACCACGCGTTAATAACCTCTGGATCCTCCTGCTGTATTCTCTGGCGGTCCTTTGCTCGATTGAAGGCTGTTCTGAACTCGTCCGAACGCGTTACGAATCACTCTGCCCAGTTCTTGCCCAAGGGCTAGCCATCTTGTGCGCGTAGTAGTTTGTCCTGCCACATCTGCTACCTCAAACAAGCGAGGGAAACCTCGGGAGTCTAGGTCAAGAATATATCGTACGATCGTCTGATCTTCATCTGAGGTTAGTTTCCGGTAATTTGGCCGCGTATTAGGACGAAATGTAATTCCTTGAAGCCGCCGAGTGACCTGTTGATGTGCCACGTTATAGGCTGCTGCAGCGCGTTGAATGCTCTTAAACTAATGCGTACGAAAGGCCTAGACTACAAGAGTAATTTTACCTTCTCGCTGGATAAGTATCGCGTTCTGTTGTTAAGTCATTGTTATTCGTACGTGAAGTTCGCGATGCCAAGCAAAAGTGTCTCACTCGGTGGAGTGTCCTGCTCGATGGTGCTTTGCGTTATACGCTGTTATCGTCTTCTCTGTCTCCCAATCCCTCCCCTCCATACAATAATTTCATCTCTTCTCCTCCCCCCCCACCAATAAAACACTTCGCATACACTTCAAAACGACTACGTACGAATCTCTCCGTCCGACTTCTCAACCTATCTCTATCCCCCCTCTTCTCCTCTTCCATTCTTCCCTTGGAACTATAATACCACTCCTTGGGATGCAAGAAGTCACGCCATATCTCGTCATGTACTTGCTGTGCTGCTGGGTTCCTGTCTTTCCTCGTACCTTTGCAGTAATGATTGTTTTGCCCTATGGACCGTTTGCCGTTGTTTCCGCTGGGTCGGGAGTTGTTTGGTGGACGTGGTGGGCGTGGTAGGTAAGGGTTGAAGTGGTGTGAGTGGTAATAGAGATTGCGATATGAGTCTAAGGGGGAGGGGGCGTTTGCATAGTTTACGTTGTTGGGGTTTTTTTTGGTGATTACGGCTGGAAGGGTGAGGAGATGGATGAGGGGTATATGGGGGGTATATTATCATTATTGTTATTATTCCATTGAGTCTATATGCAGCTCGGGGCTATGTAAGACTTAAAGAGATGGGGGTATAGGTGGCATAGATCTGAGTTTTTATGTTGCTTACGACAAAGCATTTGTTTGGGGTTTTAGAGAAACACAAGTTGAAAAAGGGATAAGACTGTACGTTTGATGTTGCGCATGTGTGTAGGAATAATCAAGATATAATATAGAGTGTGCTAAAATGTCTTAGACTAATAGGGATAGAAGTACAAGTAAAACTTTCGCATCTTTGTACATTGAAAGGCGTGAGAGTGAGACATATCACACAAAGAAGATAAAAATGACTGACAATGCATGATTGAACATTTTGGTATTGTGTACATGTCAAAAAGAAAAATGCCAAGACAGGCAATGTGATGGGTGACCATAATGCTGGTATCAAACGAATAACTGTGTATCCTGAATGATTAAACAAGAAATGATGATCGCAAATTCTCTCAGAGATGCTGTCAGTTTCGTTCCAAGATTCCCTCGCGCAAAGTTTATACATCCCTCCTCCTCATTCTACCATGCTGAATGGTCGGTATTTACAGCTTGGACCTTCGCTGCATATACAGCTTGAAAGCAACGGCCGCTAATTGATGTTAGGATATACCCAAAAGCACCATCTCAAAGACACGAGTTACTCACCAACAACGGCAGCCAGACTCTTCACACCCAACAAGCTCAAAAACCAGGTGCTCCATCCAAGCGGCCTTCCCTCGCGATCAAAGTTTGGCTTCATGTCGTTCATATCTATCATTTGCTTCTGCTTTTGGAGAGTGTAGGGTGGGTATCTGACAGCCATGAGGCCTTCAATCCATGCAGGTGTTGTAGTTACACTCCTGCGGTGGGTAAAAGTATCGAAACTAGCTTTACCCCTGTATGAGCCTTGGCCGCTTGTTCCGACACCACCGAATGCCAGGGTAGGGATGGAACCGTGGAAGAAGCCGTCGTTGAGAGAAGCACCGCCACTCCTTGTTTGACTAATGATCTTGTCCATCTCAGCCTTTGTGCCAAAGGCATAGGTACCAAGAGGTGTGTCGTGGATTTCGTTTGCAATCCTGATGGCTTCGTCGAGGTTGTCAACAGGGAGAACGGGCAGGAGCGGGCCGAAAGATTCTGAAGTGACCATGCTGTCGTTCATGTCGTTGATTTGGACAACGGTGGGCTCGATGAAGAGGTCCGACTCGTCCATGGTACCGCCGATGACAATTTTGCCGTTGCTGTCGTCAACCATCTTCTTGATGCGTTGAAATTGGCGCAAATTGACGATGCGGCCGTAGTCGGGGGACTTGCGGGGGCCTTGTGGGTAGAATTCTTGTAGTTGCTTCCTCATCTCCTCGATAAAGGCGGGCAAGATCTCGCGATCAACAAAAGTGCAGTTTTGGCTGAGACAGACCTGACCAGCGTTCAACGTCTTGGCCCACAACAGTCGTCTCGCTGCCAGCCTGGGATCCGCATGCTTTGTGACAATGGCGGGGTTCCTGCCGCCCAACTCGAGCGTCAGCGGTGTAAGCGTCTCAGCCGCCTTCTTTGCGATGATCTTGGCGACAGCCTCGCCACCCGTGTAGAAGATCTTATCCCACTTCTGATCAAGGAGGGCAGTAGTTTCGGGGACGGCGCCCTGAATACACGTGTAGCACTCGGGATCAAGTGATTCGCGTAGAATCTTTTGAATGACAACGGCGGCGTTGGGCGATGATTCTGAGGGCTTGACAACGGCAGTGCATCCAGCTGCAATGGCACCAATGAGGGGGCTTAAGGTAAGTTGGATAGGGAGGTTGTACGCTCTGTTCTTGTTAGCATCACTCCTTGACATGCCAATGACATTGAGAAGCATACCCAATGATCAAAACAGCGCCCAAGGGATCCTTCTTGATGCGCGGGCGGAGTGGCTTGTTGGTCCAGGGAATGTCGGGTGCGGACTCGTCCTTTGCGAACTGGCGGACCCTGTCGGCCATCCAGATGCAGTCGTTCATGCACCATGAGATCTCAGTCAGGTAAGTCTCAAACTCAGGCTTGCCGAGATCGCGCTTGCAGGCTTCTTTGATGAGGTCGGTATTGTCCTTGAAGCCCCAGTACAGCTTGCGCAGCTGCTGAATGCGGAACTCGAGAGGCCGGGTCTTGTGGGAGAGGAAGCTGGCGCGCACCTTTGCGCATGGGGGGGCAATGTCATCTATGGGCGTGTGTTCGAAGGGGGGTAGTTCGGCCATGGTGTCGCGAATTGAATTGGGCAGGATTGAATTGGAATGGAAAAAAGAAGGGGGGAGTCCAGCAGAGGATAAGATGGGACCACCGGCCAGCTATAAGCTGCTGGACAGGCCTGGCGTGAGCGATGTCTCACAAGCACGCGGCAGACATACCTCGGTCCCACACGCCACAAACCTGCCCCTCATCATCTAAACCCCATTTGGACCAGCCCCGCTCGCAAGCTACTCCTTGCATTCCAGTCGTATACTCGGTCTCGACATTATTCAGATGGTGTTAGGGACCATATTGGCAGTCTGAAGGTAAAGGCCCAGTGAAATTCATCGCTCTATGTCTCATCCTTACAGGAAGGCTGTTGGCAGTCGTCGTGCTAGTCTTCACTAGTCTCGCTGCCACTCCAAACACCACGACCAGGGCGTGGTACAGACCTGCCTTGTTCCCAACCGTTGCCGCCGTTATGGCTGGATCTGCCAAGACATCCGCATTTATCCTCAGCTGCAACGGCACATTGATCTCTTCAGGCACATATACTTACGGGCAGTTAGGCTTAGTACCGTCGAATCTTCTCGTCCACATCAGCTACACAAATCTTGAGCAAAGCGTCTCTCTCCACAAGAAACCTGACGCATCACAAAGAAACCTCTACTATCGCGCCCTCTTTCCATCACGGCTTTTACTACATAACCGATGCGCCTTCTGTCAAAATGTCAACCTTACCAGATGCGCATGCAGGGCTCAAAGCTCAACAGCGACGATCCCTGGTACGACGCTCGGTGCTACTGTATCCTCAAACCTAAACAAGTCGGAACTCGGAAGCCGAGTGCTTTCCGAAGCGTACACTGCGCCCCTATGCCTTCAATAAATACTCGCATCACGGTACTCTAGTAGATGACATGTTAAAGCGTATATGCTTGCGACGTGGTTTTCGTAATGCGTATGGCTGTCACCGTCTTTCTTTGTCTTATCTCGGACCCGGAACGCTTTCGCCATCCGCTTCGGTCGCCTTGTCCCGAAGGCTTGGTCTGAGCGTGGTTGAGCCACGAGATAATGCCTGTGCGAACCGAGTCGAGTTGAGTTGTGGTAATGCGTTGTGCTTTTTAGAAGTATGTGACTACAAGTCACGTCTTGTTCCCACACTTTATGCTGTCCGAAAGCTGTCCTGCAACCATAAACAGAAAACATGGATACGCCAGTCACATGAAAATGACGCTTTTACACTCAGCTTAGATCACGGGACCTGTGTTGCTTCTAGAGATACGGATATCCATATCCGCCGAGTTTGTAAGCAAAGCATCGCCTTGTGGCATTAGCGCATCCTAGCGACCTCTGTAGCTTCATCAGGAAGTCCTTGGATAATACACGTTTTGTTGAGAATATGCGAGTCCAGTCCAGGTTGGTAGAAGAAAGTTCAGAGCCTGGGCGAGAGAATGGCGCCACGCGGTAGCCAGTGCTGCGCGTGTGCACACAATACACGTTGTCGCGTACGCGTAGTATATAGACTACAACATAGTTGATATGCCGAATAGTAGACGTTAGAACTACCCACCTTGCCACCCCTACTTAGTTACCTATAGTAGTTATACTACTACATGGACCTAATTCTAATACGTTTTTATTTTCCACGACTTCCTCACACCAAGCTGATAGGTCCCCCAATTACGTTTATTTTTCTTACCAAGACCCAAAGCATCTCCCCCCATGCAACCACTGATGCAATCGATCCCCTAACGTCCGTCCCTGCGGGTCGAACATCCCCCCGCAATGAACTACGAGTACTGTCCAACCATATTATGCCCACATTGCACAATTTTATAGAGCCAGGTCGATCGGCTTACATTTTTTGCATCTAACTTAAACTATAGCAAGTTCCAAAAAGCAAAATTACAGCGTTGTAGGCTCAGCTCTTTAGCTTCTTGTCTTAAGCATAGAAGCTACAACGACAAAATAACCCTACTCTGCCATGTGCAGCACTATCGCTTGATTCTTCGGAGCCCCTATAGAATACTTAATTAGTTACTGAATACAGTCCTGCTCTTAAAACGTGTGCGGCTTCTGTCTAGGTGCTCTCCGAGTTTTTCCGGTGCGATGCGTTAGTCCATCGCATTCAAGCAAGAAGACTTAGCGTGCTGACATAGCAAGTTGTTACGGTCACAGATCTCACATGAGGAAGGCACCAGCTTTTGAAGAGTGAAGGACAGACAATCAAGTGAAGAGACATCAACCAGCACGCCAAAGAGAACGTGACGTGCTCCGCAGTCCCATGCATGCCCCATGCATTAGCGCGACTACGCCACACTGAGAAACTCAGAAATCCCAGAAAGTTTCAGTGTCCCGATCCTCTGAGAATACTGAGACAATACGAAACAAAGTAGGACACAGAACATTCACTCAGTATACAGCACAGGCATCGAACCCTTATGACTCGATGTGTCCCAGTTAAGTTTTGAGTACAAGTACAATACATTATTCTACTTGTCTAGTTACTGTCCAGCGCATCCTTTGTGGTTCAGGTGTAAGGTGCTTGGACAATGTTGGTGGTTCGTTGTGGAGAAATATTCGACCTACAGGGACGGACGTTAGATCTTGCATTATCGCTATCCCAGTGCTCTGCTTCGTCAATTCCTTACCAACGGAATGTTTTCTGACAAATGCCTTGGATACTCCAATACCTGATTGCATCACTACTTAGTATTTCACTAACGCTGGCGTCCTTGGGAGCTTTACTATTCTGTATACATTTGAAAAGAAAAGGAAGCGTTGGAAAGGTTTCTTTTGCTGTTCTGACTGGCTCTTTTTAAATCTTCGTGCATGTCTGCCACTCCTGGAAGAACCTTTTTTCCAATAAATCCTAAAACCGACTATTTCTTATATTGGATTCTGAAATCATACTTTACACAAGGGTGTATGAGTGTCTACAGGTCGTTGACAGCTACTAGTCTGGCATCGCTTGGCATACTACGAAATATACGCCATCCACAATGTTGTCAAGTTCTGCTAACCAACATTTTCGTCCAATCTTAAGCAACCCAAGCGCCATCTTACCAATACATCCGCATTACAAATGCCACGAAGTTACGCATGTCATGACGTTACAGTCTACATCGCGCACGTACTATAAAGCAATGGTACAAGTCACTGACTGATACATCATTCACTCCAAAAGTATCCCAAAGTAACAAAATGACATCCAAGTCATTACACTGCGGCAATGGTACCTGCCTATCTTGCAGTTGTGTTTGTATTGGCTTTTGTACATTACTGTCCTATCGCGAGTCCTCGAGCGTAGGTTTCTTCAAGACTCGAAACCTGGAATAACTCCTCGAAAGTACTCCAGTACACGTCTCGGATATTTGGTTGACCGAGAAAGCACGTCAGTTCAATACCACTGTTGTCCACACCCCTTGGGTCGAAGCTGACAACGTTGTATCGTCCACCACTTAGATTCAAGATGAGATTGCCAATTCCGGAAAGCAGACTGCCTACTCCTGAGCCACCAAGTCCGCTAGGATTGAAGTGAAGATCCTGAGTAGCGTTTCCCGGGGCAGGTTTGCGAATGAATGCGACGATCGTGGTGCCAACACTGCTATCTTCATAGTCGAGCGGCACCATCAGATTGGCGCAGTCAAAGCCATTGTAGCATATTGTCCATTGGAGATTAGAGGATGGAGTTATCTAGACTTCCAGCATGAGTTGAGAAGATGAGATTGAATAGCTCTACTCACTTTACTAAAATTCTGTACTTCGTTTGCTTCATACGGCAGCGTACTCTGGATTTTTGGAGAAGCGGTGGTGGATGATGCAAGAAGTACAGGTAGAGTTACCCAAGATCCAGTGTGAACCATTCTGCCAGCAATGCGAACCTAGCTGGTTGTAGAGACGATGGGTAAATCTAGGCTAGCTCTAGACATGAGCAGTATCCCCATAGTTGGAACGAGCCAATATCTTATAGTGTTTGGCCTTACCCTCTTGGTCTAATGATGGCGAGGCTGTTGGTGACTGCAGTAGATCGTGAAACCTCGCATGATCAAGTTCTTCTACGCTATTTAAGCTGGTCTGCTGTATCCGCGGGGAGGCCGGTTCGCGAAGAAACCGCCCCCTCTCCCCCCTCCTCCCCCCCCAAAAAAGTCAAGCTGATATACCATTTAATATTATTTTTGTTTAAATGTCTTGGATATTCGTACCAACGTTAACAAGACTATTCGGTCCACAACAAGATGCGTTACAAGGACATTGCAATCAAGGATGACTTTGCGGGGTCAGGAGGCATACCTAACAAACATTAGGCCACTCTTATAGCCTCGTTGGTGTACCTGTAAGCACGCCTGATTTTTGAGGGCTTGCGGCGGGCTGGCTTGCAGCGTATGAAGTTAGTGAAGAAACTAACCAGTAAAGCAGACTGCGAAAGTAGATATACAGGAGGAGAGACTTTTAAAAGCCTTGTATATATCAATGTGTCATGTTAAACTATCTCCACAGCTTACTGCATAGACTACAAAGAGTAATGCCGGTATGCGTGACGATCTGATTTGAAGTGGTATACCTCCCAAACGCCTTGTTCTTGTCCCAACGCCAAACAGCCCTCTCATCTCATCTTGGCTAAGCAGTTATATGCCTACTCCAACATTCTGACTGCGCATTTACCGCTTCGCCTTCACATTAAATGGACTTTCTTCCGCAGCCTTGAACGCGTCAAACGCGAATAGACTGATGAAATACAGGGCTGCAAATCTGATCACCAAATCGGTCAGGCCGCCATTACCCGTCAACATGCGTTGTAAACCTGCGAATGGACTGTCTCCGACCGGGCGACTGGGTTCCTCGGCTGACCCAAGCGTGCGCCCTTTGGACTGGAAAGCAGCAGAGGCGGCGCCCGGACCAGATGTGTCGCTGGCAGCTTTGCGCACGGCGGCTGTAAGGGCTGAGGGATTTGCGCCGCGGATGGTCTCGATTACTGAGTTGGACTTGATTACCAAGAAGGTTGGCATGCTGCGAATAACGCATATTAGCATTCCATATCTTGATTGAGATTGTTGATTGCGGTTTGGAGTCCTGTCAATTGGAATATACGTACGCGCTGACGCCATATTTTCTCGCAACCTCCTGCTGACTATCTACATCCACCTTGATAAATTGCATCCTTCCCTGCTTCGTCTCCTTCTCTGCCAGGTTCTGGAAGACGGGCGCAATGGCTTTACATGGCCCGCACCAGTCGGCGTAGAAGTCTACAATGGTGTATGTAGATTGCGAGAGAAGCTGAGAGAAGTGCGAGGACGAGGTAACGGCGATGATTTTTCCTGGCATAGTGACTGTTGTCGCGTAGATTCCTGATTTTTTTTAACAAGGTATAGAGCAGCGCTTCAGGTCGTACTGGGTTGGTTCAGTTGATGGATGGTGGAGTGGATATGATTTGCGGGGAGGACAGCTTGCGACTGGGATGCGCCACCGGGAGCTTGGGCAGGTCGTGCACTGATCACCAACGTAAGTTTCCCGCCCCGCATTACGTGCTTCTGTATTCAACTCGTTAGGCCAAAACCTTACAATTGGAATACCTTTAGCAGTTGGAGATATAGTTGGATGAAGAGTTCTATAATTAGTAGGATCATATGACTGAGATTGTGCAATCTTCTGCCTGCCACTGAGATTGATTCTCTAGCCATATATAGCCGTGATAGCCTACATTATCGTCTCCACGAGCGATACAAGTAATTAGTGACAGTCCGACTCTTACGTCTATATTTCGCTTCCCCATATATATATATATATATCGTATCATAGTCATGACTCCAATTTCTGAACAACCTCCCCTTGCAGCATGTCCAATCATCCATCGGCTCTTCAGGAGCTGACGTAGCAGCCTCAACCAGGACGTTGGCCTCTTTGAATGGACCAGATCTGCTCCTTGACTTCCTTGAACATACTCTGATTCGACTTCGCTACTGTTGTCAATCTCTTTAGCGGGATGTCTTTTTGCTTTCAATTTCTTTGCTTTGGGTTTCGCCACGGGTGATGGTGAGATTGTCTCTTGCAACTCAGCACTCGAATCCTCGAGCGGGCCTTCTGACTCTTCCAAACTGACATTAGATTCTGGCTTGACTTTGGTCTTCTTGCTGCGAAGCTTCGACTTTGGCTTTGCCTTCGCCTTCGCCTTCGGTGGCACAATCTTAGGCTCTGGTGGCTCCACGACCTCGCCCGTCTCGAACGTCTTAAGCACCACTTCCTTGAGGTCTTCGGGGATTATATCGATACCATAAAAGTCCCCCTTCTCATAACACATGTGTGCACATGCCAAGTTATATCCAGACATGCACTTCTGCGGGATATTTAGCACGAGATTCTATCCAGAAAGGAGGGAAGAACTCACCTAGTGTTTGTAGTACGTCGAAGTATGGTCACTGTCAAAGTTGACACAGATGCCAAGTCTCAGATGGCCCTTCATGATCTTAATGTTATCCGATACGCAGTCGCCTTCACGACAAGCAGCGGCGCGAGTGGCGACGTCAGCCTTGTAGCCCTCTGCATCCCTATACTCTTTCGCGTACTTGCGTGAGGTTTTCGCCAGGTCCTCACGAATATTCTTGAACCCCTTATCGACTGGCATACCTTCCTCGAATGCTAGTCTCACCTGCTCCTGGCTTTCCGGGCTGAGTCGGTCATAGCCAGGTGCTTTAATTGGATTGTTTTTAGTAGTCTCTTTCAAGCCCGCGATTTGATGCTTCGTCGCAAATCCTCTAGATCTGTTATAGTGTTCATTATTTACCTGCAAAAATTCTCTTGTATTTATGCATGCGTGGAGAGACAAGAGAAAGTTTACTCACCAATGACGCCAGGCCATGTACCATCGGCGTTGGATGCCATCATTAAACAGTGTATGTGTACCGATACACAGTTCACTTTTGACAATTTTTGATTTACTCCGCTTACAGGCTGCTTGCTGACAAATTGCTGAGCCGTTATCTGCATGGTCTAGATGGCATTAGCAAGAAACAAAGCTATCAGCAAACAAACTTTCATATACCTAGGCGCCATTTGAGACCCTCGTCATCTATATTTTTGGAAGGTGCGTGAAATATGAATCAGTAGTAAAGGGTAGAAGAGTTGACAAGGTCGTGAAAGAAGAAAGCTGGTGAGTCGATGATATGTGAGGCGATTTGCTTGTTTGTTTTCAGCCCGCACGTGCAGCTCTACGGGAGAAGAGAAAGGTACGACACCACCAAATCATAGTCACAGGTGTCAAAATTCCCATGAGTACGAGATAAGTGACTTTAAAAATCTATGAGAGGAAACTTACTTTTGATAATCCAATCTAGTGAAGTGCCGTTGAGCGCAGTATTATGTGGGTAATGCTTATTCTTTAGTGAGTTCCCGCATGTCCAAAATCACGGCGAAAAGGTAGAAACTCTAGCCCATTAATTATGAGCAGTGAGTTGTGATAGCAAACAAACTTCCTATAAATAGTCTCGCATTTTCTATGCAACTCTCTCGTCCCTCTTACTCAAGTTCTTCTGAATAATCCCAATGCCAGAATCACCCACACACCTCACCTCGCTCGCACCCGAATAATACAGCGATGGATGGGCCCACGATCAACTCGCCGCAAAATACATCGGTCTCCGCGCCGAATACCTCGCCCTTCGCATTCTCTTCGATGACGCCATCGCTGCTCGCCCCTTTGAGCGCGAACGCACCATCCACAACCTGCAAAATGTGCATCTACGGCTAAAAAACGAGAAGCAGCAGCTACGCGCTCAAAAACGACAGCTTGAGAGGGATAACCAAAAAAATCGAAATATCAACTACGACTCATGACAGCAGTGCACGGAAACGCAGGAAACTCTCAACATAGTTCTGCAAGCACAATGTCAAGGGAATCTGGAGATGCGAGAGCAGCAAACAAAGATTGAGAGACTTGAGGAAGAGAATGAGTCACTTCAGTGGTAGATTTAGATGTTGATTAATTTGAAGGATGACAATGCAGGCAGCCCAGCTGATTCGTAGGATAAGGGAGAGAAACTGCAATCAGGGATGAATGAGATAGGAAAGACGGTCGAAAACCCAAACGTTCAGGTTGATGAAGTTATAGCTGAACAAGAGAAGATGACAAAGACTGAGATGTCTGGGTAAGAATCGTACTGTGACGACGACGACCATTTTGACATCTAGCATGAAGATTGTGCATACTGGAGAAGGTTGAATAGGATGGGAGAAAACCCGGTTAGTCCAAGATTGTCAAACAAGACAGTTGTATGCCACATTACGGAGAGATTAGCGACGAGCAAAAATTCAAAACTATGTACAAGCATACAATGAACATGTCAACACACAAGGAAGATGTCATTAATATCTATACGGCGGCTTCGAGCTTACCGAAGCCGTTGAACTTGAACCACTGGAAGGCGGTCGGACCCCATTGATTTCAGCCTTGTCCTTTTTCCCAAGAACAACACGCTCACACCACGAGCACCAGCTTCTGAGCTCTCCCTTGACTTCACGCTCGAGGTACTGTATTGACTTTTCCTTTTCATCTTCATAGAGCTTTACGCACTCTCCAACACGGACCTGCTTTTTGTGCTTCATTTTCAGCACCCCGCCAATTCCTTCAATCTCTTGAGTAAGGTAAGACGTTCCCCGCCAGCGATCAGGTGACTCTGGGGAAGGGGTGTGGGACCTCTCAATACTGTCCAAGAGGTCTTGCTCGCAGGTCTCGTGTTCAACGATTCGTGCGCCTAGACAAGCGCAGCCTCGCCCACATTCAACACCTTCATTACCCTCGCCAGCTCCTGTGCCGACTCCACCCAGATAGTGGCTATATCGCGTGCGCCAGCTCCATCCGCGAACGTACATGGTATCTGCGTTTCGTAGGTCCCTACCACACGGTGCGCAAAACCACACCACATCATCGCAATTGCAAGGGGTGCGCTCAAATGCTGGCGCAGTGAATGCCCGCGGCTGCCTACTTTCAAAAAGCACAGGGCGCTGGTCGGGCGACCCAGGTGGCGAGGAGTCGGATGACGAGCGTCTTTTCTGGACAGCCATGAGCATGGGCAACGGCGCCTTGGTGCACGTACGGCAAAGCCGACGATGTCGAGCTCGAAGTGCAGGTGTTGGCGGTGGCTTCATCGTGCAATTCTGAGACGACTATCAGTCCCGACCTCGTCCTTTACACATTCAGACGTCATACCCGGCACACAATAGTCCCACAGCGCTGGCACTCTCCTACCATATCGCGAGCACATATCCCGACACGACCGGTAGTCAGCCTTGATTCCATTGCCATGCCATACCGACCTCCCTGGAGTGACGATCCTGGGTTTTCGCCGGGCTCGACATCTTCGTTGACGCAGTGCAGCGTATGCTTGACAAGTTGACTACGATATTCAAGCAGATTTGCACGAAACTGCCTACACGTGCGCGACAGATCATGAAGCGTGTTGAGATCGAGCTGGGCGGCGAGTTGGCTTACTATTCTGTGTGGTTAACATGGTTAGCATGCATCATGGCGTGGAGTCGAGTCCATGCTATGGCTAAGGCTCACGGATAGCAGCTCAGGGCAGCGCTGAATCCATTCTTGTTTGGGTTCGGCCTCCCGTCTGCCACGCTCACTTGTTGCCCACTCTCTGCCGTCGACTGGCTCAGAGAGTGGTGCAATGGCTTAACGTTCAGCAAGCCAGACGCGTGAGGGGATTGTAATGAAGGCGCTTCATCGTCTTCCAAATCAACTAGGACAACCATCGTTGGCAGCTGAAAACACAGCGCGCAGCATCCAAATCATGCAAGGCTAGAAAATGTAAAGATGGAGTTTCTTCGACAAGAGAGCGATGTCGCTCTTGTGACGACGTGATGGCACGCTTGACCGTGTTAGTGGGGCGCTTGGCGTCTCCGGCTTCCTTCCGTCATCTACTTTACGCGTCTTCCTGACTCCTGGTCACGTGGAGCAAGCATTTCGAGCACTCAAGATACTAGCACCAGAATACAGAATAGACCGGCCTGGTGGAGTAGCATATCAAAATGTATGGATTCCGGACCAAGATATCGATAGGCCCTCCTCATGTCAGATCGACTGCAGCTTAGCTTAAGCGACGACAAGGCTGAATAGTAGGCTAGTTCCTAGTCGCCGATACTTCCTTCGCTAGATACAATATCGGTACCAATCCTTCTGAAAAGAGGGCTCTAAGTTCTTACTACTAAGTGCATGTGATATATGTGCAGGCCACATGAATATCAGCATGCATATCCCCTTGCAGAATGCGGTCTTTGCAAACGACGTATTTTACTTCGTATCTAATATTCGTCATCTTAGTTCGTTTTCGAAGACAATAGGCATCTCTAGTTGAGAGATACTGAGCCTATTAGCAAGCACGGAGGTAGAAGCTAAACGAACCAGGAAATCTTAGCAAATCGATACAATCGCTCATCCCTCGTGGTCATGGTTATGGCCAGAAACTTGACATGCGAAACTAAATGGCGACATTTCCTATCGGTGAGCTTGTGGATATTTTGTGGAGACTTTTGCTCATAAAGATCGTGACCTAATTAGTTTCGACTTACTTGTGGGTCAACACGTAATTGTACATCTATCCAGCCGATATAGGATAGACCTGCATATCACACGCAGCGCAATCAATTGGTAAGTGGCCGTAAGCTGACAATAGGAGAATGTACCACAACTTTGTCTGGTCTAGGAACATCTGCCCTTTTCGCATCCCTTGAGTCTCCGGATGTTAGCCATGTTCGGCTCTCCGCGACGGGGGCCGATGAGGGGCTTGCAGCGGCCACTGATAACCGCGGAACCACATGTTGGATAAGCAGCCCTAGATTCGAGCCTCATTCTCCACATGTTGAACACATTGAGCCACTTGGGTTGTTTTACTATATGGACCCCTCCATTATCCAACTTCTATACGTCTAGTATGCGAACGCCCCGGACGCTAGTACTGTAATCCTGGTTCTTACATGCTCCTCAAGCGTGGCTTCAGCGGCAATCGTATACGCATCTGGTATTGAGTGCAGGGGATTAAATTTTTTTGTTTAAAAAGAGCTCAGGTCCCGACTCAGCTGGTGTTCTGATATTTCCAGTACTCCTCTTTGCGGCTGTCTAGATTATTCTTCTCCCAACATTCTTTCATTGTAGCATTCTTCAGAGAAAATCCGAGCTTCATTGTAACCGAAATCACATCGACTTGAAACATGGCTACTTTCATAATTCGAGACGTCCGCATCTTTACTGGCGAAAAGGCAATCGAAGAAGGATACGCACACATTCAGGATGGAAAGATAAAATCAGTGGGGCCAATAAGCAGCTTGTCACAAGAACCAATAAAGACATATTCAAAACCAGGACATACTCTTCTTCCCGGTCTGATCGACTGCCATATTCATGCAGACAGAGCCGACCCCGTAGCTCTACCGCAATCCCTACGATTCGGAGTCACCACTGTGTGCGAGATGCACAACGAGATCGAAAACGTACTAAAACTCCGAAAGCAAACCCTCGAACCCGACACAGCATCCTACAAGACCGCCGGGCAAGCCGCAACGATCGAAAACGGCTGGCCCATCCCCGTCATCACCGCGCATGACAAAAGCGAAGAAACTGCCGCCGCAATCTTGCGCTGGCCAAAACTCACCGACCACACCAGCGTAGTCAACTACCTCGACTGGACCACCAAAGAAATGCAACCAGACTACATCAAACTCATGCATGAAAGCGGCACAATCATGAGCCAAACCTTTGCCTACCCTTCCCTCTCCCTTCAACGCACCATCATCGCCGAAGCCCACACCCGCGGCTACCTCACCGTTGCCCACGCAACCTGTCTGCAAGACACCCTCGATGTCCTCTCTGCAGGTGTAAACGGGCTAACCCACACCTTCTGTGATCAACCTCCCACCCAGGAACTCATCGACGCATACAAAAAGAATAACGCGTGGGTTAACCCGACGCTAGCGACAATGGGTAGCTTGACGGCCGAAGGGGTGGATTTGCAGCAGAAATTCGCGCACGATCCGCGGGTAAAAGGGCTAATTGGAGAGGATCGCGTGGGGAATATGTGTCGGTGTATGGGGTTTGCGGATAAGGGGAAGGTGGAGTTTGCGTATCAGGGGGTTAGGGCGTTGAAAGATGCGGGGATTGATATTTTATGGTGAGTAAGAACCTTTTTGCTAGAAAAAAACGCGCAAAGCTTGAGGATAGGACTAACATTGTACAGTGGAAGCGATGCCGCGGGTCCTGCAGTCGGCACGGCGTTTGGTCTGACTATGCACCATGAACTTCATTTGCTCGTGCATAAGGTAGGCATGACGCCCATGGAAGCACTGCGGTCGGCTACGAGCTTGGTTGCGAAGCGCTTCAAGTTTGAAGACCGAGGAAGGTTGGCAGAGGGATTGAATGCGGATATGTTGCTTGTTGAGGGGAATCCGCTCGATGATATTGATGCGACGTTGAATATTCGTGGTGTCTGGCGTGAGGGAAAGGTATGCAGTGTGTATGATGAGAAGTTGGAATAGTTTTTACAAGGAATATTTGGATGGGGAGAGATATAGAAGAGAAAATGCGAAGCAAATTAAGTTTTTTCCAAGCGAGCAATGAGGGTCAGTGCAGTCTAGAATATCAAACTACGCTGTCCAACGTGGTAGATTGAACTTAAGTACGAAACAAAAGTATAGATTCACGTTATTTGATCATGAAGTTGTGCGCTATAGTGCGAATCTACCTTCCTGTCAATTCCAAGGGCAATCAAGTTGCTTATACAAAGCCGAAATATGAGGACTTACAGAATCTTTTCGTTATGGAAGTCGATTGATTTCACATGTGTTTTTGGTCTCTCATGTAGCCATTCAGATATCATTATTTCCGCCGTATGCACGTTGCCCGCGCAAATAGTGCAAACTATGCTGTACGCTTCCCAACTGCCACCGTTACATTACATTACTCACCTCACGCTCAGGGGGTCTCAAATTTGTAGTCTTGAACTTTCTTGCAGCCACTTTTGTTTCGAAGAGCTCGTCCAGTTCCCCAAATGTCCTATTTTTTGGTTCTGGGAGCCGTAACCAACTCCATATGATACCAATGATGCTTGTCCCAGCCCAGAAGAAGCCCATTCGTGCACCCCAACCCCACGCTGTGGGGTTGAGCATGCGCGGTGTGATGACGTTGGCAATGATACTGGAGATATTGTAGCAATTGCGTGCGAGCACGATGGTCTTGCTGCGTAATCGCGTGGAGGGAATCTCCGATACAAGAGCGTAGCATATGGGGCCGAGCGTTGCATCATATGTGAGGGTGAAAGCTAGCAACAGCGCAGCGATGGCCCAATTGAGTGCGGTAGGCGGTGCATCTGTGACCTGAGATGAGCTGCTGTTGGTAGTGGAGCTAGGAACAATGACAGTACGGCGCGCAGGTATACAGGCCAAGATACCGATGGAAAAGACAAAGGCGAAAGTCAATACTTGACCGAAAAGGTAGAGGCCGCGACGCCCGTAGCGAACCATCAGAGCCCAGGATATGACGACACCGAGAAGGCCAAGCGCAAACTGGCCCAGCGATAGACTAAAAGCATATGGAGAGCCGAGACCAGCTTGTTGATCTATGCCATATGAGTCAACAAGTACATAGCACTCGAGTGGGCCCAGCTTACAAAAATATGTTGAGAAGCCCATGAATGAGCCGCCGCATAGTGTTTGAACCATCCAAACCATACATGTAATCTCCGTACGCCTTCTGTCAACCCCTTTGAAGCAGTCTTTGTAGCTCGTACCGCTTTGCATCTGCAGTTCCTTCTTGTTCGTCTGTATCATCGTGTGCATTGTAGCGTCTAAACCGGCATCGAACTCGGCATCGGAGACGTGCTTGGGTTTGGTTCGTAAGCAGCGAAGGGATCTCTTTGCATCAGCAAAATTGTTTTGCCTGATGAGCCACCATGGAGACTCTGGCGCAAGGTATACGGCGACCAGTATCAGTACTGGGAAAATCCATTGGAGTGCAAATGGTGTGCGATATGACCATGATGAGGTATCGGTTACCATGCTGCGCAACACGATGGAAGCGATCAGTTCTCCGAGCACCCAGCATGCATTGACGTATCTATATCATGTTTAGGTTCTTGATAGTAGTTGTGGGAGAGGCCGTATATACGTACGTTGTCAAATAAGCCCTCAGAGCTACGGGACAAACATCGGCTGCATAGACTGTAGAGATGCATTGAAACATTCCCCAAGGCATTCCCAACATACATTGACCAATCAGCAACACCACCCTGGTTGTAGCGAAGAATGGTATCAGTATGAAAAGAGCCATCGCGATCAATCCAACCATAAGGGCGCGTCGATATCCAATGTGCTCGGCAAGAGTTCCTGTAGCGAAGAGCCCTAAAATTTGACCTGTGAGACCCCCGTTGACAAATGCGCTCTGCCAAGTAGCGCTGATTTCGTAGTCCCCTTTGGGTTGTAAGCTGCCAAATTGCTCTTTGAATGGGCCCATGACGAACAAGTTGGGTACCAGGATTGTGGAGTATCCTTCCATGATGAGGGTCATTGACAATAACACTGACCACGTTATGGCTTTTGGGTAGAGCCTTACACCCTGTTTGAGTGTCATCGAGCATTCGGCATCATTCCTCGCCTCTATTGCACAGTTAGAGTGGTCTGTGATGGGACGCAATGATTCTGATATCAAAACTGTTGGTGGAGAAGGTGAAGTGTTTGCAGTACTGTTCAAACTTGACGAGTCCCTAATGTATGGACCCACGGGCTGCTGGTCGGAGTACACGGCCTCATCTTCTGATTTCGTATAAAGAGACGGCATGATGTTGTCGTTTTGTAAATGGGGTCGAAAGAGGGTCTTAAACATGTGTGATGAGAGTGTGAAACCTGAGAGCAGTCGGAAGATGGGATTAAGGCAGACCTGTGTGTCACCCCGCACATAAAGAGCACGGTTTTCGTAAATATGATGCAGAAAGCTTTAGCCATCAGTTAACATAAGCAGCATCGTATAAAGTTTAAACAAAATGGCAATGGTGTCTGGCATGGATAATTGTATGGTACGAAGTGTTGGATGCGGGCTGCGTTAGACGGCGCATGAAACTAGTACGGGCTTGGACACGGAGTGCATGGATGGCTTTATATATGCAAACGTCGTATACTCAACTATTGGTCGAGCATGGAAACGGCGAATAAAATCTAAGGGGACCACAGTTTCGATAGTTTCTGGCAATTCCGCATGGACCCAGAGAATAATCCGGGACGCATGGCGTACCTGAACCAACTCAGGAAACTCGAGCTCTAACCGCAGCGAGTTAAAATGGTTGCTGGAGTATGCGACTGCAGTACCGTTGGTGGATCGACTTGAGAACGGCGAACTTACATGTGGGCTACTATTGTTGGGATCATCCGGGTCCACATTTTCGGATCGGCCCGCTGAGTAGTCCTGTGTACTGTCCACATGCGCCGTCCCTTACGTCACGACTTGTAGAGTTTACACAAAGGTCAAAGTGCCATCATCTCATAGACCTTAGTAGAGCGCTTTTATACTAATGCACAATGCTGTGTTTGTTGAGTAGGAGTGGTCATATAGGATTGTGCTAAAAATTGATGCGAGGCGATTCACTTGGCGCAGTTCGACGTATGGATCTGATTTATGGTTCCCATATCACATGTCTGTTCTTCTAACACTTGTTGAATCTACCAGACATGCTACTGCTTCGCAGCAGCAGCAGCTTCCTTCTCTTTTTTCTTTCGTTCAACCTCAGCCATCTTGGCAGCTTTCTTCATCGCGTTCTTGGTCATTGGCTTGCCATCGGCATCTAGCATCGGACCCCCTTCGGTATCTTCCTTTGGTTGCTCCAGCTTTGGCTTAGTAGGGTTCGGGTTGCCCTTCCATTCTAGCTTCCTTGGGCGGAGGAACTCGTCTAAGATCTCATCTGTGACCTTTGTCCTTGCTTCTTGGAACTTTTTCGTATATGCTGTCATGGTTTCAATGCATTCTTTCTTCATTTCGCCAGTCAGCAGCTCGCCCTTACGATAATCTTCGGCGAGCTTCTTAAGTTTCTCGTCGTCATCCTCGAAATAAGCGATATATTGGTAGGGTACGTCAATGTCGGGGTTTCCTCCCTTCTCGCGATGAAGCTCAAGTGTTTCCTGACCGCCCGAGAATGCTTTGGTGTTGATCTTGTTCTTCACTTGCTTTGCAGTGTCGCTCATAAAGATGGCTGAATTGGCATTGGACGCGCTCATCTTACCGCCGGCGCCTTGGAGTGCTGTGAGAAATTTGGAGTGGATAAGCGCGGGCTTTGGTGATGGGTTGTCCATGCGATTGCAGTTCTCACGGACGAGACGGAAGTACGGGTCTTGGTCAATGGCGCAGGGAATGAGACAGGGCGTCGCAGCAAGCTTCTTCGATCGGCGGTAGGTCTTGTAATCTTCACCCCAGATGAAGGGGTATGACGAGGCAAATGCAGCGACACATTGTTTGGCAGCGAATGCGTTACTGCCGATATTTGTAGAGCCATGGAAGCCGAATGCGCCACGGACCTGGTTATTAGTGATAAGCTTTTCAAACTCGGTCGCGTTCAGGTTGAAGTGTCTGTTGTATCCTGATGTGAAGAACTCTGAGTCGATGTACATAAAAGTCTTCTTGACATCAAAGCCAATGGAGATGATGTCTTTTGCGTTTTGTCTGGCAAACTCGTAAACTTCCTCCTGCTTCAGTTTTTCTTTGAAAAGGAACTTTTCGTCATCGGTCAACATGATAACCAATGGTACGTCGAAGACATCCTGTAGCCACTTGGTGAACTCGAAGGGGATGGTATGGCCAATGTGCATGGCATCGCTGCTGGGTCCACGACCGGTGTATAGGAGAAAGTCCTCGCCACGCTCATAAGTGTCAAGAATCAAGTCCAGGTCTCGGTGAGAGAAGAACAGTCCGCGCCGCAACCAGCGATGTGGCTTGTGACCGGTCACGCGCTCGAATCGCTCAAGGAGCGTTTGGTCTATGAGCTTTGTTGCCCACTGTTCTGAGATCTTGACATAGTCAAATTCCTTGACGTTTCCGTCCTCATCTACCGCAGCTTGCACATCCCACGGGTTGATTTCCTGTTCGGTAGCTTTGGAAACAGGTTGCGTGGCCGTGTCGGAGATGGAGAGGGCGGCTACCGCCGGCGGTTCGGGCTCAGTCATTATGCTGATGAGACAGGATATATGTGTCGAGAAGGAATTCTAGCGGATATAAGTATGGAGGAGTCAGAAAGAAGAGGACTGGCTATGATTCACTGCACGTTGACTCAATGGCCAATTAATTAAAGTGGCACCCCGCTTCAATTTGGTGTTGCCGCACCGCCTCAGCTGCCCCGCACTGCGCCACATTTCAGCCACATATCGGAGGTGGGCAAGTCGCAGTGCCGACGAACGACCGAGAGGCAAAACTGATCGCAGGCAGAGCTCCAGATGCTTCTGCCGCTTGTCGTCACACCACCATCTTCACACCACCTTCGCTCGACAGCTCTCCCCTGCAACGGCCTTCCCAATTGTCCATTCGCAATTGGATGCTGCTGACCATGCGACTTCGTTACCTGAGATAGACCACCGTCCGCTGCAGGTTCATCTAACCTTCTACCTACCAACTACTCCACCCGCCCTCTGTTTCTCCACATACACCTGCACAGGAAGCTCTAGGAGCACCAATAAGACGCCAAAATGGTCAAATTCTACTCTTCCAACGAAACTTACTCATACCCTTTTTCGGCTGTCTCCCTTGCCTACTTCCTGCGCTATCCAAACCCTTACTCCACTCACGTGCTCTCCACCGACACCATCGCCCGCCACTATGACCCCGAGACCCAGCGCCTGACTACCATACGGCTACACCTCAAGCGCTCCAAACTTCCCTCTGCGGTGCTCAAGCTCGTCCCTCGGTCTCTGCTTGGTGCATCAGCCGGCGGCGAATCTCAGTCTTACATTCTTGAGAAGTCGGTTGTGGATATCAAGGAGGGATGGATGGACACTGAGTCCCGCAATCTGGAGTGGACAGGAGTTTTGTCCGTTATTGAAAGGCAAAAGTTCACTCGCCCTTCTTTGCTGACGTCTGACCACGCGAGAGTTCGGCAGGGCTCGGAAAGCCCCGCTCTACGCCACGGCTTCATCAACTTCAACAAGGGCAATGGCGTCAAGGTGGAAGACAATGGTGAGACGACAGATGTGACAAGCTCGGTCACGCTGCACAGTCACATTGGGGAGACGTGGAAGAAGAAGCGCGAGGCTGCTAGAGAGGGCGTTGTGGAAGAGGAACAGCCTCAAAAGATGGGCCTTTTGCGAAGCTGGGGCACTGCGGCTCTACAACGCAACATTGAAAAGATTGGTCTCTCGCGCGCGCAGCGAAGCCAGCCAAACGCGCGTGAGGGCATGAAGGTTGTGCTCGAACGCATGCGCGAAGGCGGCCTGGTCGGCGTACTCGAGGGCATGCGACAGGACCGGGAAGCCATTATGGCAGGGCGACCATTAGCTGCGCCGCGTGCAGCAGAAACGGACGAATAACTTTGTCGGTATCACAAGGCAACGGTGTACGGTGTGACTTTTTCTGTGGAAAACAACGATTTTATGGTTTTGTATGAATATCAAGCGAAGGCGTAACGGTCTCTCCCCCTTTCTCCCTCTGCCATTATCTCCTCTCTCTGGTTTTGGGGATGGTTTGGATTTGAAATTTTGGATTTGGTGGTGCTGATTTGGTATCGGCAGTCTTAGAAAAGTTGACTTGAAGACGATGACGTCGGATTGGTGGGCGGTTCTGTATTAAATGACAATTGTTCACGGCCTTGGCTCTGTTGAAGTCGCCGTAGCGTAGGACGCAGACGTGTTAGCGTTGATGTTACTGCGCCGTGTAATAAAAGCATTCTCCTACGGCCTTTTTTCGTTCCTCATTCTTTTGCAGGTGATATTGTGAGAAATCTCCCATAAACAATACACATACTGCTCATACCCTCTTCTCCTGCACACAATCTCTCTCAATCCGATCTCATCATTTCAACAGTACATCTTATGCGAAGAGCACCCGCGTAAATCGACAAACAAGATAGACGGCGAAATTTTATCGTACGCCTGTGACTGCGGCATCGTCCGACAAATCTCCCGCTGAGCCTGTCTCAACTTCGCTCGCCGCATCGCTGTCTTTTCATCTGTCTCCGTCTCGGTTGAGTGGCGCTCACATGTCGATTTCGTCGAGCAAGTCGAGCTCGCAGACGCAGGATACGGACTGCTAGTACTGTGTATATTGCATAGCTCATACGTATCCTGCTCAGTACATGAGGACACACCATCTCTCTGCTGCGCAAACATCTTGCGTGGAAAGTGTACAAAGTTTGTGAAATGGAACATCGACAGTTTATCCATCTTGGTAAGAAATTTTCTTGAAAATTGGGTAGCGGGTAGTAAGGCGCTTCTTTACTTGGAACACTTCCGGCGGACTCCACGCCGTTTTTAACCATGTTAGATTACCGTTACAACTGTGGCTTCTTTCTGCATCCCCGGCTACATTTTCCCAGGTTCCCATTTTCTTTCCTCCTTGCAAACAGATTTTTTCTCCCAAAAATTAAAATCGCGCTTTTAACAAGCGGAAAAACGCCACTGTATTGCTTGGTCACCCGCTTTGTGTCACAGGCTTCATGTTACATGGAGGTCTTTTGCCATCCAACCCACCGTTTTTACTACATTGTACGGGGGCGCTTCTGAACGACTGTACGGGAGCGGGTAACGCGGACGCTATTAAGTTGCGGGTCCTTGATTCAATTGGGATTGTGTACCGAGGGTGAGGGGGTGTAGAAGGAAAGTAGGCTAATGGAAGGTGTGGTTGGGGAAGAAGTGGAATAGTGAGATGAGGTTGTGTTTGTATGTATGTGGCTAGTCGGAGATTTTTCTAATTTTCGGTTCAAAACCTGATAATTGATCAATTCGTTTTTAGGAGTTTCAGATGGAGATTAAGAGGGCAGGATATGACCGGCGATGATCACTAGAAAGGGTAGAGTTAAAGATAAACTGCATGTCGACACTACCTCCCTTCACATGTTATACGTGAGTTGTCACTTTTTTTCACTGCACCTCTCCGTCGCCACACGAATCCCTCATACCTTCTTGACACAATATGTACCTCCTTCCACCTTCTCACATACTTATACCTTTTCCTCGAGTCTGCAGCGTACCATCCGCGGCCCAGATCCGATCGATCCGCACCCACCCGTTACACTAAAAAACGCCCTCAGTTAAGACTTGGACTTGAACTTGGAGCGTTACACACAACTACTTTGGTGTCATTTTTGGTGGCTCGGGGAAATGGCGGGAGCGGGGACGTGAGGATTGACCAGATGTGTGGAGGGCAAGTTGCACATTGGGGTTTCCCGTAGAGGAGGATGCGGACCGGGTTGAGGGTAGAGTTGCAGTACGTTCTGGGGTGGACACAAAGGGTGTCGTAGGTTATGGGCTAGTGTTGTTGGTGGGATCTAGTGTGCATGGACTTAAGAAAAGTGACGTTGCATGGTGAGTAGAGAAAAGCAAGATAGATGGTTTGATTGCTTCGGTGTAGGGGTGGAGATGCAAATTAAATGACGTTAAGGAAGATGCTTGTGTTTCTCCTGACAAGCCTACTTCGTCATTGTGAATTTTGATAGAGGAGGAATTGGTCTGGACCACGAAGCACGATAGAATGAGCGCGTACGTCACGGTGATGGTATATCCCAAACATCTAGTGGAGGTACCGGACGGGCCAACGCCGGATTTTCCCTGCCAACACTATCACAAACTTGAAGCTGTAGAGCTCTATACAAAAGATATTATCGCGAGAAGTTTTAATGTAGTAATCCAGTAGTAGTATTTATTTGATCCATTCACTGATATTTAACTGGCAGCTTAATGGGGCGGCCTGAACGCGAGTGTGGTGATGGTGGTGCGGCTGATCGATTGGCTGGCTCTGCACCACCACTACTACCACCAACGATAATATTTTTTGACACTGGCTTGATACGGCACATAAAGCTAGGCCTTTTAACTATTTGGGAGATTTTGATAGCTTTTTGAAGTCGTTTGTGGGCGGCTTGGAGGGCTATCCGGTAGGCAGCTGCTTCAGCTTTCTGCCTCTCACGATCTAGTTTTGCCTGTGCCCGCGCCCGCCGCCGCGCATCTAATTTTTGAGCTTTAAATAGCTTTCTCTCCTCTTTAGCTTTGATTGCGATAGCTTTTTGGTGTTCTAACACATAACCCCGCTGTTTCTGCTCATATTGCTGGCGAGCTTCTCGCACCTTCCGTGGAGACCAGAAAATAGCTCCACCATGATAATCGTCGGATAGCTCAAGCGTACCAGACTGTATACAATCCTTCCGCTGTCTCTCATCGATGAGAGCTGCCCGGATTTGCTCGTTTTCTTGTTGAAGAAACGCTGTATCGGCAGATAGTTTCACCATGATTCTATTAAGCGCTGAGATCAATCTATTGCTCGTAGATTGATTTAGTAGGTGCCAAATCGTTTTCCAATCAGAAGCTGGTGCTACTAATGCGTCTCTATTGCTATTAGTAGCTGTAGTTTTGAATTTTGGAGTATAACTTCTGGATTGAATGATGAGAGTCCAGTAGCTCTAAAAGCATGGAGAATTGATAATTCCTTAAACGCTGCGCACCAAGCTCTCTAGAACATTGGGAAGAAATGAGATTTGGTGAATGGTATCAGCCCTTGGCTAGTATCGGTGAAGTTTGATAGCTCGTTTGAGTATGCGGTGGATAGTGGCTTGAACAATCCAATATCGAGCGGCTGCAGCGTATGTGTTGAGTGTGGTGGGGAGATAGCTAATATTATTTTATTCTGATCACAATAGTCAATAAAATCCATCGTTATATGACTATGGTGACCATTCATGGTGAGTAATCTGTAAGAAGATTAAGCTTTTGGCTTGGTGGCTGGATCGAACACTTGTTTGAGCCATTGGACACCGATATTATCGTTCGACCAGCCAGTGGCTGATGCAGTGATATATATAGTATGGATATCTGGATCAAAACCTTGGAGCCATGAGTTCTGGATAGAGCTGGATTTGCTGGAGTAGATAATGCTTGGATCTAGATACGATCCATCCGCGCAGATACACGCAATCAGCGTAATCCATTCGCGATTGCTATCTTGAATATTCGATCCTTTCAATTTGGATTTAAGAGCAGCTTTGGAAAAGATTCTGACTGAGCGGGACTGTACTCCAATCATGAAGCCCTTCTCATCCATATTGTATATATGCCGCGGCTCCACTCTATATTGATCGATTTTTTTGGCTTAGAAGCTCGAATTAGAGTTGATATTTCCTTTATGAACCAGCTCGGCGCCGGCTACGATCGATAGGTGTGGTGCGCTTGAGTATAACGAGATGCGAGTAGCGATGAACAAAGCGATCAACCCAGTGGTATCCGAGCTGCTTCTGGGCTAGCTGCGACACGACATTTCGAATGATACCCCGTGTGGGTGGTAGAACTCGCTTAGTGAGTGTATCGATATAATTGATAAGCTCAGCTTTATATTGTAGGTGGACTACCTGCTGGTTCTGTGCAGCTGCTTGTCTAGAGCTAGAAATATCTCGGTGGCGGCGGCTCAGCGTTCCTGGATCAACACCATATTTCTTAGCGATTTGGGAATATATAAGCTTTTGATTAGGCTTTAAAGTGTTAATAGCAGCAAGCGTAGCGTCAATTGATTGCATTGTGGTCACGTTATGAGTGGTTGAAGTGGGTAGAATAATTAGTGTTGGAGGACGTAATCCGGCGTTGGCCCGTCCGGCACCTATAGTCTATGGTAGTTGCAGAGGGTGAAGTTCTCAGAACAAGATGTGAAATTCATAGATAGCACAGAAATGGTGGCTTCAGGGCGGTGTTACGTGGGTGGTGAATAAAGTGTAAGGACCCAGGGTGGAGGAGAGTAATGACGATGTTGAGGAGCGGTGCACGGGCGCTGCCCCGCCGCGATGGTGTTTGGTGAGTGTCGACACCACGACCAGACAACGCGCCACCATGGCTAAACTCCACCGTGAGCGCGTCGAACACGCGTTGAACGAGCTATTAGTGCGCATCGTGCCCGAGGATCCAGATGACGATGAAGAGGTCGCCAACCAGCGCTTCGAAGACGCGTTTGAGTTTGCCATTGACGAACTCACGTCGGCAGGCGATCCCGCCCTGGTCCCCGATGTCCACCATATCGCCAGCCTGATGGACCGCAAGGGTGAGTGATTGTGTTTTGTATTATGTGGTTATATACGAAAAAGACATCACTAAGATATAACAGTCTCGGGCCCACGAAACGATCAGCACAAGAGCGCCCGTCTGCACAATCTGCTCTCGCGCCTCGAGACACAGACAGTGTTGGACCAGAAATGGCGAATGCTCTATTTCCTCTATAAGCTCTCTGATAATGGCGAGCCAGTTCCAGATGCACCTGTGGCCCAGGACCTGCGTAGCTTTCCCCGAGAGCCCACTACTCCTTCTAAGCGCGCCTCTGCCCCAGCATTCCAGGACGCCTTTGCAAAGCCGGGCCTTGCCCAGCTACCCGTCAATGCTGGCTCACCCAAAGCACCTTCACGCCCACCGACTATAGCCGAAAAGCCAGAGAAGCGACGCGAGAGGCGCTCCCAAGACACGACCAAAGAGCAGCAGGCCAAAGCAGCCAATGCCGTCGAAAAGCCAGAATTTGGCCCCTCAGAACCGACCCTGTTACGCGAGCTCCCCTTTACGCTACAGGGCTACTCCTCTACCAATTTGACGTTTCCTTCCTCGACAGCCCTCAAGCTTCCACCGACCCTCCCTGTACCCATTATCAGCCTCCTGCATACGCTCGCTGAGCCCGCCATCCTGTACAAAGGCCTGGCCGAATTTGTCGATGAGATCCAGGGCGGTCTGATAGAGCAGAGTTTCCGCGCCGCCCTGGCCAAGGAGCTGAGGGCGTACCTCGGCTTGGTTGCTACGCTCGAAGGCCAAATCAAGAGGGCCTTGGCACAGCTCGGTGAGGGCTCAGCGCACCAGGGTGCCAGCAAGGCTGGAGTCACTCTTAAGCGATGCGTCATATGGATCAGAGAGCCGACAATGGGCCTGCGACTCATGAGTCTGATGGTGGAAGAATCAAAGACGAAGAAAGGCGGCGAGCTGATTGCACTCATCCATTCCTTCTCCCTTAACCACGGCGACCCCTACGTCATGAACTTTGCCGAGCGCCTTCTTTCCGACGTCACCCGTCCATTCTATGACATGCTGAGGCAGTGGATCTACGATGGCGAGCTGGCTGATCCATTCGCAGAATTCTTCGTCTCTGAGCAGAGCGAAGACGAGATCCTCGAAGCAAATGGCAACGAGGGCAAGGGCGGCGCCACAAGTGTATGGGAAGACAAGTACAGACTCAACGACAAAATGGTCCCTACTATTGTTACCGAGGACTTTGCAAAAAAGGTGTTCCTCATCGGCAAGACACTCAACTTTATTCGTTATGGCTGTGGTGATGCAGCATGGGTTGACACTTACTCTAAAAAGGCTTCTAAGGAGCTGCAATATGGCGATACTGCGAACCTGGAGAGATCTATCGGCGACGCCTACAAGACCACCATGGCTCGTCTGATTGACCTCATGGCGAACAAGTTCAAACTATTTGACCATTTACAAGCACTGAAAAAATACATGTTGCTTGGTGCTGGTGACTTCATTGCTGTACTCATGGAATCGCTCTCGTCAAATCTTGATAGACCCGCCAACACCCAGTACCGACACACGCTCACCGCCCAACTCGAGCACGCGGTCAGAAACTCCAACGCCCAATTCGACATATCAGACGTTCTTCGTCGACTCGATTCTCGCATGTTGGAGCTGTCGCATGGCGAGATTGGATGGGACGTTTTCACGCTCGAATACAAGATTGATGCTCCCGTAGATGTTATTGTGACTCCATTTGGCTCTAAGCAATATCTTAAAGTCTTCAACTTTCTATGGAGAGTAAAGCGTGTCGAGTTTGCCCTTGGTTCTACATGGCGTCGCTGCATGACCGGTGCTCGCGGCGTTTTGGGTACCGTATCAGACAAGATGGGCTCCGACTGGAAGAAAGCGCGCTGCGCCATGGCCGAGATGGTCCACTTTGTCAACCAGCTTCAGCACTACATTCTTTTCGAGGTTATTGAGTCTTCATGGATCGATTTGCAAAGAGCACTCAACAAGCCCGAAAGCACACTCGATGACATGATCGAAGCCCACGCAAGGTACCTCGACAACATTACGAGGAAAGGTCTCCTTGGAAGCACTACTACGGATTTCACGGCGCAACTGCATGAGCTGCTAAAGACTATGCTGGCATACAAAGATGCCGTAGATGGTCTATATTCGTGCTCAGTTGCAGAGTTTACTCGAAGACAAGAACATGCTGCCAAGATTGAAACGCGAACCGCAGCTGGCAGGTGGGGTCTCTCTGAAAAGGACAACCATGGTAGCTCGACTCCAGATCCTTCTGCACGATCGCGTGCAGCTTCTACCAACCAGGATGTCGACTCACCTTTCCCGCCACCCTTGCTGAAAATGGGTATGACTGGGTCTGTCGAAGATGACGTACTACCGGCACTTCAAAAGCGCTTAAGTCATCTGGCCGAGGACTTCAAGGCCAGGATTAATCTTCTCCTTGGTGATCTTGTGCACTCCCCCGATGGCGAGCTTAAAATGCTGGCTGTCAATATCAATTTCAACGATGTATACAAGGTTGAGCGAAGACGAAGAAAAGGGTCTCAAAAACGCGACAAGGACAAAGAGACTTCCAAAGTTGACACTTCTGCAACATGAGTATTGGTATAATCTGCGGCGTTTAACGCGACATTGATACCCCATGTGTTTTGCTAGGAAGTTACTACGTCTGACATTTCTCGAATTTCAATTTTTTAATTTCCTCTGCCACATGTCACTTCCTCGAATTCAAATGCAGAAAAGGATGGAGTGTATTATTCCGTATGCCTTCAAACCAACTTAGTCGACTAATCATAATTATCATTCGTGATGCTAATGGAATCCTATAGGCGATACGTTACAGCCACTTGGAGAGAACAAATGTCCGTCACACATTCCCCGCGCTAGTTTTTGATATAGGGAATGCCAGTCAACTTGAATGTCTGTCCATCCATGACTGGCTTGTTGACCGGCTTGAAGCGGTTGTGCGGATCGTCCACCCCATCCCTCGTGGCCACATTGGATCCAGTATGCACTGCATTCGGCTAATGAGTCGTACCAACCCACCTCTCATACGCATCCTTGCGAACCAAATCCTCCTGCGAAGCATCCGCCATAGGCATATAACACGTGTATATCGCAAACCTCAGCTGATGAGTTTTCGAGGCCAGATTGTAATGTGGCGTACGGTTATCCCAGACAAGTAGATCGCCTGGGTCCATGCAGACTTTGGTCCATGTGAGATCTTTGTCTGTGAGCCACTTCATGCCGTTTTCAGTAAAGCTGAACTATTTGGGTGTCCACGCTGGGATACATGGCTCGTCTTTCATGGCGGCGTGAAACCCGAAGAGCATATGGCCACCGGGACAAACGATGAGGCCGCCATCGTCTGAACCGTTGGGAAGGAAGTTGACAAGACCCTGCAAATAGCGGAATCCAGCTTTCTCTGGATTCTGATCTTGGTGTGGCCACGGCTTGTTGGGAGCAATATCTGTGCGACCGGGAAAAGTAAAGTTGATCGCATCAAAGGACACGATAAGGTCTTTGTCGTTGTGTACCTTCTCAAAGGCACTGACAACGCCTGGTTCGCCGCGGACGTCCCAAGTAAAGTCTTCATGTGTGACGGTGTAGTGGATGCACATGCCCTTTTCGTTGATGAGTGGTAGCTTGTCCTTGTGTGCTGTGGACAGGTCATTGCGGTCGAATCCAAGGTTACTAATGCAGTTTCGTTAGTATATGGATGAGTATAGAAGTCAAATTTTAGACGAACTTACAAGCCTTCTAGCCATGAGAACAGGCGGTCTACGTATTTAAATGCCCTATCTTGGGGAATAGCCCCTTTGATGACAGCGTAACCGTCTCGTACAAGATCATCTCCCCAGTCTTCAAACTTGGGGTCTGTACCATCCATCTTCATGGGCGCATTTTGAACTTTGCTCAAGGTGAAGGATGATGTCTTGGTCGTGGTCGTTATCGTGATCATGATGAGCTTAGATGAGATGAGATGAGGTACAATATACGAATGAGGTTTTAGTCGTTTCCAAAGCGGTAGATTCCGATTTTGGTGAAATGTTGCTTGAATTTAGTCAGTTTTATCGCTTTTATCTTTCAGTTGCAACCATGTCGTGTTGGCTGTGCATGATGAGGCTCATACGCCACGCACACCGCTCCACTCCCACATGTTCTGATGGATGGTAGTTTTGGATGTTAATTGTTCTGAAGTTCACCCCACCTCTTCCAAACCGTGTACTGATAATACAACTTTAGTTCAACCTTGTTGATCCTGGAGGCAGCAAATCCTTGGCTTCTCGTTGGAATGTGCGTATATATATGTGTGTGTGTCGACACTCGTGATGTTGAGTGGGGGTCCGTACGATCTCTCGGAGCAACAAGTTCAACATCATCATGTCAATCCTGCCTTAAATATTCTTTTTTCAACTGTTTTTGTCTTCGCTATCACTTGATTTCATTTTGGCTTCACAAACACCTCTCCGGATCGTCATTGTTGGCAGTGGCATTGCAGGACTAGCGTCTGCCATTGCCTTACGAGGCCCGAATCGCGAGATCATCATTCTTGAACAATCACATCTGCCGTCAGAGATTTGTGCAACAGTTTCTCTTCAGCTAAATGCGACGCGCATTTTAAAAAAAAATCCGGGGTGTGAGTGACGTGTTGGAAGCTTCAAATGGCATGGTGGATAGTGGATTCTGTATCTTTAATTCGGATCGCAAAATGGTCAACGAAATTCCACTGCTAGTACAAAAGAAATATGGAGCCGACCGCATTATTTGACATCGACAAGACTTGCATTCACAGCTCACAAAGATTTTCAAGGACCCTACAAGAAGTGGACCAGTTCCTGTAGTGGGGACCTCTTCCTGTGTTGTCGACTGCGATTGCGAGGCAGGAATCATCAAACTAGAAGATGGAGAAACCATCCAAGCAGACATCATCATCGGTGCCGACGGCATACACAGCGTTTTGCGACTGCTAGTAGCAGGAAAGGAGATCAAGCCAAAGCCCACAGGCGCTTCATGCTATCGGCTCATGATGACTTCACAAGAAATCCGACAAAAAGCACCAGAATTCGCAGCACACATCAACCCAGTCGATCCTTACACATCAATGTTCCTGGCTCATAACTGTCGGCTCATCATGGGCCCCGCACGCAACGGCGAAATATTCAGCGTCGTCGCTCTCGTCCCCGACGACAAAATGAAGGAAGACCGTGACAAAGCACAACCATGGGTGACAGAAGGCGACCCCCCAAAAAATGCTTGAGACATTCAACGACTTCCCAGACTGGAAAAAAGATATGCTCAAGCTACCCGACCGAATCGGCCTCTGGCAACTCCGCGACATCGATCCACTGGATATCTGGGTCCGAGGCCGCGTCATCCTCATCGAAGACGCAGCGTACGCCATGCTACCTACGCAGGGTCAAGGCGCAAGCCAGGCGATTGAGGATACAGAGGCTCTTGGCGCGTACTTAAATAGTCTGCAAGGACCACCGGTCACAGCAGAAGATGTGACGGCAGGGCTGATCCAGGTGTTTGAAGCAAGATATGAGCGAGCAAGTCTGATCCAGAAGTTTAGTCGTGATGCAGCGAGACTGGCGACGGAGAAGGGAAGTAGTGAGGTTAAGATGCGGCCGGATGAGTTTATGGATTATAATTTTCAGTATAGGGGGGCGGTTGAGTAGCAGAAGCAGAGGGCTGTTAGTTCGAGTGCGTAGCTGAAGTAACGAATGGAGTGTTGAGCTTTCTGGGTTTACGTAGTGGAAATCACGAGGCTGTCTGTTTTGTTTGCCCATATTCCCGAAGGACTTAGTTTCTAGTTACTGTGCCCACATGCTCTGCGCCGACCATCCATCTATCCTTCTCCACTTCGGTTGTTCCGCTCAGCAGTGGAAATCTTTCGAACCATTCGTCAACATACGATGTGGGCGGCTAGCGTGTTAGGAGATGAAGTGCTCGTAGCACGCATGTTAACTTTGCTCGAGCTTTTAATACTAATCATTTCCTTCACATAGTTCTCTTTGTTACAGACCAAACGACCTGAATTCCATTGGTCAGTTCAAATTTGCCCCGCATCCTCGGCACTGTGAAATGCGGAGTTGTGGTTTACGACTCGGATATCTACACACCGATCTTCATAGTAAGGGAAGTGGTCCTTCTCACAGCCACATACTCGCCCGCTCCACGTCGTAGATAAGTCTAGTCCTCCAGATTTCACTTGTCACTTGCAGCGGAATGTGGAGAAGTTAGCGTGTTATCAACCAATACTCCTCAGGGACTACAGCCTCTATATCCAGCTGCAAGATGGGGGGATTTGGCTAGATTAAGCATAAGGCGTGTCCACCTGCTCTTCGCAAGAATCCCCCAACTCTACGTACATGAGTAAATCGCTATTCTCCAAGTGCCACCCATCGAGGATGGCCAAACTACACTCGCACGCATCGTTGGACCAGAAACTCGATGTCGAAATCAGCTACAAAGAGGATGTCCAGCCAGCACACAACACCAGCCCTTCCTCACACGTCAAAGGCAGCGCCTTCCTCGTCCGCGAAGATGGCCAGGTCCGCAACATCCTTGTTCTCTCATCCAACCCCAACAACCCGCTCAACTACACGCGCTGGGAAAAATACGGTATCATCTCCTGCTGCTGCTGCTGCTGCTGGTTCTCCATCATGGGTCTTTCGATCGCAGGCGGGCTCGGCGCTATCCTCAATGTATTTTTCGAAATGTATACTCCGCAAGGGTACACGCCTGATGAAATCGTCTTTTTAATCACGCTATCTACATTATGCATCGGACTAGGTACGTAATAATTATTTCCGACCGCAATTCAACAAACTCTTTGATTTTTCGATTTATCTGACGTTGGATTATGTGAAAATATAGCGAATTACGTCATTCTGCCTTTAGCTCTGGCATACGGTCGCCGTCCCGTTTTCCTCGTCTCCAATGATAGTCTTACTTGCGGCTACGATGGCTGCTGCCGTTCAAAATAGTTATAATGGGCATCTTGTATCGCAGATTGTGCAGGGTCTTGCGGCGGGCTCGTCCGAGTCGTTGCTCCCGCTTATGCTTACTGAAATTACGTTTTTGCATGAACGCAGACGGATTTTTGGGTTATACTGGATGGTGCAGAATGCGCTACGCTTGTCTATCAGCTTGGAGACCATATATCTTAACGAGGATATGGGGTGGCGGTGGTACTACTGGGTTTTTGTCATCACGATCGGGTTTGGTCTTGTGGTTGCGTTTTTGCTTTGGGGTCGAAACGCAATTCACGCGGTCCCCCGTCAATCTTGATGGGCTTCTGATTTTCATGGATGGGTTTGGAATTATGGAATTCATCCCGGAGGAAGGAGCGCAGGATTATTTTGCGCATGTGAGCTCCAAGGGCTTTAGCATACCCAGTGTAGACGCGAATGAGGCCGATGTGCCACGGAAGACGTACCTTCAAAAGTTGTGTCCTTGGTCTCCAGTTCAGAAACAACCGGTCAAGATTATGGTCATGACGTACCTGCATATGTCCCAGAGTCTGTACTCTCCAGGTATCCTCTTCGCCATCCCGAGTTCATCGGTTGCGCTCGGCTGCGCTGTCGGCATGTCACTGACCTACAACACCGTGTTACATGAGCACTACGGATGGGATGTGAAGAACATTGAATTTATCAACATCGGCGGCGTTATCGGCGCTGTTCTGCGAATGTTGTATTGTACATTCCTCGGCGATAAGTTCGTCCTCTATGCCGCGCGACGAAACAAAGGCATTCACAAACCGGAACACCATCTCATTGTTCTCATCCCACCGGGTATTATTGGCGCCGCAATGCTAGTTCTCTACAGATACACTGCTGGAGGCGGCGCAACTTGGTAGGATCTATACATGGCGTGGATACGGTTCTAGTACACGTTTACTGCTGTGCTCATCGTGTCTACGACGTTTGCGTCTGAAGCTGGGGCGCAGCATTCCGGGCCTGCGCTGGTAGTTTTTGTGGGGGGCCAAGAATATTGCTTCCTTCGGTCTTACATATGGCCTCATGCCCATGGTTGCAAAGCATAAGTATAAGTGGGCGTTTGGTTTGTTGGTGGGTATTTACAATACCACCTTCTTGCTCGGTATTCCGGTTTATTATTTGAATCCGATGTGGCGTGCGAGGAGTAAGAAGAACTAGCAAAGAGTGAGAGTAGTTTTGAGTTATGACCTGGCCAAGACAGTTCATGAATGTGTTATGAGTGTGTCATGTTTAGTCGAAAGAATCAGGAAATTTCTTCGGGTTGGATGTGACAAGAGTGCAGTCAATAGGCAGTTCACTAAACATCAATATTCACAAGTTCAATTCAATAATCCGCTACAATAAGAGTGGCCCTCCAACTCGCTTCCGTTCTTCTGAAATGTATAAAATCCGCCAAGCCTAGCATTAATCCCTAAGCCTTCTGGCGGCGCTGACATCTATCGACGAGAATCGCCTGTAATTACTCTCTACCAATCTATTCAGTACTCAGCCGGAATATTATAGTATGCACCCCCGGGCTAGTTTACAATACCCAGAATACATACTACTCGCTGCGAAGATTCAGACATTTAAACGTACTTTTCCCAAGACTTTATCAAGTACGATCTGTTGACTCAAGTATACTGTCACCAATGTCGCAGTGTTTCATATGTACATAGGATGAGCACAATGATCGTATAATAGTTCCATTTCAATTTGAGCCTAAGATGAATGCCTCGCCACTATGCATTCATGACCATGACTATCTCCTCTTATCATCACCCACAAATGTCTATGCAAAATACTACACATCTCGTTCATGTCCACCTTAGCCATCTTTGTTTATAACCTGCTCTGTTGACTCCGACAAGAACCGTCTTTCGAGGTAGACGATACTGTGGCATAGGTCTACCAACCTCCATTACCACCGTCATTCCAAGAAGCTTCAATGGTAGCAGCAGCAGAGTCGCCCGTGTCTCCACCCCAGCCACCACCAGCATCACCACCGGTATTGTCGTTGATATTAGCAATCGGAGCCTTGCAAAGCTGTTCAGGTTAGCATAGATCCCTTCTCCAACATGCGGAATACTTACCTTGAGGCCATGTCCCAGCTCACCGCTGTTGCTGCACTTGTGTTTGGACCAGTCCTTGGGTTTGGGACAATCACGAGAGAAATGGCCCGTCTTCTTGCAATTGCGACAGACGACGGTGTCGGGATTGCGAGGTTGGTCGCACTCCTTGGCCATGTGCTCGGTCGATCCACAGTTACGGCAGGTACGGGCAGCAACGTTAGGGCACTTTGAGCTGTCAGTATGTATTGGGTAACCAGTATCAATGTGTGCACTGACATCCTTGGAAAAGTGACCAGTCTCGTTGCACTTGCGGCATTTGATGCCCTCGGCTGAACGACGCTCGGGACATTCCCTAAAGTCATGGCCTTCCTGCTTGCAGTTCTTGCAGGCAAAGGGGTTGATGCGCTCTTTGGGGCAGTCGCGGGCTCGATGACCAATTTCCTTACAGTGCACACACTGGATCTCGGGTTGGTGCGTCTCGCGTTCAGCTTGCTCTTTTCTGCAGTGCTGCTTGTATGTTAGTCCAAAATTGTTTAAATCGGGGGGCCTGGTTCGATGAACTGACCTTGCGAATGTGACCAAGCTCACCGCAGTTGCCACATAGTGGTAAACCACGATCTTGGACAATGCCACAAGATGCAAGACGCTCCATGTTCTGAGCAGGGCTCTCGGGCCAACCTTGGTTCATCTTGGGACGGCGAGCCTTTGGAAAGAGCTGAAAAGTCAAGACGTACTTGCGATTAGGGTTGCTAATGAGATCGACAATGGTCATGTTGACGGCGACATCCTCCTTTTTGGCAATAAGATAAATGCCCAGACCATCTTCACGCAGAGCTTCCTCAACAGCTGGAAGATTGAACTGCTCCATGGTGGCACGGGCGTACGCCTTCAGACAGACACGGAACACGTCGATGTCTTTGTCTTTAGCGGCGTCGATGAGAGCAACCCATGCAGCTTCGGCATCCATCCCAGGGACACCAGACCAGTTAATAGAGCGGCGGGACTTGCAATTGATGGCACGGTGACCCGGCTGGTCACAGAGCTTGCAAACACCATCGAAAGGACGCTCGACTCGCTCGTTGATACAGTCAGCCTTGTTGTGGCCAATTTGACCGCAATTGAAGCATTCTCCAGTCATACCGCTGCTGCCCTCGGGCTTCGATGGGCAGTCGCGGGCATAGTGACCTGAATGCTTACAGCTGTTACGTGTGTCAATATAGCCAAAGTGATGGTTCTGAGCCTCACTCACATGCGGCAGCTGTCGTCGCCACCAGCATCGGCACCAGCGTTGTTGCTGCCACCACCCCAGTCATCACCGTCAGTTGGAGCAGGACTCCAACCAGGGGCATCTCCTGCACAGAAGATTAGTGTGAGCTCACGGCATTTGTGGGCCATGTTACATACCTGAGGTATCGCCTGTGTCCCAGCTCATAGTGAATGATGACGGCTGTAGTAAGGCTATGGTGTTGTTTGCGTTTAGTATAGAGAAGGTTTTGCAGTAGAAGTACAAAAATTGAAGCAGATGACTGGCAGGAATTGAGAAGTTTGCCGTGTAGATGAGAGAGTCGCACTGGTCCCTCTTACTTTATTCTACGCCAGGGGTCCGTGCTCAAACCTGCAGGTCAAATTGAAGGTGAGAATGAGGAAGGCAACATGTCATGCAGCAGAGAACATCACAAGTAAGAGAGATCTACGAGTCTACAGTAGCTGAATTCGAGGGACGAAGACAATACTACAGTCACTAGAGAAAAGCTTGAAGATGTTTTACGTTGTTGGATACATAAGTGAAATCAACTCATCAAGACACATGTCACCAGAAAACAAGGCGTGACGTGTCTCTTTAACCTGAAAGAAAAAAGAAGCTGGTATCATGTCAAAGAAATCCTACGCAAGACAACAATGCTTATTCGTAATGCGACGACACGATCCCTGAAGTCACATAAACCGGAAAAACTCCCACAAGATGCATAGGCGGACACACCCTGATTTTGCTCCCCATCGAACAAGCAACCAAACATGGCCAAAACTAGACACCGCGGAACTAATGGAAACGTTAGCATAGGCTCTTTGTGTAGTGCCTTCCATGTTCCACTTACCGCTCGGACAACCAAGAACCACATTGCACCGATGAACCTAAAAGCTGACAAACCTGCAACACTATATAGAACAACAGCCAGGTAGATGGTAGCAGCCTCGTTTTTCTTCTTCTGCGCCTCATCCGGAGTGCTGACGGTGAGCTCCAGGCCACCTGACTGCAGAACCAAGGCTGTCAGCCCCAAGTTGCAAAACATCCAAAACAAGACGACACCAGATCGGAAACCCTTGTAATAATCTTCCTGTTTCTCACTCGCTGAAGGAACCTTTTTCTCCTCGACCCACTTCTTACTAAATACTTTTAGCTCTTCCTCATATTGCGTGTTGAGATCGGCATCGTCAGTGGGTGCCTGAATGTCGGCTTTACCGTCGGCTTTTGTTACGACTGAAGGCAGCTTCTCTGGTTTATCATCTCCCTTTGTACCCCAGGTGATGTCGTGCGTGTTACAGAAAGCGTAGACGTTGAGAATATTTATGTATGTCGGAGTCATGAGAAGATATTGGATGAAGGAAGTGAACATATGCCACGGATCCAAGAAGATGATGGAGACGAGGAACCACATGACGTACGTCGACAGTAGGGAGATGATCAACGTCGCAAAGATCCTGTCCCTGAACAGATCCGCAAAGCTGAAGCCCCCATTGGCAGCGATCTGGCCCTGGACGGAACGGACGCTGATGAAGATGGATGCAAACAGGAGATATACCATGATGATACACCAAAAGTAGACCATGGACATGTACCACTTGTTGGAACCCTGCGGTCGATTGCCCAATGACAGGATAAAACATGTGATCAAGACAGCGATATAGAGCCATTCAAATATAATGAAGAGAACCTTGCCAGCCGTGCCGAGTTCGTTTTGCAGAGAAGCCGTGAGAATGCGGAAGACCAGGAAGAAATTACCGAGGGCGAACCAAGCGAAGATCATGCTAATCGTCTGGTAGACGAATTCGACGAGGAACATCATTTTCCGCAAGAAAGAATGATCACTGCGGAAGATGTCGAAGGAGTGAGCCAAGGCGTAGACAGCCGCGAAGAAGGAACCATTAAGCCAACGACGACGCTGACTGATGAACTCGGCCATGGTGGTAGGAACGTCAGTTTCTCCGGTGGCCGACTTTACGTATTGCAAGATCCAGTGACAATTACGTTTGGAGACCAGCTCAAAGCAAAGAATACGATCTTCAGCCAGATACATGTTTGCAGTGAATATACCAGCGTTGGCGCCGTGCATCTTCTCGCCAGCAAAATATTTCTCCAATGGACCCTGTCCAGCCTTGTCGTTCTGGAGAGCGACATATCTGTAGGCTGAGAAAGCACCAGGAAGCACACTAATGAAACCAAAGGCGGATTCCAAAGGCTTATCCAGAATATTACTCATCTTGTACTCAAAGTTCTGGGTTGCTACCAGCGGATTCAGAAGCTTCTTTCCATGCACCAACATGGCCTTGATCTCTCCACAGGCACCAGCGCACATGGGCTCGAGATCAAAGGCCTTCCATAGTTGATAGACGGAATCCTTTCCAGGTTTGGTACCCGCATCGATGAGCACGCAGACGTTTGGATCTAGGACAGCACCAAAAGCCTGGAAGAACCAGCGATGCGAATTGATCTTCTTCTGATTCTTTTCTTTAAGACAGAACAACATCTGCACAGGGGTGTTACCCTTTTTGACATTGACGACGCCCTTCTTGATATCGAGTGTCATCTGAGTAGTGTATTCGTAGATATGGGCAGTCACATCCTTGCCGTTAACTTGCTGCTTGGCAATACCGTCCTGGTATACACCGAGACCAGCTAGCACGGCACGGGTTCGCGGATTGATCTTGGCACGACCATCGCTGACGACGCATACGACGATCTTCTTCCACGCATCCTTACCCCACGTTTTACTGTTAGTTCGCGAGTTCATGTACTCAATGTTCTTGATTACGCCACTCATTGTGCGGGCGAACAGCTCGTCTTCCTCGTTGTACATGGTTATGACAATGAACAGCTCGGTGTGTCGCGGCTTGGCAAATAGTTTCTGGCGAAGGGTGAAGCGCTCCGCATCAAAGTCTGCAGGATCGCATGTGGCGGCCGAGTAGCGCATGTGTGTGAACTCGTCACGCTCGGGGGGCTGTGCATGCGGGACTTGGTTCAGCAGCCGTGGTGGGATTGGGCAGTCGAGAACCAAGTTACCCTTGAACAACTGGACTTCCTTGACCGTCTTCCATCTTTTAATCGGTGCCTGGCTGGGTGGCGGTGCTGGATCATCATGAAATGGATTTTCTGGGTCCATATCTTCTGGGTCGTGAGGATCTGGCCCATATGAGTTGGCGCTTTGCATCATGGGTCTGTTCATATCGTCGTCCTGCCAGTAGTGCGTAGGCTGCGTGCCGTATCCCGCACCAGGGCTCTCATCGTGAGGAGTTGGGTCGTAAGGCTGGTTGTAGTATGCATCATGATGGGCTTGGGGGTCGAATGAATAGTTATTCTCGTGTCGTTGCGGTCGTGGGTCGTAGTTGTCGTGGTAGTTGCCTCCAGTGTATGGAATGTTTTCTACCGAATACTACGTTTTGTTAGCCTGTGATGTTTGGGCATGTCGCGACCATATCAAAGTGCCCTAACAGCTCTCAGAATGTCTCATGCTGTGTATCCGACATACACTTGGTTGTAGGGGCAAGCGGTCACTAGACGCAATTGCTTGGTTGGGTCCCATGGGAATCTCCAAGACGCCCGATGGCGAGGGTGATGTATATCTGTCTTCGAGTTGGTAGCCTCGGAGTGGCTGTCCAGGAGAGGGCGTGCGCCCATTTCCTCGTCGTGGGTCCATCTCGAACGGGTCGTCGTTGCCGCCCGGGTGGTCTGGACAGCTCTGTTAGTGTTGCGATATGATGGCCAGTCGGTGAGGTAGGAGTCGGGAGGAACAAAGGACAAGAATCAAAGAGTGGTAACAGGGTCCTTGCGGGGGCGCGTAAGAACGGAAGCAGTGCTCCGTAGGCACTCACCTAGTCTGTTGTATGACATGCCGACGTGATTTCCGTGGTGCGGCCGCAACTTCGTTCAATCTCCCGGCAATGCGACAACCGAAACCACAGTCCAAAACGTTAATGTGAGGGATGGCGCGACAGCAAATCCAAGAGCGCTGCCGTTGTTGTGCTTGTCGTACAAGCGTTGCGGGATGGAGGGCAGGAATATGTATCGTGTTTCAGGTGGGCTTGGTGGGTCACGAAAGCTGCAGGGTGCACCGCAGTTGTTTACCACAGCAACGAGCGGGCACAGGTGGGCAATGATGTAACGGCGGGCCCGAGCAGCGCACAAGGCCGGATACGAGGTCGGCCCAGACAATGAACGGGACGATGATAGAATGTGTTGTTTGTTTTGGAATATCGACGTCTCTCAGCTGGTCGTGTATGCGGGCGGGTGTACCTTGAAGTATGTATGTACGCAGCCGCCAAGCAGGGCAGGGCAGGCGTGCAAGGCAAGTAAGTTGCGACTGCGCACCATTCGCTACGCAATCAGCGTGGGGCATGCCCGCCACACTTCTCAGCCTTCACAGCCGCACCCAGTGACGAGGCCATGCATGTGACCTGCTTACGCCAAAAATTGTCGGTAGTAGACGAGGGACTGCTACGGATGAGATATGCCGGTCCTGCATCTTGACCGCATCTGCCTTGCTGCAATGCCATGTCTTCCTTTTGTCTTTTGCTGCATGAGTTGCCCTTGTCAGTGCAGTCGACACAACCCGCAGCCGCATGTGGATGATGGTGCACGCCTAACATACCAAGTGCTTATTCCAGCGGTGGCTGCGCATGAGTCGCAAGCCTCCCAAGCCCGAAATACTCGTCTCAGTTCGGGCGCACTTGGACTCGAGAGCGGGGCGAGTCATGCCTACAACTCGTGTAGATGCACATGTATGTAAGTGTGTAGTAGACAGTAAGTTGCCTTATGAACCTTGGGACGGAAACACGCGCGGCCGGTCCCTGTGTCTGTGCCTGTACCTGTGCTGTACGTCGTCTTGGCACCCAAACCGTCCCACCATCCCCAGATCTTCGCTCGCTTCTCCACGGGCACAGACATCCCGAGACACTGCCAACTTTTTCTGGGTGTACCATATCACATCATCTATAGACACAACGTCCCCCACACCCATCGAAACAATGGGCGAATCAACCTCCCCGCAGCCCGTCTCCGTCCTCTTCGTCTGCCTTGGAAACATCTGTATGTACAGCACCGTCCCTCTCTTACTGCAGACCATTAACTTTACCACGTGCAGGCCGCTCAACAATGGCAGAGGGCGTCTTCCAGTCCCTCACACGGCCCGCCGGAAAGTCGCCGCACCCACTGATATCCCACATTGACTCATGCGGTACCGGCGCATACCATATCGGCTCCGACCCAGACTTGCGCACAATGGCTACCCTCCGCAAGAACAACATCACCTCGTACCGCCACTCGGCCCGCAAGTTCTCGCCCGCCACCGACTTTGACAAGTTTGACTACATCTTCGCCATGGACGATGAGAACCTGGCTGACTTGGAGAGCTTGCGCCAGAGGGAAGTCAAGAAGAGGGGTGGCGCGGACGGCATCGGGCAGGTCATGCTGTTTGGAGAATTTGGTGGGAAGAGGAGGAAGTACAGAGGCAGAGAGATGGGCGAGGAGATTGCCGATCCATACTATGGTGGAGACGATGGATTCACCATTGCCTATGAGCAGGCTCAAAGATTTGGAAAGGCATTCCTGGAAAAGCTGGAGACGGGAGAGTTGAGCTGAGATTGCGGGCGTTGGCATGACACCAATGGCGGTGGTTGGAAGACTCGTCTGTGATCCGAGTCTCGTTTTGATACCCATAGACTGGCCATGGGCTAGAGTGCATTTTACATTACACGAATCATATCGTCTTATTCCGTTCCTCATTTCTTCCTGGGTATATTCTTCTGTCGCGCCGTCGTCATGAGTTTTGCTTAATCTGTCTCTCAAGATCCAGCAGCTTTTCCACCATCCTTCCTCGCATGAACTCAGTCAATCCCAATCTACAGTGGTGTCAGTCTTGAATCACTCAGCGATAACCCATGTCATCTTGATACTCACATTCCCTCCCTCGTCACAATGCGATATGTCCCGCTATTCTGCCACGCTCCGTCACCCCCATTCAGCCTCCCGTGCGCATCCACCTCTACGCTCCCAAATATGTCCTCGGGCCAAGCAATGCGCCCATAGTCTGGTGGGTTCCTCAAGTCGCTAACATGTATCCACCCTCCGTATCCCCCTCCTCCCATGCCACCCTGGTGGTTTGCACCACCTGCACCATCATTAGGTTGTGAAAGATTGGAGCCACCGGGTGACGCGTAAACAGCTGCTTGCGACTGTACGTAGGGATCCTGAGCTGCATGCGCTGCGAATACCGAGTACAGTATAGGGAGAAACTGGGGGTTTTCGGTAAAATCGCGGGGTGTGGGTGGCAGAGCAGTGCAAGTGCCGATTGCGAGTTGAGGTGTTGGGGGTTCCGTGGGTAGAAGTGATAGCAATTGTTTGCTTGGATCAAATGAATCTTTGTGTACGTACTATATTCTGCATTAGTATCTAGACCATGAAAGAAAGAAAGAACATAGAAGGACAAGCATTACAATGTGTGGGTTCTCAGCCAATGTTGAAGCGGGCCGGGCGCCTCGAAGCCGAAGTGTTCGTGATGCAGGAACAACACGGCGCGATGAGCGCACAAATGTGTTGGCAAGCATTTGGTATAGTACTGGGCACATTATGGTATGCAAAAAGCTGAAGCTGGGGTTGGAGCTTGCACGTCAACACAGCAAGCTCGGATTGAGTCTGAGAATCACGAAAAGATGGGATGAGTAACCATGACGAACTGCATTTCGGAAGTCCGATTGCTTGTGGACTAGCGGCAGATCATACGCTAGCGCTCTTTCTGCACTTTATCTCACATTATTTACACTCGCTCCATTGAGGACATCGTCAACGAATCATACACCCGTCTCCATACTGTTACCTGGATCATGCGATGTTGTTGTAATGGGGTGCCAGTTTTCTACTTTCATTGTGCCACCATTATACGCGGCCGTTCCCGCGGTTCGGACTCTTATACCTGGTGTAGTCCAGGCACAATCCTTGAAAACTCCATTCTGTGACGCTACTTCACTTACAGGAATTCCAAGGGTAGGCGTATATTCGTTCTGGTAGATGGTTTCGCTGGCGCCACAGCCCCACCATCCGCAGTACTCAGATGCGCGCACAGTAGCAAGGTCTGCGATGAAGAAACCGGGAGACCCGTGGAAGGTACAGTATCGGCGTTGATTGGAGCCCGCGCATACACGTGATATAGTCACAATATCGGACTCGCGCTGTGCAACCGTCAAAAGCGAGGCGGTTGTCGATGGCGCAAAAATGTCCGTCTTAGTGGCAGTGTTTGTGTTCCCAATCAGCGAGGCCTGGCCTGTGAGTGTTTGGAGGATTGCGTTGCGTAACAGATAGTACACACTTGGACTCGTCATAGTTATGCCAGAAATTACGGCAGTCCTAGCTTGACCAGACGTGGCTGGTGTAGCGCTGGTGTTCGTGCTATTGGTGTCGCAAAATGCCGACCCTGAGGGAATTGCAGTAGGCCAGTAGAACGCTTCCCACGTTCCTCCTTCAAGATAGCATGGAGGCTTTGCCGGTACGGTTCCATCATTGAGAACTGTACATCCAGGTCCTGCAATTGATCCTGTAATAGAAGGATTCTGCGACAGGAATGATGTACGCCACCTATATGCGTCCTTCAGCCTAGTGCATAATGCGCCGAAGTCACTAGCGACGGTACAGGTTGGAGATGGCAATTGATCGAGTTCCGTAGACCATTCTGGAGTATAGTATGTAGCCTCGCCAGTGATGGTGAAGGTGTATGTCTCGACAACAGTCTGGCATTTTGTTGAGCTCGTAGACGCACGAGGGAATCCATCGCACAATGTCGTTAAAGAAGGCAAAGGCGTATTTTTGCAGTCATATCTCTCATTGAGATATGTAGAGTATGAATAAGACGTAGTTGACCAATCGCTCCAGGTGCGATTCTCGCTGCTCAAAAGCTGGGTATAGAGGAACCAAGAGGCTGAGGTATAGCTGGCGTGGGCATCCCAGCATCTAATTACACTTTCCGGAATATCAGTGAAGCTGGGTGGCAGAGCGGGAGTGTTTGCAGGCGGTATCGGTGGATGCGTGGGAGAAGGAGCGATGATAGTATTCAAGGGTGCATTTGAGCTCGATGTAGTAGGACTTGGAATGGACTCTATATGGGATAAGTCATGGCTGCAACCTCAACATCAGACACATGTCGTGGAGATCATCTTACGCGCCAGTCCCCGAACTTGTAGATATGTAGCAATGACGCAGCAAACCCGCAGCACCATGGAAAACATGTTGCTTGCTTCGATACTAAGAAAGATCATGTTCGACGACAGCGTCTGTTTATATGTCGCTCAAAAAACCTCGTGTTCCCGGATGGAAGCAGCTGCATATTAGCATCACGAGTCAAACTCGATACATGCGCTGCTCTACCAATATGAATACCCAATCAAAGACTACGCGCCACGTCCAATACGATGCTAGCAATTTGTAAGTTTCTTTTTTCGGTCTTGAAGTATGCAATGTCAGCACGATGCATATATTGCGGAATGAACCGCCAAGCGGCTGAACCAGCCCTAAGAAAATTAGCACAACCAATGAGTAGATGGTAACTGTATGACATGTTACACGGATGTAAATAGTTTCAGTTCTTTCCGTTAGTTAGGAATCCATTATGCGTTGACATTGATATCTGGAAGGTCAGTTACGTTTTCAGGCTTGATATGCAACTTCTAGCCATTATCGTTGATGTAGTGTTCGTGGACGCCATCCTCAGTGCCCTCGGGTATCATATAGGGACTAGAAGCAGTAAGGACAGTAATGACGAAAATTTTCTTAAGGAGCATTTTAAACAAAAAACACTTCAAAGTATTTGTTTCCGATGAAGCGAAAGGATATTCCACAGCGAAGCCTTTGCCCTTTATACGTGAAATCCCATGGTTTTCGTGCTTTCTTGGCTTGCTCTTTCTAATACAACTGTGCGCCTTATATTTCCTCAATAGATAAGAAATCACAAGTATACATGAAATCAACATCAAACATCTCTTTCTGTTACCAAACTGCTCTTTAGCAACAGGCGTCTATTAAGCAATTGCTATTGCTTACCTAGACAAAGGCCGACGCACCATAGCCACACTACATATCTAAACTCCCTCATTGTAATTAAACCCCATAGAACGGCTTTTGGCCAAAGTCTTACATAGTCCCAAGCTGCATAGACTATAATGGAATAATAATATTATATAGTATGCGCACGGTGCAGATCGCTGATCCACTCGGTCAATTAAATCTAGCCGTCTGCCATCGGCGACGCACCACTGCTCTCAAAAGGGTATAGGGGCATCGGCTAGTCCTACAACACAGGCAGCCTGATAAATGTTCAAGCACGCCTCCATCATCACTATACTGTTTGTATAGTACCCAGCACTTCTTTGCAGTACCCAGTGACTATAAATCCACGACCCACCATAGTACTGTGAAATATCTGGCCATGAAATCCATAGCGGAAGCTTGATGCGGACGGAACCACACGTCGTCACTCGGATAACAAACTTCAGCACGATGAGATCGTCGTCTAGTAGCACAACGTTCACAGCCAATACGCTTGTGAGATATATAGGCAAGTCTTCAAGCAATGTGTTCTGCCGTGCACGCCTGCGTTCATGCACGGAGTTTTCTGTGAATGAACGAGCCTAAACTTTTCCCTTCGCTCTAATTGCTTGACGAATCGCAATAGGGGCAGAATTTGGTGCGATACTTCTGCAATTCAGCTGATCCACACTCAAAGAGACGGAATATGCCTTTCAGACCGCTAACCACTTAACGATTAGAGAGCGCAAGGCCCGGTGAGATAGAGTTCTTCCAAAATGCAGGTTCGTCTCCCAAAAATGGACTGCCTTGCTCGGAGTTCTCTAGTCGTCTTGAGCGTAAGGGCATCATGCTAATTAAATCTTTCGCTTCATTGTCTAGATGATGCCCCCGTCTCAATCAGCTATGTACCTACAATCAATCTCACCAGCGTCGCACACGCGATGAGCAGCTGAAGCAGCTTCAGGAGCGGCTAGCTGAAACCGAGGCCCAGCTGGCCATGAACACGCCTGCACCACCTTCATCGGTGTGTCCGCAATCGCGGTCAGAAGGCAGCGAGCCCGCTATTTCGACAAGGTGGATTGGAACGCCAGAATCCTTTACGTCAAACCCAGGGTCGCGGCGAAGCTCGCAATATTAGCTCCCAGGAACAACTACTTCTAAATCTCGGTTTCCCGCTGTCTTAGGAATCACGGCCAACAACACCCCATTAGACCTAGATACCGTCAGAGAGACAAACGCCACCAATGGCTGGTCTACCCACGGCTCGTCTCTCTATCCTGATCTTTTCACTTCTTTTGCCGAGGGAGCGGACTCAAATATGTCGCTTGCCTGGGCAAATCAGCCATTCATGGCGCTCGAATCATTGGACAACATGCTCCTCAATCAACCTCAATCAACGCCCTCAAACGATTCTGATGAAGACCTGTCCCCAAATGATCTAATTCTACTGCATAATCACTACTTTGAATATTTTTATTCTTCTTTTCCATTTATTAACAGGGATAGGTTCATGGTCGAAAAAACGGACACTCACAACCCTGCAATAAGCGCGTTGATCTATGCTATTCCTCTTGCAGGTTGCCCTCGCTCCTCTCAAGATCATAATCGACAGTCGACATGTTACAAATTGGCGCGCAACTACGCTGAAAGATGTGAACAAGAGGATTATTTAAATGACCTCAATTTTGTCCAAACTTTACTGTTAATAGGCCGCTTTGGGGCTATGAACTGGAAACTGGAGAGAAGCTGGTTGACGCTTGGACGTGCCGCTATGCTTTGCAAGCTTCTGAAACTGAATCAGATGGACGCAGCTGAGGGTAATGAGGGAATGCACAGTTACCAGACTCAGAAAGGTCCTCAGTTATCTTTATCGCACATAGAGAAATCAGCGGTTTTGGAGGAACGACGACGGACATTCTGGGGTTTATATATAATTCAAAGCTATTTGAGAACGCGTACGGGCCGGGAGTATCAGCTGGAAGATACCGAGGTGCGTATATATTTAGAATGTCAATTGTGACTGTGGCGTAGCTAACTTTATGCTCAGAATTTTCGGATCAATTTACCATCGCCAGGATTGCTGCGATCAGATCTAGAGCCGCTGAAGATGCCGCGTTACTGGATATCAGTACCGAACCTGACTCTGAGCTATCTCCCTATGCAGGCTATGTTTTGGTGGATGAGCTAGCCTTACGCTGCTTCGACAACGGACAAAAGCGCGATAAGCCAGGTTTCTGGGATGATTGTTGCGCTTTAGTCAAGACCGATGATCTATTTATAATTCTCAAGCGTCATCTCAATGCCATATCCATCCGTGGAGATCCAGTAGCTTTCAGTCTCTACCTTAATCTGCGCGCTACTGAGATATTTTTCACATGAGTCGGCGATAAAGAAGAATGAGGGGCAAGGATTACCGCCACTGATGGTTGCAGAGAGTCAACGCTGAACTACTGCTGCTGCATTCCAGATATGCAACGCGGTAGGTCTTAATTTGCCATCACCATGGGAGGTGGATAGCGACATGATTATGTTTCAGGCCATCTTCATAGCCTGGCCTTTGACCATGGCGCTGAAGGCATTGTATCAAGAACTTGCGCATGGAGGAGCCCGCGAGACTGTGGATGATGTTATGACCTCTTTGAGATTGTTCTTTGCAGCTCTAGACCACATCGAAGAATCAGACGGTCATTGGCACTGATCTGTGAGTGACTTTGAGGCTTAGCTACAGGAATGGGACGAGAAAAACAGCTTTGACTCTTTGTCTCTGTAGTAGCTTATATAGCCTTTCTCTTCCTTTGCTAAGAAGAATATCCATGCTGTGTTCTCTGACAAGAAGTGGTCCAACATATTTAACTGATAGCGTCAAGCTTGTGTAGCGCCTATAAGAGAGTTTAATTAGATCTATATTGTGCGACTCTGTTAATATTCTGAACTATTTCAGAAAAGATGAATTCGCCCCAAATCTTTCTCTTGGATTCATTCATTGTGACCTGAAATATGCCTCAGTATAATCATTGGTCGTGTATAATTGCATGCGCCACCCTAAGCCGTTTCTGTTGTTACACCTTCCTTCACCCATATGATTGTTGGAAGATGGATGCATTGGCTAACTATGATAGTGCGGGAGAGGGAGTATATATAACTGAGTATTCGGTGGCGGGGCACGGTTACCAATGAAGGTCGCCCTACACGACCTTCGCCACCCGCAAGGGTCGCCCTGCACGACCTTCGCCACCCACGAAGTTCGCCCTGCACGACCTTCGTTCCCACGATTCTCTAACAATGATTTCCTTCGTAATAACTTGGGATGTGATTTCTGACCTACATTCTGCGTATTTGAGATTTGATCCTGGATAATACTCAGTCTGAAGACTTGTGTTGCATGATAGAAGTCTATCGCAGATAACCGACTCATTGACAGTGAATAACTAGTACCTGGAAGTCAAAGAATGAGACCAATGCCCGCTATTGCATACGTTTGCATTATTGCAGCTTTCCATTCTGCAAATGGGTCTTGATATGCCTGAAATGCTCTGAAAGAGCCGAATGAGGTCCAATTTCGATTAGGATATCCACCTTTGAGACTTCCTTGTACTTCAGGGCTGTCTGTACTGCCTAGTTGAACAGGACTAGGTTGAAAAGATTGGCGTTCCAGTACTTTTCGTTGAGGACTGCGTCACTGGGCAGAACAGAATTCGTCACAAATGATACCATCTTGATATTGCTGGACATGTTCTTTTGAGTTATCCTTTGCCTGGCTTTGGTAATAAGGTTTTCGTATATTTCAACGATCAGGGGAATATGACGTGGGTGATATGCCTTGCCATTGGTCTTGATGAGGTGGACCAATATGTCCTCTGCCTGAAGAGTCTTTTCAATTGCCTTCAAAGCCTCTACACTACCACTAGTGTTTTTCCAGATGGTGAGTTGTGACAAGCAATCACCACCTCAGGTTCTTAGCTTTGAATATAATGTGTGACAGCGTCAGCCCCAAGACTGACGACTATCATGGGATCTCCTGAGTTGATATTCTTGACAATTTGACTGCGATAGTATGCGACCCATATAGCTTCAGCCTCAGAAAGATACTCAGCGGAAAATGCAGCACCTGTTTCACCAGGAGAGTGCTCAATGGTCACCGTAGGTTGTATATCCCAAAAACGGAAGAGCTGAACGAGAGCGACTTGGATCGCGGTACACAACGGTTAGGAGAATTCTGCTTCACCGACACATGAGGTAATCGAGTCTTGAAGAAGAATCTCCTCTAAAGTCCAGGATGGCGCGTTATCAAGATCTTCTAAGGCCGCATCCATAGGCCGTATTGACATGAGAAATGTCGGGAAATAAGTCATGAGTTGTGCATCCATGCCTACCCATTGTGCACCCTGACCAGTGAATACAAAACCAAGTGTGTTAACTGTCTCCTTCTTCTCAGCAAGAACAAGGTCCGATATGCCATCTAAGGCGAATGGTCACAGTATGGAAAGAAAGTGAAATACACCAAATTTACACTTGGGTACCGGCTTTTTGCCATTTAGGCCAGTCATGGAATACGAGCTAAGAAGTCGCTTATGATTGAAGCGAGCAACTTTCTTCTCTTTATAATAGGCTACGAGCCTCATCTCTATTTAGATAACCCCTTCCCCCACTTACACCAAACTGACAGCACCACGTAGATAGTTGTAAGCCTCACCAGCTTGCACGTCTTATATAGCCTTGCGGCTGAAACAGGACGTTAAATTAGAATAATAATAATAACTTTCTCCTCTCCAAAGCTCGCCTGAAAGTTGTAGCAAGGGTACAGGGAAAGGTTGACGAGAATAATTGTCGTAGGCTGAGGAGCGGAGCATACTACCGCCAGGGACGCGACTCCTTACTACTCAAATCCCCAAACATCCCACATACAAATCCAAATCTCTATGACCTCAGCATTGCCAAGAAAATGACATAGAATTATCTTTACCTAAATAAACATTCGTTTCGTCATTATTGTAGTGCTTGAAAGATACAAAGGAAAAAAGTGAGGGGAACGGCCTCCGTGTCCATGTCCGTGTCCGTTTTCCCATCTGCTCTTCTCCAATGGTATAAGCTTGCTGCAATTCCTTCGACTCAATCTCCACTCACTAAGTACATTTTTTGCTTTACAAAGCTGGTTCCAGTATTAGCCAACAGGTCGAACTCATATTCAGTGAAACTTGCATCCAATCAAAGAGCCAATCGAACTCGCCCAATATGACGTATGGAAGTTCATCGCCAAGCCAGAACGAAATGGATGGCGAGAAGCATGGTGAAGCAGCTGATTCGAGTACCCATAGCCCATCAGGCGAGCTTGTCGACCGAAATGATAGTGACACTGCAACCAGCAAGCGCATCAGCCCTCGTAATATACACAGTTGGAAGGTAAGTAAACCTACATCCAGCACATACTAATTTCATACATATATGATCGATGCTAAGTCATTGTAGTTTTAATTAATCAGTGGGCTACCGCTTATACTGCCGTGATGTCCACGATTCTCCTTTTTGCCCTTGAAAACACCATTGTCGCCAATATCCAACCAGCCATTATCAACGATTTCGGTCACCTCGATCTGCTGTCATGGATTGACACTGGCTTTGTCCTTGGAACCATGTTCATCCTGCTTTTGGGGCAATATTTATGGTGTTTTCAATATCAAGTGGGTTTACATCTTCAACATTGTTCTGTTTGAAGCCGGCAGCGCTCTTTGCGGTGCTGCTCCAAACATGACGGTCCTTATCATAGGCCATGTTGTCGCCGGTATCGGCGGTTCAGGCATGTATTCAGGTACTCTGACATACGTATCTGTTCTTTCCAATGACCAGGAAAAGCCGGCATATCTTGCCGGAAGCACGGCCGTCTGGGGAATTGGCAGTGTCCTAAGTCCAGTAGTAAGCACCACTTTCACTTACTCCGTCTTATTGATTCTATGCTTACCGTGTGGTATCAGGTTGGTGGTATCTTCGCTTCTAGCCCAGCTACTTGGAGATGGGTATTTATACATCACTTGCTCTCCTATGATCCTTTGTATGGATACTTACCATGCACCAGGGATTCTATGTCAATCTCCCTATCGGCGCTGCCTTTGCGCCTGTATACTTCCTTCTATTTCCCACCTTTGATCCCTATCCATCCAAGACACTTTCAGAGAGGCTTCGCCTTGTCGACTGGACTAATGCTGTCATTTTTCTTGCTGGCTCCGCTTGCCTAACTGTCGTACTGACGTTCGGCGGCGTCGTCTACCCCTTCAACTCCGGAACTATCATTGCGCTATGGACTGTCACAAGCATTCTTCTTGTTGCCTTTATTGTTCTGTTGAAACTGCACCTATTTATCATTAAAGAGAACCGCCTCTACCCATTGCATTTCTTCAATCGATCCACATTGATCAACATGCAGCTCCAAGTCTTTCTATCCTCAGGAATCATTTCGGCCATGATTTACTACATACCCCTCTACTTCCAATTCATCAAGGTAAATTCTCTGGTTTGAGCCCATCTTTTGAACACTAATATCACCCAGGGCGATGGTGCGGTTGAGGCTGGTGTTCGTCTACTGCCATTGATTATGTTCATGGTTTTTGCATCTATGGTTAACGGTTTCCTGATTCCTGGATATGGCTTCATCCATGTCTGGTACATCGAAGATAGCTCGCTTGCTCTTATTGGCGCAGCTCTAATGTGTAAAGTTCCTTGATATTCTGCTTTCAAAGTGGCAACAGCCCCGCTAACATGTATCGCAGACACCGTGGATGATAGTAACTTAAACGCCAAAATTTATGGATACAATATTCTCATCGGAGCTGGAACAGGAAGCTACATTGTAGCAGGTTTTGCTATTGTGCAGTCTTTAGTCCCCGTTCACGAAATAGCCAACGCCGTTGGTGCCAATGACCATCTGTAAGTCTCTACATGACATGCCGCCTGCAATTATCTCTTGGAACCCAATAGCTAACATATATTACCTAAAATTCAGTCCAAGACCTTGGTATGGTCCTGTTTCTTGCCATCAGTGGTGGCCTTTTTCACAAAGTCACCGTCGACAAAGTGGGTAAAGCTCTTCTAGATGTCTCAGAAAAGGAGATTGAGAGCCTCACCGCGGGATCAAGCAGCAAGGCTTTCCAATCGCTATCTGAAATGGAAAAAGCTCTGGTCATCCCAGAGATTGCCAGTGCCATGACCACTATATGGGCCTTCTTCCTTGCAGCTGCTGCATTGAGCGTAGTGTGCTCTTTAGCACTATTGGTGAGTGATGCTCACAATTTCTATTTTCATCTATGCAGTCTCAGTTTGCTGATGCGCAAGCTAGAAAGTCAAGCTCGGTCTTAAACGAAAAATGGCAGCTGTCGCTGTAACGTAGGCTATTCCTGTGTTTTATCGAAAGATGGGTATCGGAAGCAAGTATGACGGGCTCGATCAGTGGTGACTTTCTTTTCCTGAAAGTATTATCATCTTCTCCTGTTATGCATGCTCAAAGCTTATCGAACATTTCTGGGAGAGATTTCGGCTATGCATCTCCGTATCTAAATACTTGGCAATAAATTATTTGCTAAGCTGTTCGTCTAAAGTGGTGATCTTTATTCTCAGTCACCGTGGGCATGGTAGTTATGAATATAGTTGTAAGTTTGCTCGCAAGATAGAATCCTAGGGTTAAACGCGTTTAATTCTGGTCATCCAACCCCAAAGAGCTCGTTTATAGTTGCAAGACCGACCAGCCTGTGCGTCAAATTTTCAACGCTTTCCCATCGCAAATACTATGGTTCTTCAGCTGGAAAGCTTGGAAGTAAAGGTAGTTCATGATGGCTTGAATATCTCAATTAGTTCCAACGAATACTATTCGTACGTACGTTATGCAGATCGTTTCGCTGATTTACATGAGCACACTGGTTCTCTAATTAAAAAAACAGCGAGGTTCTTCGTAAGTAGTGACCACTCACTTTTTCAGTGGTAGTCGAATTCGTTAGTGAGAAATAGAATTGCAAAGTTGGATGTGACAAATGGCAAGAAAAGGGTATAACTTTGATTCTCAATCTAAAAGAAAAGCAAAAAGATATGCTAAACTAACTAACTCCTTTCTACTCGGCAACACAAAACGATATCTCGTTGTGTGCTCCGAAGAATCCGCGCACTTCGCTTCCAAAGCCCGTGATGCAGTGGGGGAAGAAGTTGAGATGGAACAGCCAAACAGCTGACCAAATGACAATTAAAACGCCCGGTATTTGTGGAATGACGGCTTCGAATCCAGCAAACCAATCAGCTATCATAAGTAGCCGTTTACCCTTGTGATATTCGGTCCGTACCCCTACCACATGTATTTCCCACTCCTTTGCCTCGGCCGCTGTATCCTTACAATTCAATATACCTCTATTCTGTTGGAATTCTATATAGCTAAGTTTCAGCGCCATGACACATAAACCGGCAATGTTTTTGGCAAGTGTATCCAGGCCGACAATAGGAGTCAACCATCGTTGCACCAGGTATGGTTTCCAACCATTATACACTTACTGTCTTGTCAGGTCGTCGCCGACCTTCACAATAGCGCGCACGCAATCAATGCGAGCGTTTTGGTAGTTGTTGCGGAAAGTATCTTGCAGATCTACCGTGCTCGGCTTTTCGTTAGGGCGAGCAGCAAGAAGGTTGTGCAGAGTATTTGCGACGGTAATGGCGTTTTCCATGGCGGTTTTTACACCTAGCGCAGAGTTTGGCGTGACTTAAAAGTTACATTTGAGCCAGCTTCTTCGCGGAGGGTTGCATATTATGGGAGATTGAGGTGGAAAGCCGGAAACTTACCTTGTGAATGGCGTCACCAGCCAGGACGATCCTGCCAAGGAACCAATGGTCCAATACCCCTTCTTTGAGTGAGATCATATGCGCTTTGAGACGCCGCTTCCACGGCTTTCCGAATACGACTGTTTCAGTAACGGGGTACTCGAGAATCTTACTCACGAGTGCTTCCATGTCGGCTTCAGTGTATCGCCTGCGTGTGAGCCAGGTGCACTGCTGATCCTCGGGCAGCTTGCTGTGTACAATGATGGATATCCAATCTGGCTAGCAAAGGAGGAAAGAGAATTTATCGTTAGACGTGACCTCCATATCATGAGAGCCAAGCCCAGGGACTGGAGAGCAAGCCACGATGATAGCATTGTATTGAGTGGTCATGGCTTAGAGAGTAGGGTTAGTATGTAGAAAGGTCTTGGCTGGGTTGACAAAGAGTAATGCAACACTTACCACGCTCTTCTTCCACTATGATAGTGCCCGATTTCGCTGTATTGAGCTTGTCCCAGATAATCTTACAAGCTTTAGAATGAACACCATCTGCTCCAATGACCAAGTCACTGACAAACTCTCGCCCATTTCACAAGACAACACGCGTCTTTTCATTCACCTCGAATGTTTCTTCAACACGTGCTCGTTCATGTATTTTGGATTGGTCTGGGAGTTGATCGTATAGTGTGCGTAAGAAGACTTGGCGATCCAGTGTCCTCATATCGTAGCCAGTGCTTGAGCACTGTCGTTAAAAGGATAGTGGAGAGAGGGGCAAGTCAAAGAGATTACGTACAACTTGCTCACCAGTCGAAAGAAGTCATTGGATGCAAACGACTTGCCAGAAAGATCGCGAAATTGGGCACCCCCTATGATATCGCATGAAGCCAGCACGGCGCCGAGACAACCGAGCTGGTGTAGAATGCGGCATCCATGTGGTTGCAGCGTAATGGTAGTGCCAAACTCGGAGCTATGACGCCCTTATCTAACAAGATATAGTCGATGCCAGCTTTGGCAAGGCAGTGAGCCAGAGTCAGACCTGTGACTCCGGCACCAATGATGATGACTTTGAAGGTTGAGCTGTCACCTTCTATTACAACGCCCTATTCTATTTGCCGTTGTGGGTGGAGACCATGGCACGCAAGCACGCTGCTGGACGATATTAGTAACACATGCTCTGTCTGTTCAATGCCGATCCAGCTAACCAAGATAGTGGTGAAGATGTCTCTCAGCGCCACATATGGACCGCGAGGTCCGAAGCAGAAGCGGAGAGGCGGGCGCTCGCACTCGGAGGGATGAACGGAGTGGACTCATGACAGCCAATGAGGAGCGAGCGGCCGTTCCAGTCCGTCTCCACTCACGTACGGAAGCGGCTTAGGCACCCGCTCCCGTCATGCTCCAACATCGCACCCCTTCACTCGTTCCAACAACGGCACTAGGCAAATAAAGGCCAACGATGCCCATATCATATGAAGAGTCAAGAATTCCAGCCATGGCTCTCGTGCCAACAGTCATTGATCGGAAACGACAGGAGATAGCTACTCTAACTCCTGCTACCTGAAACTATCAATCCTGAACTGAACTGCACATGATGCCTCAAACCTCGGTGACACACTTCTTGTACCTCAGTGCTCTAGGCATATGGGGTCTCTAGATTTATGCCTTCTTCAACGGTATGTTTGACCGCCTTGATACGATGACCCGGACTCTCCGCTTCCCAGACGGTCGCCCCTTGCGCTCCCAATATACAGGCATCGACCCGCTGGACGTGCAATTCACACTCCTTTCGGCATTCTACGACTTCCTCAGCAATTCACTCACGTCCGGTCCGCGCCTTCTCTTCTTCGATGTAAACTACGCCGTTGCATGCGCCAATCTTTGGGTGCTTATCGAATCCCGTCGGCGAGGCGTTTGTTCCTTGTTCCTCAAGTACCCAGCTTGGGCCATGGTACTTTGCAATGCCAACGAGGCAGCCATTGTATTGCCTCTGTACCTGTACGCAGTGTGTCGCAGTAAAGCCCGTTTGCTTGATGCCTCGGTTCCTACGCACGAGGCGACGGCGCTGCTGGCGTCGACGATGGCGATTCTGCTCCAGCCCTTGCTTATCTTCGTCCCAGCATGGGCAGGAAATGACGGAAACTATGCACACCATGGACGCATAGCCCTCTTCCAGGTAGCTCCTCTTGGTGTTTTGGCATCCCATCTTGGTTTGGCATTGATACTGCCTAGAGCAGCCTCCACCTCATCACCATCATCCCGCGACGACTCCAAAAAATACGTTGTTGCGTCACTTGTCCTTGCCGGCACCGTTACTGCAGCTATGCACGCATACACTGTCTTTGGCGCATTCATGACACGTGATGCTCAATCATCGCTGATGAGACTGTTTGTGCTCGCCCGTGGGTTTGGCGATCCTATCGAAGCGCCACTATAGCTCAATGGGTTATCTGACAAGTACATGGTGCTAGTTGAGAACTTTCACCTTTTCTCTCAATGGGATTGGATCGTAATCGCCCTCACAAGTATCCTTTATTCATACCTTCTTCTCTCGCTTCGAGATGCAGTAGCAAAGGTAAAAGCGCGTCACTAGGCCCCAATCTCTGAAAATCAAGAGTTAGTTTACCTCACTATCGCCACCATCATTTTGGGCCCGAGAGGTGCGGCATCGTTCGTACCTGCCATCCGTGAGGCTCGAATTTAGGTTTTTTAACTAGCTTGTGCATCTATTATTCTCATAGCGCTTCAATGGGTCAGTTTAGTTTCTATCTCAACTACCACATCTTGTTAGAAATGTGATGTCAGTTCTTGGTCATTCGGCTTGCTCCATAGAGACCAAACCCTTGAAGTGATTCCAGGACTGTCATGAAATATTAGAAGAGAAATGGGTGCGAGGCTATAAGGAAGCTTAGCAGAAGGGTGTTCGTTACACCGGTGTTTGTCTCATTGCCAGGTTGGAAATTATTCGCCTCTACCCATTTGGTTAGCCTCTCGCGGAATGATTCAACTCTTCATGCTATTCACAAGAGCCCCAAATCCATCCATCCAATTTCATCTACCGGGCCCATACACCTCAAGCCATTAATTCTCCCAAAATCACCATTACAATTACAGTATTTCAATCTCCGCATTTTTCTTCTATACTGGTACCTTCAGAATAATCCTTAGTCAGGGTCGGGCTATATATACACATGAATGTTGCATTCCCCAAACGAGGACGCCGGACTCGATCTGACTGCTGCTTGCTGCCCGGGCCAAGCCTAGTGCCGAACTCGGGGAACGCTCAGATGCAGCAACTTTGTACCGCGCGCCGTGAGTCGTTCCCCAAACCACGCCTAGCGCCACCCCCACTAGCCGTGCAAATTGTTTGCCTCAACGAATCGCAGAATGTGCTCGTGGGGTGGAGGATAAAGCCGAACGGTATTCGGCTTAAGTTAAGTTTGAGTAGGTGCATTCAATATTGGATTGCTTTTTTGCCCTTTCGACTCATTCTTTCTTTTCTCCCTACTGCTGCTGTCCTTTTTTGCAAGAATGGCTTCCGATGATGCTGTAGACAAGGTAACATGTGGGGAAAATGCCACAAACGTACAGGCATCCAAGCAGGCGGGACTGCATCGCGATGTCGAAGTTGGTTCCGAGGCAATTGATCTCGATAGAATCGAAAGGGTGTATGCGTAAGTATCTTTTTTCCTTCTTGCAAATACCATACACCTTGCATGTAACAGATACTCATCCCCAGTTTCTAGCAAGCTTGATCGCAGGATACTCCCAGCGTTCTGGGTTCTCTACTTCATGTGCTCGGCAATTCGCTCAAACATTGGACTTGCTCAGACCATGAACCTGGCAGAGGGCCATGACCTCGGATCTGTGCTCGACATCACGCCTAAACAGGTCTCTACAGGCCTGGCACTGTTCTACGTCTGCTATGTCATTTTCGATTTGCCTTCGAATCTCATCATGTCGAGGGTCAGTCCTCACGCCTGGATGAGTCGCATCGTCACTTGTGTTGGTATCATTGGCATGTGCTTGACTGCTATGAATGCTGCATGGAACCTTTAGTAAGCATCCAATTGGTACTGCCAGACTGTCTGCTCACTCGCCACGTACAGTCTACTTCGGTTGTTGCTTGGAATCGTCATTGCAGGCATGTGGCCTGGCATGTCGTACTACCTGACTCTGTTCTACCCCCCGTCCCGAACTGGAAAGCGGATTGGACGTTATTTTACAGCTTCCCAGATGTCTGCAGCTGTTGTAGGTTTGGTATCGGCTGGTTTCCAAAAGATGGACGGTCTCGGTGGGCTTGTTGGTTTTCAGTGGATGTTCCTCCTCTATGGTATCGTTGGGTTCATCGTCGGCGTGTCTCTACTTTGGTGGCTTCCAGACAGGCCACTGCCCCCTGGTCAAGTCCGCCAGCGAACAGGGTGGATGAAGTGGCTTCCTCAAAGCAAACCGGCTCTGGAAGGCGAAGACGCACGTGTTCACTACGAGGATCTCACACGTGTCTACAGTCGTAAACTGTGGAACATGAAAGACCTGTGGAACGTTATCATTGACTGGAGGATCTACCCACTGGTCGTCATGTACTTTGGTGTGGTTGGTGTCGGCAACGGAACGCAGGCATATGCGACTGTCATCATCCGGGCGATCAACCCAAGCCTGACGAGCATCCAGCTCAGTCTGCTTTCCGCACCCATCTGGATTGTAAGTGTGTTGCATTCTTGGCAAGAAGGGTAGTGTGAGCTGACCCGTGTATAGATGGACCTGATTGCTATTTTACTGGTTACCCCAATCTCGGATCGCTTCCACCATCACCGGCCTGCATTTTTCAGCGGTGCCGTTCTCGTCCAGATCACCGGACTACTGGTGGCAACGTTTGCAAAAGGGTGGTCACGGTACGGCGGGGTTCTGCTCATTGGGTTTGGACTTGGGCCGACAGTGCCCATCTGCATGGCATGGTCCAACGAGATCTTCCAGCCGCGCCATGGAGAGGTGGGAGTGGCTGCAGCCAGCGCCCTGGTGTCTGGATTGGGTAACCTGGGCAGTATCTTGACGACGTATGCGCTGTATTCGGGATGGCCTGCAGATGCCCAGGCGGGGCCATACAAGTACCGCAAGAGCAACTTGGTCATGATTGGCATTTTGTGTGGCAGCATTGTCAGCGCCGGGAGCATGGTGGTGCTGCTGCGGCTGTTTGGCAGCAGTAAGGGTAAGCAGGTGAGCAGCGCAAGCTCGACGGGCGAGGGAGAGGCGGCGTATGTGGACGGTGCGGCGCGACGTGAAGCGCAGCAGCGGGGCCTGGGGCGCCTGTTCTGCTTTAAGTGAGGCCGTGGAGCCGGCATTCCATATCTAATAGTTATGCAAGTCAACATGCTGGAGCTGACAGCATGGTACGCTAGAGGCTAGAGCAAGCACACAATGCCATGCGGCCTGTTCGGGATGCGAAAGTGAGGAATGCCGTCCTGTGTTGGATGTACCGCATCGGGGTGGCAGATGAATGAATGACCGACGGGCCATGGGCCATGGGCAGGCTCGGTAAAGCGTTGAGTGATGGGCGTTTCGACCATGTCTGTTCTAAGCATCGTCATTCTGCGCCCAGCCCACTTCCCCATACTTTGCTGCTCTTGTTCTGTCCCTTCGTATTTCCTTTCTTCTCCACCTGGTCTCCCCTCTACTGCATCCCAATCCTGATCTTGCCCGGTGCCCACCATCCCCGACAATCTGCACTCCGCACCGTCCCCACAACCTCGTCGACGACAAACGGCGGCGGCGGCGGCGGCGACCGGGTGCTGCACGCGTGCGTTTGGAGAAAAAGCCGCACAACCGTTAATTAGATACAGACCACTTCACCGTTTACCAACCCTACTACATGGTGATGTTCGTCACAGCGTCGGGTCAGTAGCAGCAAGCGCACATCACCAGAACATCCGCTTGGCCCTGACGTAAGTTGCTTGACTCTGCCCGCTCTGTTACTGCACTGCACACAATACTGCAACTCGAGCCCTGTACCTGTGCGTCTGCACACTCCCACAGCCCGCCAACAAGCTCTCTTCCTCTCTGTCTCTCTCTCTCGTTGCCTCTCCCAACAGACGCACTCCTCTTCGCATGCTTCCGCCCTGCATCAGCACACCTGCTAACCGGATGTTACCTGTGTAGTCCCCGCAAACGCAAACCGCCCTCCAGCCCTATCCCCGCCCAAGCCTCTGGCCTGCGCCTCCAAGCACGACCGGCGCCACCATAACACTCGCCATACAATGTCGGCCGCAATCGATAATGAGGACCTGGAGGAGCTCTCCATCTCCATGCCCGCACAGCGGCGGGGCGCCGCCCAAACCAGCACAACAAAGGCCCAGGACCCCGCCCCGCCGCCGCCCACTGCGCTCGGAACAGCTGTGCACGAAACCAAGAGCAAGGACACAAAGGCGAGCCAGCGTCTCGGCCAGTACACCATTGTCCGCACCCTGGGCGAGGGCTCCTTCGGCAAGGTCAAGCTGGCTACCCATCAGGTCAGCGGCCAAAAGGTCGCCCTCAAGATAATCAATCGCAAGAGGCTCGTCACCAGAGACATGGCCGGCAGGATCGAGCGTGAGATTCAGTATCTGCAGCTGCTGCGCCATCCGCATATCATCAAGCTGTACGTCGTTTCCCTGTAGCCGTGCTTGCCTCATTTTCATGCTCACTTTTGCTCCACTAGCTATACCGTCATAACAACGCCGACCGAGATCATCATGGTCCTCGAATACGCGGGCGGTGAATTGTTCGACTACATTGTCAACCACGGTAAACTGCAAGAGGCACAGGCCCGAAAGTTCTTCCAGCAGATTGTATGCGCCGTCGAATACTGCCACAGACACAAGATTGTCCACCGAGATTTGAAGCCCGAGAACCTCCTTCTCGACCACGATAGCAATGTAAAAATTGCCGACTTTGGTCTGAGCAACATCATGACGGACGGCAACTTTCTTAAAACAAGTTGTGGCAGCCCCAACTATGCTGCGCCCGAGGTCATTTCCGGCAAGTTGTATGCGGGTCCAGAAGTTGACGTTTGGAGCTGTGGTGTCATACTATACGTCTTGTTAGTCGGCCGACTACCCTTTGACGATGAATATATCCCGACTCTCTTTAAGAAAATTGCCGCGGGCCAGTACAGCACACCCAGCTATCTCTCACCAGGCGCCACTTCTTTGATCAGAAAAATGCTCATGGTTAATCCCGTACACCGCATCACTATTCCCGAGCTTCGACAAGATCCGTGGTTCACGACAGACCTGCCAGCATACCTCGAACCGCCCGCACAAGAGTTCTTTGACAGCGGCGCTGACCCCAACAAGGCCATTGATCCCAAGGCTCTTGCACCATTGGCTGACGCTCCTCGTGTGCAGGCGCTGCATGAAAATGTAGTGACAAAGCTTGGAAAGACAATGGGTTATGCTAAGCATGACGTGCAAGATGCCTTGGCACGCGATGAGCCGAGTGCCATTAAAGATGCTTACCTCATTGTCCGAGAAAATGAGATGATGCGGGAGAACCGTAAGCATGACTACTCGTATAGTATTACTTGTAACTGACTATTTGTTCTAGCTTTGTTAACCAACCAGGATGGTATTCCGGTGTGGAATCACCAATCGCCGCCTGCGCACGACAGTTATATGGAAAAGTTTAGACCACAATCACTGAATGCTGTATCGCGTCCGCAGTTCATTCCCCCGGCGCCTTCGGATCGTGAAAGGGCACGCCAAGGATCTAATGCTAGCAGTCAGCTTGCAAACATTCGCAGCCCGGTCAGCACCATAGCAATTCTCCCGAGTAGTCTTACAGAATACCACAAGGCTTATATGAAGGGCCATCCAAGGCCCACCAACAGGATTTTGGAAAGTGAGGCTCTCCCATCGACACCTGAACAGACGGAAGAACAACGCCAAATATCGGCTCGAAGACTAAAACCGAACTTCCGTACAATGCCCGAAGCAGGTAGACAAAAGCCGGAGCCGATGACTAGCCTGCCCACCAAGAAGCCACGTGCAACCAAGTGGCAATTCGGTATTCGATCAAGAAACCAGCCTGCAGAGGCTATGCTTGCTATATTCAAGGCATTAAAGGCCATGGGCGCCGACTGGGAAGTACCAAAGATACGCAGAGCCGGTGGTCGTAGCGGGTCTCGCAGCCGGAGCACCTCTCAGGCCCCAGAAGACCACAAGTCTAAATCCAGGAATCACTCACAAGACTCTATCTCGTCACATTCATCAGACGAAGATCAGGGTTCGCGAAAGGGCTCACCACGTCGCGAGCCGCTCAGTGTACGCAACAATGGCACAAGCGAACAAGAAGCAAGAGGTCGACAGAAGAAGCACTATAACCATACAAATGACTGGGGCTATCACGTGCCCGAGGATCCCTGGGTTATCCATGCACGCTTCTTAAAGGAGGGCATGTTCCCGCCTGGTGTTGCGCACCCCTCATCGACGCATTCTTCACGCGTCGATCTCGCCAACGATCCTTCTGGTGCACGAAGACGGAGTTCGACTAACACCAGCATATCGAGCATCGGCCACGGTATCGAAGGCATGACCCCGTCAGAGCGCACAGGATCGATTAGTGAGGACCATATGAACCCTGATGAAGCAGTATACATCTACATGTCCATCCAACTGTATAGCATTGACCGCGACTTTTTTGTCGTCGACTTCAAGTGCGCAGGCTACGAGCGCCTCGTCACTAATCTTGTGCGCGAGATCAAGGCATCAATTCCGCTTTCAGGCTCGCACCAATCCCCACCGCATCACCAGGACGGCTGGGACGACGAGCAGGGTGTGTGGCGCCGACTGGAAGAAAATGAGCCGCTTCCCGAAGACTTGGCCAAGAAGCTGAATGAAGGGGGCACGGAGATTCTTCGAGAAAGGACGGAGCTTGTGGGTGCAGGACGCCAGGAAGGCGAGAAGATTGTGACGAGTCCGTTTCCCTTTCTCGATGTCGCCAGTACCCTTATCTTGCAATTGAGCGGCGAGTAATTGTGTGCTGGTGTGTGTTAGTGAGAGAGAGAAAGAGAGAAAAAAAGTATGTATGTATAGAAAGTGGGCAAGGATGGCTAGATGCACACCTAGATTCGGGATTTTGCCCAAGTGAAGTGAATCTGACCTCTTATGGACTAAATGCATGTCATTGCACTATTCTCACCACTTACAGTGACCTAGAAATACCTCAAATTCCAAACGTATAACGTACTCATCGCATATCATCCAGGTGCATTCTAGAGTAGGAGATTGTCGTATTAATAGTGTAAGTTTTTTCTCGAACGCTTTTTTCACTCGTACTTGCAACTCAAGCCGACAAGCATGTAAACACATAACACGTACGCACACACACACACACACACACATACACATACACATACACATACATGTTACCAACAGTCCAGGATATCATACTTTGCCCATCCAACAAAGGTCCTTTCTTTGTCTTAACCAGACGATACTAAATACACGGTATGAACAAAGAGGTGAGAATATTGTGCAACAAGACTGAAGACTGGGGATACTCTTTTCGTTTCTCCTCTTGCTGAAGCGACTGGGTGGGTGAGAAGCGATCAAGTTGATTACGGAGCGACAAATTAACCGTTCCTTTTATCGCATGCCAAATCCTCCAGCAGTGGCACCCATAGCGCCCAGTCTAGAGGCGAGCTTGGGATACTTTTCTTGAACCTATTTAATTGTGTTAGCACTTGTTGATTGGAATGTGTATGCTTCAAAACAATGAATGGGAGCAGCTTACCTCGAGTTGAGTCCTTGTCGCCTCGGCATAACTCAGCGCGTTGACAATCTCGCCTTCTGTTCTTGACAGTTCCGCAGCACGCTCAAAGTACTTGAGTGCCTCTGTAACCTTCCCTTGTTGCAACAACAGCTGTGCCATGGTGGCAACGGCAATGTCGCACTCAGGATCGATGATGAGCGCCTTCTCGCATAGCTTCTCGGCTTCGTCGAAGTCGTTCTTCCATTGGAAAAGTGCAAGAGCCTTGTTGATCAGAGGCAGGACGTTCATACCAAGGGGTTTGGTCGTCTTCTCCATCTCGACGGCAGTGTCGAACTTCTCAATAGCTTCTTGGTACTTTTGCTGGTCGAGAAGTAGTTCACCGTAGTAGTTGTATACATCGGGCACCTGGGAAAAGTTCTTCATGCAGCGGCGGAAAGTGGCCATTGACGAGGCGATGCTGCCCATCTTGTACTGTGTGACACCGAGTTGAATGTGCGAGAAAATGAAGTCCTTGTCCAAGTCAATCGATTTTTGGTAGTCCTTAGCGGCCTCGCCAAACTCGGATTTGATAAAGTGCAATTGTGCGCGGTGGTAGAAAATATCTGGGTCGTTTGCATTCTGCTCGAGTGCAGCGGCAAAGTCGGCTTCGGCAGCCTCTGGGTTGGCAAGCTCGAGGTGCATGCTGGCGCGCTTAATGAAACTCTGGGTTAGTGTGGGCTGGAGCTCGATGCTCTTGTCCATGTCCTTGAGCGCATCTTCGTTGTCACCTTTGAGGTAGCTGAAGGTTCCGCGCATGTTGTACGCAAACGCCTCGTGTTCTCCGAGATCACCGAGTTCGAGGGCGCGGTCGAAGGCGGCAGCAGCCTCGGTGTATCCATCGCCAGTCTTAGTAGTCATGGCCTTAAGTCCCTTGCGCAGTTGACCCTTGCCACTCTCCTCTTCAAGTTCAGCGTCGTCCTCGAGGCCTTCTGGCGTTGGCTTTGGTCGGAAACTCTGCAGATAGTTTGTGACAAAAGTTGGGCTGGGCAGTTTCTTCTCCTTTGCGGCTAGGATAGCCTTGCCCTTTGCTTCAGCAACCTTCTTCAGTAAACGCTCAACACTCTGTGCACTGTTCTCGTTGCGGAATCCATCGATGATGCAGCTCGCGGTGTAGTCCAAAAGGGCTTCGCTGTTGCGCTCAACTTGTTCGTATGCATTCGCCCTCCGGTTCAAAGCCTTGACGTATTCGTTGTCGAGGTTGATAGCGGCAGTGGTATCCTCAATGACCTTTTCCCACTCGGACATGGCGTTGTAACAGGCGGCGCGGTTGGAGTAGAAGACGGGATCTTGTTTACAGAGAATGGCCTTTCCGTAGAGGTCAATGGCGCGGTTGTAGTCTTTGGAGCCGTAGGCCTTGTTACCTGCTGCCTTGAGTTTGGCAGCATACTCTTTGCGTTCCTATGAAAAGTCAGCCTATTTTCTCGAGGCAACCAAGATAGTGTTTGGAGAGGGTTGCTGGCACAACTTGACCCCGCCATGGCCCTGTGCAGCTGAAACGATCCGTTGACTGCCGCTGGTGGTAAATGCCAAAGGGAACATGACGAGATCCATGTGTCCCGACGCCTCGATCCGATATTATGTGCCGTACCTCGTCCGAAAGGGCAGCGATGCTGTTCTCGTCGACATCGGGGAGTTGGTCTTCGGTAGTCTCGGCTACTGTTGCCTTCTTCTCTGTTGTTGCATCAGTTTATGCTCAGCCACAAGCAACAATGGAAGCGCGTACCAAAGCCCTTTTCGGGGGTCGACTCCTTCTCAGCCCTCTCTTTTGCACGCTTGCGTTCGCGTTGCCTCTTGCGCTTTGCAGCCGATGTGTCTGCTCCGCTGTCGCCTTTTGAATCATTTGAGAAGTAGTATACAACCCCACCAGCGCCCACGACCAGCGTGATTCCGGCAATTGTGTATACAACACCCTTATTTTCCGAGGCCCAATTTGACAGCCGGTCCCAGAGCGAGTTGTTGCTGTCGACGGGAATCTGGACGGGGAATGGGCCAGGGCCCTGTGGCACAGGTGCATTTACGGGCGCCATATCTGGTGTACTCGGATGGTTATGTTGAGTAGATGCAGTACCGGTGGGAGTAGAAATGGCAGCTCAATGGCGATGGGCTGGTGTGTGTTGGGCCGTTCCGTTGTCGCAGAAATTTGGCAAAGGCAAGCTTTGGTGCATCGACGTGAGCGAGGTGTGTGGCTCGAGCGCCAGGCGGACGTCATCAGCCTTGCCGACCAGCCGTTGTCCGCACCGCCACAGATCATTATTCTATGTATTACGCATATACAGACATACATATTGGGTATATTATCTGTATTTTAAGGCAATAAAAATGACCTGTCATTTAAATACAACTTTATTGATTTCAGTGACAAGTCAACATGGTTGTTCATAGTTTGTACAGAATAGTCTCCACCAGTTCTTCATGGGTCTCGTGGCTCTGGAAGTTCACGCAGATCCTCGCAAGTTTCTTGAATGTCTGCGTTAAGTCCAAGACCTCTCTAAGTACCCTTTGATGCCCGACCTTCTCGGCTGCACTTCCAAGGTCAGTTTGAATGCGAATTGAGACATTTCTGATAAGGTCCTTCGGGGATTTGTGTAATCCGAAAGGGTTTTCAATGAGGAGCCTGTGACCCTCATTAGAGTTGAATCCGCTGGCTATTAAAGTAAAAGTATGATACCAGTGCTGTGCTAGCTAGTCCAAACAATTGTTTTCCGACGAATTCGGCTCGCCACCAATGCAGCACTTTGGTATACTCCGCTTTGAATGGTGGCGGTGGATGAATATATGACTCGGTTGCGTGCTTTCGTACGAAGCATTTCTCCTCATTAAAACAACAACAGAGCAGTATCTGTCGCGCTCTTTGACTCAGTTCAAAGGTGTAATTGACAGTTCTTATGCTTCCGTATAACTTGATCATATGAAGCTAGGTCCGACATAAACAGAAGTTCAAGTAACTATGCTCGACTTCCCTTACGCAGATATGCAGGCACGTGCTTCGATACTCTTCTAAGTTCATGCCATATAACTCAGTTCATGAATTTCCAGAAAAAAAAATAGGTAACAATAGTTTTACTTTCGGTTCAATCGCACTACGTTTGTTCTCGTATTTTTGTGATTATTCCTACAGTCCAAAACTATAATTTATGCGAAAACAGGAGTACCTACAACAAATAAAGTAGATCATCTTGTAATATAATCTACTGGTGCAAATGGTATTTCTACCCCTCAGTTGCACGAATGCTATGTCCTTAATTACGAATGATTCGCCCTCACAAGCTTGACCATCCATCATAATATGCACATAACACTCACCAAAAAACTCATAGTGATTATCCTCACTAGTTCTCAATACTTAGAAGGCGTGTCTACCTAGAGGAAGGCAAATTTGATCATCCACCTGGGCAGCTGCCGGCCCCAATCCAATAAAGCCTCCACTCGTTTCAAACACTCTTCTCCCAAATTTCATCATCTTTGTATCAACAAGCATCCAGCTTTGCATTTGGTGATCTTCAACAGACATATATTTACTATCCCGATTGACTAACTCCCAATTAAAGGCGAATCCTTGTGACAACACGGAATCTTTTCCAAGGCTTCGTCGTCCTATATCGGCCACTATAGTGTGATTAAATGCTTGAATTAATGTCTCTCCTGTGGAATATTGCTCATTTGGGTCTTTTGGTACCCATGGTCGCTCAGTGTGAAGCCCTCCTGCAGCTAGACTCCACTCGCATATACTTGATACTCGAATTACGTGATCAAGCAATGATTCCTGGACATATAGATGTGCTCCATTGATATAGCAGTGTCCATTAAACGTCTTGCTAACGTTGTAGGCCGGGCCATTTGCCCCATACGTATCCGAGTCTAATACCTTTTCAAACGGATGGAAGGAGGTTCGGAAAGTCCAGAGTTATCAACAATTAAACTCAACTTGATGAGCTTAATTGTTGACAACTTTAAGAAAATCCAATCCGGTGTCTAGGATGGTAGCATCCTCTCATGTTGGTATTCGAATTTCGTTCCTAGTGCTGATCTGAGTACCTCTCCTAGGAAATCTAGGCAATGGTCTTTTAGTTTTGAGATGCAAAACTTGACGACGTCAATGTAGACTGCTGAAGATGACTTTGTATAGTCTGGAATTGTTGCATGGGCTCTGTAGCTAGCTAGCATAAGCGTGAACCGGGTACAAACAGCAAGGTACAAAGCATGTGCGCGCGGGGCTAAAGAGGGTTTGCACGAGTGCAGAAAGGTTTTCAAAAGACAGGTGTGTGTATTCAAAAAATCTTATTCTTATTCTTGCATATCTACGTGCGTACAAGGTTCTCTTCTTATACTCTCTGCTTTGTGCGGGGTAGAGCTTCCGAGCTATCCGATCGCTGTAACCTTATTACATACGGACAGGAATGATATTTTCTCGTCCACGTCCATGGCCATTCCTAGAGCTGCATACAGCTTGTCGCGAGGATCTTCGCACCCGTATGCTCGGATAAGTCAAAGAACACGCAACAATCGGATGTTCGCTCCATTTTCCCTATCTTGTCGTAAACCATCAAGGCGGATGGCCATGCCATCGCTGAAATCAATACTCATGCCAGGGCTTTGATAGTGTGTGACGTGATGGGTGATCTGAAGGGTTGCTCCTGAATGGATCTAGTCAATGCTACGGCTTTCGCAAAATAGTATCGTGCGAGTAGGATTGGCAATGGTTTCCTCTTTTACAATCCGTGCTCTTTCCCACCAAGGCTGACGACATAGCATGCGTAATGCCTTCAGTGCTCTCTGTTGTTCCGAGCCATGTGGACCAAAATAGAAAGCGTTGTTCGAAGAGATCTTTGTGACTGCTAACTCCTCAGAGCCATTAAAATTTTCTTTTAGTCTGTCGAATCTCGCCTTCCTTTCCTTCATTTTATTGAACGCGAGATCGCTTTCATGTGCAACTGGGCCAAGCCAAATTGCAACAATCTCCGCCGAATAATATATTGAATTCATGAGTCGGACTTGTCGGCCACGCTCATGATCGTCTGCCTGGTTAATTCATATTGAATCTGCTCAGAAAATCATACTTCGTTCTCTTGCAAAGATGAAACTGGCATATCCCCTTCAACGAGCCGAGACTACATCTCAGCTGCTGCTTAGTCTATGAATCGGCGTTAGTGGACTCGAGAAGCATGAAGATGCGGTGGGGCTTAGTCAGGTCTTTTATTCAGTCAGCGGAGAGAACAATAGCAGGTCCAAAGGGGCGTCGTAACGGCATGTCTCTACGTTACAAAGTAGATGTCGCTGTGCGTTGGACCACGTCTTAAAATGCATAAGATAGCAAGCGCTGTGGCCCTAAGGGTCTCCGCATTGCTCCTAATCCTGAGTCGGATTAGCGATATTCTGAGTGCTTATAGAAGCTAACGCGGCCGTTTAGTATATGTATCGTATGCCCGCGTGCTACTACGTAAGCCATGCGGGCTTGCTAAATACTAAACGCTATTAAATTACGGCTAGACCTCTTCTGTACGGTAAGGATGTAGGTCTTTACTCAGCAGTCCTACCTAATAAAGCATAGATAACTGCCATAACGCAGCCACCTTATTAAGCGTAGTATTTTTCTCGATATATAAACTTTCTAAAGCACAATACAGGGTAACGAGCTTTTAGACAGATGCACTATACTTTAAGTAGACGCTGAGGCAGGTCGAAGTAGAGGTGTCAAGGACACGAGTAGTGAGATATGGTATTATAAAAGTCGATAGGGAAGTTACGCCAAAGATATTAAGCATATGAGAACCTGAAGAGCCTAAGTAACTATTCTGAGAGCATTTAAGCGGTGCGATGGTTATTGGCGTTGTTGTGGTAGAAAGTGCTACTGATGTTCCGCCACGACGGTTGTTCCGTTACGGTTGGATGGACATTACTAACTCCCTGCGAACATGAACAATCCAAGAGTCCTCACGACCCTTAGAGGTCGAAATAGAGTAGCGAAGTAGAGTATCTCTCTACAGTCCTAGATATTGCAGTGCTCATGCAAAGTGCTGCTGGCTGTTTGACTGTACGACAGCTGTATCACTGGAGCGTGCCGAGTATATCCGGTTCTGCGCTTGCAACGACTGTGCCTCGCAAGTAGTGCTCAGTTGAACAGACTTGCCGAAGCGCAGGCTTCGGTTACTTGGACCGCCGCTCTTTATCCCAGTTTGTATCCCTCCTATCACATTGTGTTCCCCTTCGAAGAGCCGGAGGGCCGACCATAATTCGGCTATTGCTTGGTCTAAGAATCGGCGCCGGTGGACCCGATAAGTATGAGGATGCGATGGGCTCGATTAAGCCGTTTGTTCGATCGATGTGGGGAGCTACAGCATACCCTGAAGCTCGAGGGCATCGGGTAATTTGTTCCTACGGTACAGAATGGGTATTGTTGTGCGCTGGACTGTAACTAGAAGGTGCACAGGATCACTGTCGAAGTTTATTTCGACGCTGGCTAGCGAGTTGTCGCTCGCTGTTGATTGGACGACTGACTCTACGACCCACCTTTGGTAGTGTACAACGCATCTTCGACATTCCGCATCCTCGCAACAGTCATAGAGTATTCCGACTGTGTTGTAGTAGCTGTTCCCTGTAACAAATATTCAACTCAAAATGGCATCTGAAAACGAATTCCAACTCTTCACATCACTACGATATGATCCATTACTTCTCAAGTCTGAGGAGAACTCGCGCTCGATTCTAAACTTTGTCGCCCCGTCGCCATTCTATATGCTTGCATATCACCGAGACCGTATGGTCGAGGCATCACAGCACTTTGATTTTGATGAAGTGCAGAAACGGCTTGAGGATGGCAAAGCTTTGCATGAAGAGTTGTTGAAGAGAACCAAGGCTGAGATAGAAAGGACTGGAAAGGACCGAGCAATGAAGGTACGTTACTATCACACTAAACATGGAAGATATTGACGTTCCCCAGTTGCGGTTATTGTTTGACAAGGCAGCAAATCTTACAGTCGAGTTCACAGACGTGCCAGCCGTGCCGCTTTCGACTCTCTACCCTCCATCACTAGACCCGCCAAATGCAAAAGTACAACACGCCTCCGCAGCAGCCTTCAAAGCATCTCCACTGACAGGAGGTGCCCTGACCCTTGGACCCGACGACTCGCTTCCAGCACCGACGTCGACACCCCCGCCTCCACCAGAATGGACAATCAAGCTAGATACTGCGCCCACCCCATCCTCACCCTTCACCCTCCTGAAAACGACAAAGCGAGAAATGTACGACCAAAGCCGCGAGCGCGCCCTGCCTGAGAATCCCGCAGGTCCCGCTTACCGTGAAGTAATGCTCTACAACGAGGTCAATGAGCTCACCGAAGGCACTCTCACCTCACTTTACCTTTTCCGTGGTGGCCGCTGGGTAACACCTCCTGTTGGCGTGCCATCTGGCGAGTTCACCAGCAAGACTCTGAAAGATGATGGGGCCGATGAAGGAGAGCTGAGGAAACCGTTTGCAGGCCGATGGGGCCATTCAACGAGGAGTGCCAAAGTCGGTGCGGGAGGTCAGAGGGGTACGAGTAGGAGATGGGCACTCGGAAGTGGGTACTGCATGGAAGAACCTGTTAGTATTTACACTGTTGAGGTGGGCGAGGGTGTATGGGTGAGTAATGGAGTAAGGGGATTTGGTTACGGAAAAGTGGTGGAGTAAAAGATAGTGCAGGTCTTTTGGCTGCAGAGACTTGTTATTTTGAAAATATATGAAAATGGACTTTATCTCAGCGTGCCGACTACTCGAAGAGAGCCAAAGAACGCCTGTGCCACGGTTGGTTCTCCAGATACGACTCAACGATGGCGTTTTCTCATCACACAGAACCTATATATGTCTCCCTTCCAAAGAATTATCAAATTAACAAAATCTACAAACGAAAAGAAATAAAATGGGTATCAACATAGCCAAATCATGAGCTTTTCTACATATACATTCCAAATCACAAAAGTACACGTCATCTCAACGCCTCTTCACCTGCTCCACACTATCAATCACAACCTCGGTCGTACGAAGAATCTTACTCGCATCCTCCCCTCCCCCCTCCGCACGCAAAATCCGCTCCTGACTACTCGTATGCACACCGCTTCTATCGCTATACACGAGATTCTGATGGTGCGGACCGCCCGACAACTTCTCGCGGAGGCTACTGCGATTTGCCATTTCGAACGTCTCGTCTATGGTCAGTGTCATTGTTGTTGTGTTTGTTGTGGGGGAGGCCTTTGTTGTGTTGAGAAAGCTGGCCCGGGGTTTGTGTTGGCGGCCGCTCCCGATTGTTTCGGCGTGCTCGATGTCGTTGTAGTTGCTGCGGCGCGGGGTGCGGGTTGAGGAGGTGCTGCGGAGGAGGGGTTTTAGGGTCGGGATGCAGGCGGCGATTATGCCGACGTTTAGTTGGAGGCTGGAGGGGGGAGATGGGTTAGTTGTTGGGTCTTTGTTGGAAGGGGTTCGTTTGGTGTTTGTAGGGGTAGGGGGGCACTTACAAGCCGTAGACGTTTAGGTGCTGGTTGCTGTAAAGGATGTTAGTGGGGTTAGAGAGGGTGGGTTGGGCGGACGTACAATGTCCTGTCTGAATCTCGTTTGACTTGGTAGCTCGCTTTTACTATTCCTAGTGCAACGGCACTATCGGATTGTTAGTGACAGGAGGCTTTTGAGCCCCTGATGCTGCTTACATGTATCCGAGGCTGAGAACGCCAATCAAGTTGATACGCGTAGTCCGGGACATTTGCAAACTCCAGATGATGGGAATTGGTAAAGTTGCAAAGCAGACATCAGTAAAGATGTTCAAAGCTATCACATGTCAGTAGAGGCCTCCCACTGTTTGTTGTGCGCTTACCCGTGTTCGTCAGTGCGAACGCGACAAACATCTTCTGGCTATAGCAGACACCTTTCCTGGTCCACATTGCTTCCACGGGAGTACAATACAGAAAGAAGCTGAGCCATGCGCCGATCGTGTAGATTGTTACCAAAGCTGTTCGAGGATGTTAGGGTTATGACTCAGGTTCTCGACCGCTGGTTTTACCTATCAGTGCCCACAAACAGCGTGAATACCATTTCCACATGTTGTTGTTTTTCAGTCTGAGTAAGAAGAGAGCGATTGAAATCTTTAACAACCCAAGGGCACCAATGGCAGAAATGATACTGCCAAAGAAGCCTATGTGAGTGAACTCCTGCATATCTTCTTTCGAAACCGTCTTAGCATGTCGTCCAAAGCCATGGTTGCCCTGAAGAATGAAGCAAGTCCATCCACCCAGAGCCCCAAACTGGTATCTGTTAGGAATGCTCTAGCAAAGAGTGAAGCTTGAGCACATACAGCAGCGAGCACAATCGCAATGTCGTCTTTCCCCAGCGACCGCAGTAAGCCCACACGGACAAATAGTCGGAGCCCAACACCAGTCAATGCAGCGATGTGGAAAACGCCCGTCAATGCGAGAAGGCGAGGAAGGTTGTTTTCAGCCGCCCATTTGGGGTCCACAGGAGGGCCCACAGAAGTCGAGGACATGATCGTCGCAGACGAACGCAAACCAGTGGGGCGAGAAGTGAACAACAAAAGATAGGAATATCGAACATTAAAAAAGAGAAAATACAATACCCTCTTTTCTGGCGTTGGCAGACAAAAACTCGGTTCTCCAAATGTTTCACAGGTCGCTCATGACGCTCTTGCATTACTTTGGGATCAGACAGTTCTGTCCACTATACATCACAGGAACTGCTACATTAGGCATATGTGCTATCGGACATAGTTGCACGATGTGGAACTCGTCTATGTTTGTCCTTCTAGGCATCTTGGCCATCCAAGCGGCTCGCTGCCATGGCCGCAACAGAGCTGCTACTATTGGATGTGTTCGTGAACACCAAGCTGTGTAAATTGTCAACACTGCAATCCTCCCGGATTCGCCAAGGTCTTTCATATTCTTTACGGAGAAGCTCCAGGCTCTTCGATAGCTTGAGTCTTGTTGAAAATTGGAGTAGACAGTCGCGGAAAATTGGAGAATCAGAAGGGAATTTGCTGATAGTAGTACGAGCCAGACTTTAACTTCCATATGTAAATGAGTGTGGCGCAGCTGCTGTGGATGGAGATGCAGCAATACGATGGCTAGGTATTGTGGGATTATCCAGCGGGTGTTGGACTACTTCGAGACGTAGTCGCGACTCGTTTAATTAATGGCTGTGGTCCCTGCAATCACCAACCACAACCAAGTAATCGTCCCGGCCCCCGTCCTCGCCCGTCGCCCCGCCCTTCCTTCGCGGCACGGTTTGCACTTCCCCTGGCAATCTTCCACCAACCCGGAGTACCGAATAAGTATGGTTTGCTTCAACTTTTCCTGCGTTCAACCTTTGCAAAACGCCACTTGAGGCAAAGAGAAGGACTTGGTTGCAATGTGGGTTTGGCATGGTGCAGTTCCATCGTTGATTTTACCCGTTCTCTGCTTCGCGAATGGGAACCAACATTTGCCCCTCATGCGTGTTATCTGCGCGGGTATATCGAAGGCGGCTTGACAAATGCTTGGCAATCCTACGAGTCCACATTGACCAAGATATCCTGCATATGGCCTGTTTGAACAAATGAATTCTCGAATTGCGATAGACGTAGTTACAAATTGTCGACGGTGAAGGCAATGAGCGACGCACACCTTGACAATCATCTCACAATCATATAATCTACTTCACACTCTGCACTCTATACTACAATAGTGATATTCAAGTGTCTACTTCGTTCGACAGCCCAGGACCTCGGTATAACACGAGTCATGCCCACCCTCTCAGTTGGGTATGGGCTTCACATGGGCCGCGTCTAGGACATGAATCGGGGTCACCACCAGCTATTTCTAGACATAGAACCAACAACAATCGCTCATGAACGGCCTTGGGTACGGATATAGCTGGCCGATCCATGTAGGTGCATGCACATGCAAGCCAGCCTATGCCCCGTATCTGCAAAGCCCATATTAGACGCGCTGTACGCAGTTTTACACTGAAGTTTTCTTTTTCAGCAGCCAACACTCTTGTTTCACGCTCCCCTACAAGATGCGTTTCCTTGGTGTCCCTACCGCTGTCCTGGCGTTGGCCAGTGTAGTCCAGTCTGCTGCGCTTAAACCCCGTGATGTTATCCAAGATCTACAGGATCAAGCGATTGCGGCATTGAAAGAGGCGGAGGCAAACGGTACCCTTGGAAGGAGGTCGAGCTGCTCTATCTTCAACGCACCTGTCAGGAGGAACTGGTAAGATGCTGTGTCCTTATGTTTTGTCAACCAAACTAATAGCCTCTAAGGGATCATTTGAGCAAGAAAGAGCGCAGAGAATACATCAGCGCTGTGAAATGCTTGCAGTCCCGGCCTTCAAAATCCGACCCAGCATTAGTCCCAGGCGCCAAAACACGATTCGATGATTTTGTTGGACAACATATCAACCAGACACGATCTATCCATGGCACTGGAAACTTCTTGACCTGGCATAGGTATTTCACATTTGCCTATGAGAAGACTCTGAGGCAAGAATGTGGTTACACTGGGTACCAGCCTTACTGGAACTGGTTCAGTTACCAGGATGACGTTACAAAGTCTCCTGTTTTTGACGGATCCGATACGAGTATGGGTGGCGATGGATCCTTTGTTCAGCACAACGGAAGTGTAGGTGGCGGCGGAACCATTTTCCTCCCTTCAGGCAATGGTGGAGGTTGCATCTCGAGCGGACCATTCAAAGGGTTAGTACTCCCGTACACACATTGAAAGTTCTCCTGACTGACCGTGCTAGTGTCCAAATCAACCTCGGTCCTGTGAGCCCAGCAATGGCTGGAGAGCCCAAGGTCGCACAGCCACTTGACTATAACCCTCGCTGTTCAAAGCGAGACATCACGTCATACGCAGCGAAAACCTGGCTCACCAACAAGAATTTGCTTAACGTCACAATCGGCGCTGCCTCCAAGAACATTGGCACTTTCCAGGACGAACTGCAAGGTCGCTTCGGTGATCGTTTCTTGGGCCTGCACGCCTCTGGACACTATGTCATGGGTGGAGACGGTGGAGACTTCTACAGCAGTCCTAATGACCCTGTCTTCTATCTGCACCATGCCATGGTGGACCGTGTGTGGTGGATCTGGCAAGCTCTACACCTTGACCAAGCGAACACTATCGCAGGCAATGTCGCTGCATTCCAACCCAATAGTGCAAAGACTACGCTCAAAGACATAATCCAGATGAATTGGTTGAACATAGAGCCCAAGACAATTGAGGAGCTCCTGAGCACGTTGGACGCAGACCCATTCTGCTACATCTACTTGTAATGCTTGATGAGGGGCAAAAGTGTATATACTTAATATAATGAATTATTGTTAATATCTGAAAGGAGAAACATAAGTGCAAAGTTTGTAATGCATAATTATCGACATCATGTTTACCTTGGTGTACCAAAGTTGGAGCATCTGTGCTCCGCGGCACGCTGATTGGCTCGATCACGATCTGCCATCGAGTCCAGACCATCGGCTGTACGACCTCTATCGATTTTAATGTCACGGTACATTTCTGGAAAAAACACAATGCAATGACGACCTCTATTTCTATCATCGGCGCAGGAGTCGCGGGCTTAACGCTGGGTCGCAGTCTCCTACGCCGCGGCATTCCAGCTATCTTATACGAAAAAGCAGCTTTGAAGCCCAGATTCAACTATGGCATCACTTTGCACTCGACAACCTACAAACCACTCCTCAAACTTCTCGACATTGATGAGGATGCATTCAAGAAACGGGTAGCTGTTGATGCAGAGAATGATGGCTATGGGAAGATTGGCTCAAGTGTAGAGCTTCTAAGTCATGACGGCTTGTACGACACTCAGTCCTCTTTCCGCGCCAACAAAAACAAGCTTGAGCAGTTGTTGCGCGAAGGACTCGATATCCGGTGGGAACATACGCTCGAGAGCGTAGAACCCTCTCCGAAAGGCACTAAGCTGCGGTTTCAGAATGGGGAGACAAGTACAGCAAACATCATTATCGCTGCGGATGGCGTGCATTCGAGCATTCGAAAGCTCTTATTACCATCTGCACAGCTTAATGTCCTACCATATATCGTCTTCAATGGAAAGAGAAAGCTTGATCGTAAGACATTCGACAAACTGTACCCGCCTGCGATGAGGGATGCAAATTTCATTGAAGCAAACCACGATGACGTGGTGTTCAACATTAGCGTTAACGAGAAGAAAGCCGAGGAAGTCAGCATCAGCTGGATATATTCACGCGCAGTACGCAGTGATTCGGATCCTCTCCACCAGCCGAACCGATCCAAGGAAGACGCCAAAAAGATTCCCAAGGAACTGTTCGAAGAAGCCCAGACTCTCAATGGTCTTCAGCCTCCTTTCTCAGAAGTTTTCGATGCGCAGAAGATGCGCGGTGACAGGATACTCCATTGGCTTATGCGAACCCTACTTCCCCCGTTACCAGACATCCAGAGGCTGTCCGAAGACATTGGGATGTGCTTTATAGGTGAAGCTGTTCATGTGGAACCGATTGTTGGGGGCAACGGCGCCAACACAGCCATTCTTGACGCGCTGTCGCTCGCAGAGGAGATTGCCAATGGCGATCAGGTGAACATTTCGAATTGGTACGATGAAATGTACCCTGTGTGGACGAAAGGGGTTGAGAAGAGCCGAGAGAGCATTGCCAATATGCATCAGCTGGTGAAGTCAGTTTCTGGTAATCTCTAAGGAGGAGGGTGCTTGGTGCTTTAGAAAGGAGTCTTGGACATGCAATTCAAGTTCTCAAACTGTCAGACAGATAGATACGAAGAGATCCACTATAGAATGCGTATACACAGCAAATGCACTTTGACCTTCCAGCGTGACACCCATGGCCAACAGTTGATGCGTGCACACTCGATAGAAACCTCAACTCCCCAGCCCCCCTCTCAGTAGTAGTAGTACGTACACCAAAGCCTCGGGAATTCCCTGCAGCTGGAATTCTTTCTTATCGCATCCCAAATTCTGTCACGCTTCCTTTTTCCTAAAAAGTACAAGAAGAAAAAAACATAGTAGCGTACCATATTCCGTACGTGCCCGCTCCTGCGCCCCTTCAAGAGACCCTCACCCCCCCGGACCCCTTCTAGCCGCCAATGCCACATGCGGTACCACCGCCATGTGCAGCCGTCTTAGCGCCAAGCCAAATACCCGCCGCTACAGCCACCAATGTAGTACGCCCACATTCCGTCCTCGCTACCAACCACCCTCCTACCTTTTTCCCCTGTCGTGTGTTTGAAGGGAATGCGGGATGTATGTGTGGTGAAAGCTAGTAAGGGTACCAGAACTAGCAAAGACAGAATTGTGCCGTGTGAGGAAGGTGACGCAACACTTTTTTTCTTTGGGGACGTGGGCGCGTAGTAGGTGGGCTTGTAGCGTTTGCGTTTCCTTTGGATGAGACTAGGTACTATGGGAAGGAGGGAGGGAGGGGAGGTATGACTACTACGATATCGTGGCACAATGTTACTTGACGGGCTGATTGCTGTTCAAGGGGGGCGTGGTGGATGTTGGATGTTGGATGTTGGATTACTAACTACTACTACGTATTTGCATGCTAGAAAAAAAAGAGTGGTTAGTAGCGCAAAAGAGGCTGGGACGCCGTACACTGGGGTGCACGGCGTAAGCATCTTGATCTGCGCTGTGCCGCAACGTGAGGCTGTACGTATTACGGCGCGGTGGACCAGTGCAAAGGGCTTACGTACGGTACGGGTGTGTCTATGCCGCATCGGCTGTATGGAGACGACGCGGCGAGATAAGGCGTCTTTGACGTAATGTGTGGAAATCAAGAATGAGGGTGTTGGCGAATGCAGGGTAATAAAGCGGTCTCGTGCCATTTTGTCGGAGTGGCCATAATCAGCTCAGCAGTATGCTTGATGTGGGATCAGCTAGGGTCTTGTGTAACGCATTGACACGTTGGCTATCGGTGGAGACTGACGAAGAGATGCGGGATCCACGCGGACATGTAAGAAGAATATTTAAGGCTACGATCTCAGTATTTGAAAACCATAATTGTAAGAGCTGGAGCGCTGAATGAGTTGTTTATGCAAAGCAAACAATGCAGAGTTTCTATAAACGCCGTATGCCCTGGATAATGCCTACATTACAAGACGAAAACACTAGTAAATCCATGCATACTAATACGGAAAGGGTATCGTGATTAAAACAAGAAACATGAAAATGAAAAAAGATACAGTGACGAAGAAAAGGTTGCACACTTTATCCCATGATCCCAGTTTTTTTAAAAAAAAATAGTTATAGCCGCGCGCGACCACACTATGCATAGACAAAGGTCATGGGAAGCACAGAAAGTTTGATGTTGTCGTAACATTGTCGAAACGAGCGTCGTAAGCCCAGCGCTTACTGCTTTGGACCATAGACCCAGTCTGACAGGTGTTAGTGGCGGAATGCAATGCGGAGACATGTGTTATTCTATATGGACTTACACTGTGCAGCGTACTTCACTTCCCATGTAGGTGGCATGCCCTGGCATGTCGCAGGCTTGTTGCCACCAGCAGTCTCCACACGATAGACAGTGGTGATGCCTCCCTGGGCAATACCTACCTTGTGCCGCAGGTAGAGCCATTGGATAGCGGGAAGGCCGTTCTTTCCTGGACATGCAGTTTTCGGTGCATCGATGGCGCCAAGTTTTGCGACCTGACACAGGGGGTATGGGGTATTGAGCTGATCGAAGGCGAATGTTGGGGTGTTTGTTCCAGCAACATCGGCGAAGAAATGGTGTCCAGCAATATTCTCAAAGCCTTGAGCCCGAAGGCTCATGTCGACTAATTGGGGGGCCCATTCAGCCATGGAGAGGGCAAGGGGAGAGATGGTTCCGATCTTCCACTTCGCATCTCGGTCGTTGTTGAGTTTTGTACCAATATCATACAAGGTAGCTGGTGAAGGCAAATGTTAGGACCATTTCTGTATGTAATTGAAAAAAGTAGCTTACCAACAGCACCAGTGGTACCAGGAACTGCACTTGCGTTTGCACACGTGTAGTTCTGTGTACCGATTCCAAGTACAACATACTTGAGTGTCATACCTTCCGGGCTCGTAAGATTACTTTGAGGGAAGAGTTCGGCAAGATTATCCAGGTTTTTTGCGGGAGTATAATTATGTGGCTTTACAGACAATGGGGGAAGAGCAGCTGCATAAGCAGAAGTGGCATAGAAAAATGCTGCCATGATTGTGGAGAAAAGCATATTGATGAATGTTGGCACAAGTTGACGTTGGAAGAGTTACTGATAATGGAACGTCTGAGTAAAATCAAAGGAGCCTGTCCCTTATTCTTTGTCAATGTCGAGGTGTTCGAGGGAGTACTTATTGTATCACGACTTTCTGGCGCTGGCGGTTGGATACACTTATACCTTCTACACTGAACTTTGTCCTGTGCCGTTCGCCAGGCGGCCTGCATGGGTGTGCATGCGCTGCCATGTGTATGTACGTCAACACAGACCACCATCCTGACCAGATCTTTAATATTAATCCTTGAAGCGACATGCACGCCAAAGGCTGGTGAGACCTGGAGGTGGCTCTAGCGCGTCAGGGTGGCTGTTCTTGTGCATAGCACTTTGCCGCTCCTGTCAAGCTGGGTAAAATGCTTGTACCTCCTATAAGCGCTGTTACGTGCAAACTCGAGTCCCAATCCAGGAATGTGGAGAGCGCTACGATGGGCATCTGGATTTCTGCTGAGCCGTGTTCCTGTGGCGCTGGTTTTTTTGGTGCTGAGCCTCTATTTGCACATGTGTGGGTGGATATATGTTGGCATCTTAGACAGCAACTCTATAGCCAGGGCAGCAACCAACAAGATAGCATGGGTTTGGCGTAGGGAGGTGGCATGGCTGTCTTACTCTTTCGATAATTTTCAAAAGAATTTACAGTTTCAGTGTCGGACCTTCCAGACAAAGACCAAACGCCGGCACAGATTCGGTAATTCCACAGCTTGGAGGCTGGGTTCGCGCTGGTGTGCCCGAACGGAAGGCTGGCTTGAGGTCCGAGCACTTTGGCTTTCACTGGCTGTCCGTGCGCTGCAGGCGCCTTGTATACATCTGGCCGATAAAAAGACCTGATCTGGCCCAACAATGACAGCAAATGACCCGATAGCGGTATGCACGCTCTATCGAAAGCCCCGCTTCGAGCCGTAATGTGGGCTAATTAATTGGGTCTATACCAGAGGCCAACGGAAGATACGGCAGTTATAAACTCAATGTCAGACCGTTGGAACGTTGGAAGATTGCTTGCTCGTTGCCTGAGGATTACGGCGTGGGCTGCGTTGGTGTCTCATCGATGATGCCTCTTTGAAAACATTCTTTTTGCACAGCTTTGGTTAGGCGCGTTTATCCTGAAGCTTGCTGTGTAAGAGGTTGAGCATGTTCTCTCCAGCTGACTTCAGGTTACTTGTTTCTGGCCCAGTTTTCTATATCCGTACGAGCAGGGGGTTCACCTTGCCTAGTCATGGATACCGGCAAACATGCTTGGTGAAACCTCTACAGGGAAGCTGTATAAACGGAAATTTACTGCGCAAAGTCGTGCTCCGGACTTCAAGACCCGAATATTCACAAGCCGCAAAATGTGCTCCTGTCGTCTGACAACCGATGGAGCCATTTCTGGTAGGTAGGCGATAAGAGAGGGGTAAGGTTGGCGTGTTAATGTGCTGCACGGCGGCCAAAGCAGTGATATTAGCTTGTTTTCTTTTTTCGCAGCGCAGTCAGCTTGTGGAGCACAACAAGCTAGCGGGTGCGCCCGCGGTGCATCATGGGACGATGTCGGGGAGTCCATGAACAAAATCATCCCGACGTTTCGTCAGGGCGCACAAGGAAAAAACCGTGCAAAGGATCCGCGCACTCGAACGACTGTTTGTAAATCCGTCGAGCTTGCATGGTGAGCTGTGTCAGAACACGAAGCGAACTGTTTCAGCGATCCCATTCAACTCTGCGACGCTTCCCCAACCTAACGAACGCCTGCAGGAGGCAGCCTTGATATTGTTGGCATCGCTCTTGGTAACGGGCCGTTGTGTTCTGGTCCGCATTTTGGCGTGCTTCTCAAACAGCTTGACGGGTAGTTCCTATGTAAGCTGTACAGTGACATCTGAGACTGTGACATTTGTCGTGACAGCAGATGCGCCCCGTCCTGCCTGTAATCTACTGTGTACTTCTGTTCTTCGGGCCAGCCCAAGTCGGTACGGTGGATATTGAAGCCGCATCCAATTCAGACGGCCATGGGCAGATAAACCATCTCCTTGGATCGCTTATCGCGGCTGTTAAGTTTTGTGTTTCTCACACCTCTTGCATGGCCTCGTGATTCTCAACCCTTTTGTTTCGGATGTGTAGCAGTGAGCAAGATACGACGAGAATGTGGCACGCAACCCTCAGGAAACCGTCACTTTCAAGCTCCAGATAGGGGATCGTCAAAAGTGGGGCTATTTTTCGCCACCACTCTTTCACCTGGCTTGACAGCCGTGCAGTACCATCGTGCTTACTCCAACACCAAGGCACGATCAACCAGAACTGAACAAGGGGTCAGCCGAGGTATCATCATGGCAAGTGGAGGTGACCACGAAACTTCAGTTTTTTGGCTGCTGCTGGTGCCATTAACTAGCTTGCATCCGATAGTTGCAGGAGTACTGCTTATCGCTGTGGTAAGAACGTTTGCACCAACACCCTGCCGAAGCTCATGTTTCAATCAAGTCTATATTCGCATACGCCTTCTACAACGTCTTCCTGCACCCTCTCCGAGGATACCCCGGTCCACTGCTATGGCGCTGTTTCCGCTTCCCATATGTTGTCTCCACTCAACGCGGGCAGATCCACAGACGTTACAATGAGTTTCACGCCAAGTACGGACCCATCGTACGCATAGCACCAAACGAGCTGTCTTTCGCCGATGGTCGGGCCTTCAGAGACATTTATGCCAACCGGCCCGGACATCAGCCCTTTGAAAAGACGCGAACGTTTTTCAAGATGTCGCCCGACGAGCCAACTACAATCATGGATTGGCATGAAGATCATCACGCAAGGTATCGACGTGCTTTCGCCAACGCTTTCTCAGAAAAGAGTCTCAAGAGCCAGGCTCCAGTTATAGAGCATCATGTTAATAGCTTTATGGCACAACTAAAGAAACGTAAAACTGTAAACCTCACGGACTGGTTCAATTTTCTCACTTTTGATCTGGCTGGGGACCTTTCTTATGGCGAGTCTTTTGGATGTGTCGACAACGGGAAGGCCCATCCGTGGGTTGAGATTGCACAGGATTTTGGCAAGGGACTTTCTATGATCGCAGCAGTCAATCTTTATCCTCCTGTCGATAAGATCTTGCGATACATAATCCCAAGGCGGATTCTGCAGCGGAGTATAGACCATCGCCAGATGAGTTATGCACAGGCCAAAAAACGGATAGCACGAGATGTAGAGCGGCCAGACTGGGTGACACCAACGAAAAAGTACACTGATCAGAAAGACCAGTTTACCGACCAGGAATGGGGCATGAACTTGTTGGTGATAGCTTTTGCTGGAAGCGAAACCACGGCCAGTGCACTGACCGCCATTACGAGGATGCTGGCTCAACACCGAGGTGTTCTCCATCGTTTGACACGTGAGATTCGAGAAAAGTTTCAGAACGAAAGCGACATTACTGTTGCAACAACGAGCGACTTGCCGTTCCTCAACGCGGTAATACACGAAGGCATGCGTCTCGGTCCGCCTGTTGTCATCGGATTACCCCGAGTCGTGCCAGAAGGTGGGGACCTGGTGTGTGATCGCTGGGTTCCTGGCGGAGTAAGATGCATTTTGTTCATGTAAAATGTTTCACAGCTGACATAACATGTTCTAGACCTATGTCGTTTTCAATCAATTCTCCGCGTTTCGCCAATCGTACAATTTCTCCAACCCCAACTCATTCATCCCGGAGCGCTTTCTCACTGCCAATAAAAACGACGATATGACAGTATTCCAGCCCTTCCAGATGGGCAGACACATGTGCATAGGCATGAAGGTTGCCTATCAGGAGTTGCGGCTGATACTTTCAAGGCTGTTGTGGAGTTTTGACTTGGTATTGAAGGATCCGAACGATGTATGGGACTGGGGCGAGCAAAACACTTATATTCTTTGGGTGAGTGTGCCATTTTGATGTCTTGATGAAGTGATTCCTAAAGTTTGAGCAGGAAAAGAAACCATTAGAAGTTGTACTGAGCCATGTGAACAAGTGAAAGATGGAGTTACGATACTTCGCTCAGTGTTCAATTCAAGCGCGTGGGTATGGAGATAAGACCAGGTAAGAATGTAGTGATTAGATATTACAAACTCAGTGTGCCGTGAGATGATAGTCATCACATTTTTTCTATGACCGCAATTGTGCCTTTCCATCACTCATTTTTTCCAAGTATCTGTTCAAGGGAAAAGCAAGACCCATAGTACAAAGTGCGCACCATCAGACTGCAGTCTCAACCACGTGATCCTCTACTCCCAGCACATGATGATTGAGACAGTCATAGTCGAGATGACCATGTTTGGCTTGAGGGTAGCACGCATGGATCGATCATCCAAACCGATGCTGATTTTGGGCTTGCCTCAGCCGCGCACGTCAGATTTAGGGGTGCGCCTACAATACGACACCGTATATATCGCGCTTGCTTTTGGCGGACTTGATGATCGGCATCCCACGATTAATACACACACCAACGTTGATGGAGCACCATTGCAGAAGAACCACTATGGCCATAGCGAATCTCACGAAGCAGCCTTGCGCGCCTGGATAGCGCTTTGGTAGGCTCCCAAGTCAACATTGCCAGCATCCCAAATAAGGACTGCCTGAACCGAGACTGCCTTGTCCTTTGTCTGCTGCACGTAGCCGATGACGTTGAGCCAGGTGCCAACATCCACTTCGGAATTTTTGGCGCGCTCCAGCACATGTTCAATATCTAGGTAGGCAATAACAGGGTCGGCAAGGACGGGATAGTTGTGTTTGAGGCGTAAGGTTGCTGTCTTCACAGTGTACTCGTCGATACTGCGTCGGTGTTAGCCACTGCGTGTTAGTCTCACAGGCACAATCTACCAGCCCAAGAAGCGGACTTTTGTGCCCGGCGCGCATGTCGGGAGGTCGCTGAGCAGCACAAGGCTGGAGGCAGGCGGAGCAGAAGACATGGTGGTTGAAGGCACGGAAGGCGGTGGAAACTAAGGCCGGGGTCCGTTGTGCACGTGCCAAGGTTAGTGCGAGCGACATCATACCCTCGTGCATTCAGGCCCTATTCATGACCAGCCAGGCAGCCCTCAAACACTTCAGCACCGCACCACCGATACTACAAACACGCACGAATACCACCCCCTTCGCGACCCCTCTAAAACTTTCTTCATCTTCCATACAGTACGTCCAAGCCGCACATCGCCCCGCAGCCCCGCCATCCCACTCTTTGATAGGCACCCGAAGCGCCTATCTGAGCCCACGAGAGCAGCGTGCGATAAGTCCAGAGCTGATCGAGACATCTAGAGCTACGAAAACATGAGTGGCTGGGGTCTGGGCTGGTTCGGCGGCGGCCAAGCGAAGAAAGAGGGCCCCAAGAAGGCCATCTTGCAGCTTCGCGGCCAGCTCGAGATGCTGAACAAGAGAGAGAAGCATCTGCAAAATCAAATGGACGAGCAGGATGCCTTGGCGCGAAAATACGTCTCTACCAACAAGCAAGGTACTTGCATTCCGTCCCCATTGCTCCCCCGGATAACGTTGCTGACAGGCATCACAGCTGCCAAATCCGCATTACGGCGAAAGAAGCAGTTTGAGCATTCGCTCGAGCAGACAAGCTCCCAGATAATGACTCTCGAGCAGCAAATCTACTCCATCGAGTCGGCGAATATCAACAAGGAGACGCTGGATGCCATGAAGAATGCTGGTGCCGCCATGAAGCAGATACATGCTGGCCTGACTATTGACAAGGTCGACGACGTCATGTACGTCATATTCAAAATCGCTCATTCTCAGAACCAGCTACTAACCGCGTGTTTAGGGAGGGCTTGCGCGAACAACACGCTATTGGCGAAGAAATCAGCGAAGCAATCACCTCGAGCATCGCCAACAACGGTATCGATGAGGACGAGCTGGACGAGGAACTGGCCGAACTACAACAAGAGAAGCTGGACGAGCAAATGCTCAATACTGGGAGTGTGCCCATTCACGACGCGCCCTCGAGCCAAAAGCTGCCACAGGCGCCCAACACGAATCCCAAGGCGCCACAGCGAGTCGAGGAAGACGACGAGGAAGAGGAGCTGCGGAAACTGCAGGCGGAGATGGCCATGTAAGCTGATATGGTCCACCAGACATGGACATCGCCAATGGGTAGTGGTGGTCTTTAGGCGTATGGCGATATGGTCAGAAGCCCAGGTTATAGGCTTCAACTTTTTTTTCTCTCCATTTGATTCCTCACTATTTCCCTTTTATGTCACTTGCGGCATCTAGTTGTTTCTTTGGATCTTCGTATCGAATGCACCCAGACTTTGTGTCTGGAGGCTGCACGTAGCGAATAATGGCAGGGAATAGAGAATATTAATACCTTGCAATCTCAGACGCATTTTAGCGTTCGTTTTCTTTGGTGACTTGTCTCTAGATTCATTTGACCATTTTTTTGGTAGCCAATGACCACTCAACTCGTCTTTTACCATAAATAAGCGGCGCATTACTCACTGATTCGACAATTTCCAGAACAAAAGATGGTCTACAAGTAGGTAACAACCGGTTGCACATGTACACACATAGGCCATAGTCTAAGGAGCAAGTGTAAAAGACAGGCTTTTTTTGATCATTCATACAGGCAGTAGTAGCCATAGCGCATGGTCGTCCCATTCTTTTCTTCTCCATTCCAAATTTCACTTTTGAAGGTTTACCCATGTCATACCATAGGGGGCAAGAAAGAAACCCCATCTACGCCCATCACCAAAGAGAAACTCCTGATTAACTCCCTCCAACCAAGCTGCGCTGTTGATGGGTATCGAGTACAGTTGTTTCGCTCCATCACGTGCTAAATGCCGATGGTAGTCCGATAGGTTCAAAATGCATATTGGCCTCTTTTTTTCTTTTCAAAGAACAACCGACACGACGCCGTTGCGCAAAAGAATAGAGTTCAGTCGACCAAAGGCTGAGGGGAAAAATTATACATGCCACCGCTTAATAGCTAAGACATTACAAGAAACAGAGCCCCTACTTCGTTTTTGCAGCTTCCTCGCTCGGCTCTGCCTTGGTACACTCTTCTTCTCGGGCCGGGCTATCTGTAGTCAACTCAGCTAACGGACGCCGCAACGGGGTGCCGTTTGGGACTGCTGGTGAACCGGGAACAGGAGTGATGGGCTCGACACTTGGGCGGTGTGAAGGAGCTGCGGGGGTTGCTGGGGTTGTAGTCGAGGGCGGCGCTGGGGCAGGCGGTGCTGGCGATGCACCGGTCATGTTGGGCGTAAACTTTTGAGGTTCGCTGTTCTCGCGCGGAAGTGCTGGCGACGCTGACTTGATTCCCGATAGAGGCTGTTCAGCTGGCTTTTGTTGTTGTTGTTGCTGCTGCTGCTGCTGCTGCTGGTGTTGAGTCAACGTATTGGCTGCGGCATCTGCGGCGATTGCAGCTGCGGTGCCAGCGGCAGTAGTTGGTACAGTGACGGGTGTGTTCTCTAGTTTAGTAGCAACGTTTCTCTTGACATGCTTATTGATACTCTCCACACCGCAAATGGATTCGAGCAACTTTCTTTCAGGTTCTGTCAACGATGCTTCGGGCACGGTTCTGTCTACGCACGCCCGGATAGCATTGTCAACCTTCTTTTGTTCATCAGGTCCTGGCCTCTTCTCCAAGTACACAAGACGATACGCTTCGAGCTGGCGAATGAGGTCTGGATGTACGCCAATGGGGTACCGACCGGAAGGATGTGGAGCTGAGCCCTCGTTTGATGAACCCTGATGTGCGGGAGCTTGGGTTGGCGGTGGACCGTAAGGTAAAGCATTACGTTGAGCGGGTGATGCAGTAGGCGCATTGACTTGCTGGCTGACTGCAGGGTATTGTGGATACGGACAAGGTGGCGCTGGGCCATATGGACTGGCGCCAGCAGTAGCGTATGGCCCGCCATAAGGGTTTGGTGCTGAGGGCCCACTGTATGGTGATTGCTGTGGTGCGGCCGTGGGAAACAGGACGCCATACTGCCCACTTGACCCAGCTGCCGAGCTGGGGGTTGGCGTCTGCGTATTGGGTGGCGGGTAGGGCCGTGGAGGGTTTGCAGCTGGTGGGCTGGCCCCTGTGTTGCCACCGGCCCAAGGGGATGCATATGGTGAAGGGTGAGGCGCATTTTGTGACCCGTTGGAAGCAGAAGCATTGCCTTCACTGCGAGCCATGCTAGGAGGAAGACGAGGCTGCGCAAGGCTCGGGGGTAGTCTTGGTGGGGCTTGCGGCATGGCATGGGGCATGCCGGGATGATATGGATATCCAGGCTGGGGATAGGGCTGATACCCGTTGGGAGGCGGCTGATAGTATTGTGGTCGTGGTGCGTGATTGAGTGGAGGACTAGCCTGTCTCCTCCTACGCTCCTTCTCGATCGAGACCTCGGGATTGATTCGCCAGAGGTATCCCTTGCCTTCTTTGTCCCCCTTCATGAAGGCATCGTGCTGGCCTAAGTTGTGACGCACGCTAGATTGCCAGCCGCTCGTAGTCGTCTTGAACTTGTACCAGGGATACTTGCGCTCAATGTAGGTGTAGATGGACTGCAGATTCATCTGACCGGTAGGGGAGGATGAGATGGCTTCGTGAATAAGAACTACGTAGTTTGCAGTGGGACGTTGTAACTGCTCCTCTGTGTAATCTTCGATACGCATCTCGGGCGAAGGGGTCCGTGGTGGTCTCATCGGCTTGGCTTGTTTCTGGAGCCCAGACAAAGTACCATCACCGTGCTCGGTAGACTCCACAACACCATCATCTTCTCCGTCACCAGCATTCGACTCTTTGCGCTTGGGCGCCTTTGGCTTAATTGTCGGTATGGGTATATCGGCGGGATCAATGCCAGCTGCCCTCGCTCTCTCAATGTCCTTGGCCTGCTTGATGAGCTGCGATCGCTGACGCTTCGACATGATGCCGTCTTTGGGCGGTCTGCCAGGACCCTTGCGCTTTTCAACGACGTGACCAATGAGGTTTCGGGGCAAGTTGTGCTGTATGGCCATTTCTTCTGTGATGAGACCATCTATGTCGCCAGCTTCGAGTTCGCCTTCGTGTGGTTTGCGCAACAAAGGCGGGCTATCGTTTGGCGGAGGCTTGCTTGGCTGCTCAGTCTTGGTGGCCACGGGAATGTCTTTAACAGACTCTTCGGCGGGTGCCTCATCCTTGACAGTCGTCTTTGCAGGAGTCTTGGCCGGCGCTTTGCCCTTCTCCTTTGGCTCCTTTGGCTCCTTGGGTTCCTTTGGCTCTTTAGTCTCCTTGGACGGAATCGACTCCTTGTCCTTCATATCCTTTTGCTCTTTCGGTTCCTTGCGCTCTTTCTGCGCTTTGGGCTCCTTGGCAGACTCACGAGCAGACTCTTTAGCCTTGCCTGGATCCTTGACTTTGATCTTAACCTTCTTTGCTGGGGGCTCTTCGGGAGTGAGTTCACGGTGCTGGGGTTTCCTCTTGTGCGCCTTTTTGCTTTCTTTTGAGGTAGATGCTGGCGGTAGGTTCTTGATTTTGAGTTTAAGGCTAGTCTTCTGGCGAGGCTTTGGAAGCGGCTCTTCGTAGTCATCCATTTCCTCGTCGGCCAATCCATCGTCATCGTCACTGTCGCTCACAGGGTGGTGGTAATAGACGTGGCGCGGGTTGACGCTCTGTTGGTCTTCGCTCTCAGAACTGATGTGTTCGTCGCTTTCCAGCTGACCATTGCCATTCTCGAAGGAAAAGCTCATAGGACGCGAGCCCGATTCTTGGCGATGTCGCTGCTGCTCGGTAAGTGCAACGTCGGGTAGATAGAAGTGGATGTTGACAGCGCCTATGAGCAGGTGATCGCCGTGATCCAGGGGAACGGTTTCGCCCTTTGGATAGAAATCGCCCTCATGGTGCAGGCCGTTGTTGCCCAAGACGTGTATGCAGAAGTGGCCTGCATCAAAGTCGAAGAAGATCTTGGCGTGCTCGCGCGATATGCCCTTGGGCCCCAGAGAGCCGGTCTTGGCCATGATTTGCTGGGGATGTATGGGCACGAAGGGACAGTCGTTGGGATCTTCGGGCACGTGGCCGTCGAACTGGGCAGGCACCTCGGGAAAGGTCTGCATGAGCATGTTCTGGGGGGCGCGCTCGGCGGGATTCTCTTCAGCAGCTTCGCCGGCCGGATGGGAGTTTGAGCTGAGAGAGTGGGAAGCATTGCTCTGGCGGCGCTGCTGGAACTCCATTGGCATGGACTCGATGGGTACATTGACGATGCCACCTTTTTCGGAGATGACGCTGCGAGCGCCACGACGGTCGCGCTTCTTCTTCTTGCGGTCCTTTTTCCCATTGAGGTACTCCTCTGCGGCTTTGGTGTGGCCCTTGGCATGTAGCGCTTCAGCTTTGATAAGGCGCTTCATGTCGCGGTGGGCGAGGTGGATGTTGCGCCCGAGCGTGATCTGGTAGGTATGCATGTAGTAGGAGCCGTCGTCGAAGCGCAGGCGCGCAAAAGCCGTGAGGCGCTCATTTGTAGTTGGGGGCATGAAGGGGTCCATGGCAGGGAAGGCAGAGGCAGCGGCGGCGACATCCATGGGCAGCGGGGCGGTAGCGGCGGTGATCGTGGCGGCCATATCGCCGTTCATGTCGCCGTTCATGTCGGCAGACTGGGCGAGGTTGATTGGGTCCGCAAGAGGCGAGATTTGGGGATGGCTGGGGGTGTTGACCGTGTTCATGTTGTCCATGGTGTCCATGGGGCCGGGCTGGGCAGGCGCATCCTCTGCGCTGGGGGCAGGCAGGGTTGGCGCAGCATTGGTGGTGGTAGTAGTGGAAGCCATGTTGGGAGCGCGTTGGTGGTTGATGGACGGGTGGCCGGGGGCGGGGGAGTCATCTTGGGCGACGACATAGTGGAGCTGCTCGCTAGATGGGGCTACGGCCATGCTGCTGCCGCCATGTTCGGAGGGAGCTGGACGGGGGTTGGGTGTCGTGGCTACTGTGGTGGCTATCGGGTGCTGTGAATGAGCGTGGGCGTGGGCGAGGGTGAGGTGAGGTTTTGGGCCGGGGGGTCGTGGATGGCGCCCTCTGCACACGGACGCGGTTTAGCGGCGCGCTTGTTTTTTCTCTTGATCTAGCAGGCCGTGGGCGAATATCGCGCAACACGTATACAAGAGAGACAGCAGGCAAAAGGCCGGAGTCGAGCTGTCGCAAACAGGCTGGTGTTGTCGGAGAGAGGCTTGCGCCGGGCCTAATCCTGCTGCACGTGCCTTGGCCGCAGAACCATCGTACTTTCTTAGTATAGTAGGACTAGTCGGTCCCGCCTCGTCCAGCCAGGCGCCCACAATCATCATCAATCACATCAAAGCACTGCACAACACAACACAACACAAGACTACACTACACTACACTACATATCACTAAATGACACGACAATACACGGAAAATCGCTCCATGGCTCCCAAAAAGAAAGCCCTGCCCGCCGCATCCACCAAGTCTGCCCCATCACCCCAGCCCGCCCACATACTGCCCAATTGGCCTACCTTCACCCCTCTCGTCCCAGAAGCAGACCTAGCGCTGCAACAAATCCTCCCCAATCAAATAATCACCATTTCCAATTTCTGGCCAGCGGCGCTATGCAAGACCTATGTATCCTTTTTATCTTCGTTGCCGCTGACTACCACTCCTGGGAAGCCCAAAAAGGGCAATGCAGTGCGAGTCAATGATCGCTTCCAGATTGACGACCCTGCCTTTGCTGAGAGGCTGTGGAGTCAGACGGCACTGAAGAATCTTGTCACGGGCGCGTTGGGCTTGGATGAGAAGCAGCGGCACCATCTGTGGGGCGGCGACGTCGTTGGTCTCAATCCCAACATCCGCATCTACCGCTACACCAAAGGCCAGTTCTTTGACCAGCATTGTACGTCGTTTCTACTTCCTCGCTTGTCAACTAGCCCTACCTACTCTAGTCAACGCCAACTGCTGCATGCCACTAACTGGCCCAGATGATGATTCAAACAACGTCACCATTCCTGGCTCGCCACCAGTCCAAGCACGAACTACTTGGACCTTGCTGCTTTACCTCACTTCTCCTGCAACCGGATGCATTGGTGGAGAAACTGTCTTTTACCCAGACCCACCCAAGACCAAGACCAAGACCAGAGGCCCGCCACCCGAGCCGCTGCAAGTGGACCTTCAAGTCGGCCTCGCCCTTTTACACCGCCATGGCCCAGATTGTATGCTGCATGAGGGGCGCCAAGTTGTCGACGGCGAGAAATGGGTAATCAGAAGCGACCTATGCGTCAAACGCTGATGAGGCCGATCCCTTCAACCAAGTTTCGATTCAGAACCCCGACTGCCTGCTTCAACAAGCCCCTTTTCTTGCTGCCTAGTTCCTATTCAAGATCGCAACACCCACGCTGGAACGCCTAGGTGCATGTATCGTTGCACTTATTATCGAACGGCATCACGATGTTGCAGATTTATCATGTGCTTGACAGTCACTGATGGCACCTTATAACTACCTTGACGTTTTGTAAGCTGGTTGATATGTTGAACTTGTTAAATCACCCAAGTACCGCAAGGCCCCAAGCATATTCTCCGACGGTGGCTTTGTCACTCATCAAATATCATACAAACTGAGGCTTGAACAGGAAACAAGACCAACTGAACCATGTCTCTTTCGAAGAGGTTACTTACACACAACAGTGTATTCTGTTCTCTCTATAGACCTTAACCTCTTAGGCCTATCTTGGTTCACGCGCGACGTCTGCCTTCATCTGTCCAATGCCATCACTCCCAGATTGTGTACCGCACTTCCTCTATATTCATGGAACATCCAGAAGTGGAGCACGCTTGGTTTTCCGCCCCTTGGCTTTCATCCGTTGATTCGTGGTGCATGCCACAAACAGAATGATACCAGCCGCGATGAGGAGAAATTCGCGCTGACTTGACTGTAGTCACATTTTCCTTGTTGTCCAATACCTTGACATCCCAACTAGATTCCACGTCCCGTTGACAGTGGCGACCTGGCTCATTGCTGGAATGCTTACCATTGTTGTAATGGCGGCATGAACCACATACCTACCCCGCCGGTGCCTTGTCCCGGTATTTTCATGCAAGTGCCGTTTGGGATAATCTGTTGTCGCGTGCTTCAAGCGCTGTGGATTCCGCACGTTCCGAGTGAGACTCTCGTGGTCCTTTGAGAGAAGACATGCGCCATCCTATTTGAAAGATCTTGTGTTTGAGCGGAACAACTTACCAATGAAAAAGTTCATGGACGGACTACATATCTACTTCCTGTGTGCTTGCTTCATTCAGGTTGGTTGCTTCATCCATCACTCATGACTGCGCTGGAAAGCTCTGTAGCCAACTTGTATCCTTCTTGTCAAATGACTAATTCATCGTATGAACAAAGTTTGCGGTATCAATCATGTTAGTTACTTGCGATATCAGTTCGTGGCCAACAGTGTGAACTTGTAAGCCATCGTTGTACCATGACTGCTTCTCACACTGGAATGACTGTTTTGCTGTAAACCAGACTGGATCCTTATTCCATATGTATCTTAATAGAAGTGCTTCTAAAAAATCGTTAAGTTTACTACGATACGCGCAAAACTAACGCTATTTTCTATCACGAGGTAGCAATAAGACATGTACCTCGCACATACTCTATCCAGCAAGTTTGGCCAACTGCATAATTCATAGAATTTGTTAGTAGCATCTTACCCCTTCTTTGCTTCTGCACCATCGGAGTCTTTCTAGAATTCGATTGGACTGGCACGAGAGCGGGAATAACATGCAAACAATAACATGAATGCATGTACCCGCGCCAAAGCATAACGCCTGCTCTAACGGACCCTATCAAGGTGCGCCACCATGTTGCACGGCTTTTGTGAGACACACATAGCCTTGCGCTCGTGCGCGCTGAATGATTCCGTTCAAATACCAATACGTGCTGCCCCTATGGAGCATTCTCAATCACCACTTCTTTTCTTCTTTTTTTGACCAAACTCACCATGTTGGAAAAAGGACTCGCACGCACCCCAGTGCATGAGAACACAACAGACACCCCAGAGTAGGGATAGAAGAAGGGTTCCGCGTTTGGACGCTCGGGGAAAACATACCCCGGAGGCTATCCCATGCTGGCCGAACGCATCGCTTTGAAACCACAGACGGCTATCTATCGCAGATTCAACGCTCTAAATTTTCGGCGTATACTGTATCTTCAAGCCGAGCTCTGTATCCTAGAAAACCATCTGTGGAGGATAGAGAAAGCAGAGGACGAAAGATAAGAGAGACAAAAAACGTCTTTCAGCTCCGTAGTCGACTGCGAGCGCATGCTCGAAGCAAAGAATGGCGACGGGAAGCCGCATTTGGAACTTCTCTGGAGAATTGATGAGAAACTGAGCCAGTACAGTGAGTTATAATGTCACCAGCAATTCGAATCAAGGGCAACATAACTAAAACTGTTGAATAGGCTCTGTAGCTAGCTAGCATAAGCGTGAACCGGGTACAAACAGCAAGGTACGAAGCACGTGCGCGCTGGGCTAAAGAGGGTTTGCATGAATGCAGAAGGGTTGCCAAAAGACAGGTGTATATTCAAAAATTCTTGTTCTTATTCTTGCATATCTACGTGCATACAAGGTTCTCTTCTTGTGCTCTCTGCTATGTGTGGGGTAGAGCTTCCGAGCTATTCGATCGCTGTCACCTTACTTATACGGACAAAAACGGTATAATTGTAGATGAAGGGCTTCTACAAGTTTCAACCTTATCCCAGATTCCAGCACTGCAGAAATTCGACCTCACCGACATCCAACACTTCCTCGGCAGCAAGATAATACAGCCAAACTTGCTTGAGGGTATTGACGCATTCCCTTGGGACTCTTACAAACACCCCGAGGACCATGCAACAGACCTGGTTGGAGTATACCCTCGCCAAAAAGCTGATAGTTTTTCTCGCTGGATTGCAGAGAAGTCGGTACGTCTGTTCGCCCGTGGAATCGGCCGTCTAACAAAAGGCAGTCCAAGCCTAGGTCACAAAGTGTATTATGACTCAGTGGTCCTGAAAATCACGTCTTGGATCACGTGTACTCTGGCATCGCTGCTGCCCATTGCCTCGATTTTGGTCCTGTTAAATGTGCAATCACTCAAGGCTGGGCTTTGGATCATTGCTGTGTTCAACCTCTTGATGATCGTGTGTTTGAGGACGTTTACAGAGGCGAGGAAGTCAGAAACATTTGCTATTACTGCTGCGTAAGTGAACCCTTCACAAATATGTTTCTCAACCTGTGCTGACGCTTGTAGTTTTGCTGCTGTTCAGGTGGTGTTCGTAGGAACCGATCGTAACCCGGGTACCCGATGAGCATTTATCGTTTGGTGGCGGTGCTCAAGTGTTGTCTTTCGGGGTATTACTGACCATCTCTCGAGACTTCTATATATGTTTATGTCCGTACGTAATAAGGTTACAGCGATCGAATAGCTCGGAAGCTCTACCCCACACATAGCAGAGAGCACAAGAAGAGAACCTTGTATGCACGTAGATATGCAAGAATAAGAACAAGAATTTTTGAATATACACCTGTCTTTTGGCAACCCTTCTGCATTCATGCAAACCCTCTTTAGCCCAGCGCGCACGTGCTTCGTACCTTGCTGTTTGTACCCGGTTCACGCTTATGCTAGCTAGCTACAGAGCCTATTCAACAGTTTATGTATTTGGACCATGTTAGGCGTTGCCTCAGATGGAAATTGTTATGTTCTCAGAAATCAACATTGGCAGAGGAATATTACTGTTCAATTCAGTGCCAACATTTGACATAGCACTTGCGATATATTACTGCGAATGACAGGGCACCCCATTCAATAGACCCGATATTTTCACGTTTGATGCTTTCATGCCGAGGGGCTAATTATGCTCCGCCTCCACGACTTCCTCCATTCCTATTACGCGAACATTTCGCATACACTCCGTGTCAGGATGGTGGTTAAGTTGCACAGCAGCCATGTCACATATCCTGCTGGTGTTATAGGTCGAAATGTCCAGTTCATTGCAATGAAACATATCAACTCCTTTGGTCAACGAATCTGGAAGGTGAGCACGGCTGCGTTTCCACAACCGCACTGGCCTCGAGCAATTCCATGTCAGACCATAGCTACACCAACCGTATACTTGTACTCTTTACCCCGATCTGGCGCTTGGAAGTCTGACTCATTACTTTCACCCCAGCATATCCCAAGAACAACCCCGCAATCTGGCCAGCTGGCCATAGCTTGCTCAGACACGCTGGGCACGTCAAGCTTAGTTGCTGTGATTAGATTGGTCCGCTCTTCGTCTATCTTATATCTTCCTGAGAATTTCTTCGTCTCGGCAGACGATGCTTTCTCGGCATAACTTGTATCTCAGCGCCAGACTGGCGGTTTTGGGCGCGGTGGCGGCTAGTGACTCTAGGGTTAATTCCCATTCTTGGGAAAACGTCCTTCACCCAGGCTTTCCCAGCCATTCTCCATGTCTTTGCTCGTCTTGGTATTGGCCTACAGGACCGAATTGGCAATCACAATCCACGTGTCTATCATACATGATGATGTCCCAGGGGCTAGTGACTGCTTTCATTGGATAAAAAAGGTTCGCGGAGTAATGCTCTAGCCAAGTGTTGGAAATCACCTCGGCTGTGACCATCTTAATGATAGTATAAGTGTAGGGGAGCGCATGCTCCAAATTTCCCCCTGGCAGATCTTTGTGGTTGATCTCACTCTCTGGCCATCGATCCAGTCTGACGATCCACTCTACACGCCATGAGTAACGAGGCAGAAGAAAAAGTCGATGCAGTCCTCAAGGAGAGCTTGACTCCACCTGCAGCCGGCAGTAATAGTGGTGACTGCATCTCTAACGAGATTGAGGGAAAGAAGCTAGTCTGCAAGGTGGACTGGAGGCTCCTACCCATATTAGGGGCTCTATACTCCATTGCGCTCATCGATCGTACAAATGTAAGTGGAAGAGTTCGTCAGGCACCAAACGCTCTTATGAAACATTTCTAACAGAACTCTTAGATTTCGAATGCTCGAGTCGCAGGCATGGGACGGGACCTTTGTCTCGATATTGGGGACCGATATACAATTGTGCTGGTCATGTTCTTCCCCTCGTACTTCCTCCCTGAACTACCTTCGAACATTGTGCTGCGTAAAGTGGGAAGTGCGAATTGGCTGTCTTTTATCGCAGTGTCTTGGGGCGCTGTGATGATTGGCCAAGCCTTTGTGAAGAGCTGGATCTCACTTACTATGTGTCGTGTTCTGTTGGGAGCCTTCGAGGCTGGATTTTTCCCCGGTTGCGTTTATCTCATTACGTGTTGGTACCGCCGCTATGAAACGCAGAAAAGGTAAAGCAAGCCCTTTGACGATGACAAGACTCGATGTAGAGCTTACCGATCTTTCAGGTTAGGCTTGTTCTACCTCTTCTCAGTTGGTATCGGTGGCCTGGCAAGTATTCTGGCCTATGGCTTGATGCAGATAGAAGGCCTTTCAGGAGTCCGCGGGTAAGCAGATCACAACCATAACCCCCAACTGCTACTTGAGAATAAGTGTACTGACATTTTGCACAGCTGGCAATGGATCTTCATAGTGGAGGGACTGATTACAGTCGTCGTGGCCGTCGCAGCCTGGTTCATCATCCTGGATTTCCCTGACAAGGCTGAGAAGAAGGGTTTTCTTACTTCTGCCGAGGCAGCCGTGATCATGCAACGCATTCAAGACAACCGCGGCAACTCTATCGATGATCCACTGACCTGGGCAACATTCGGACTGCATGTTAAGGATGTCAAGTTGTGGGGATACGCCACGCTCTTCATGAGTACTACGATGCCTGCATACGCTTTCAGCTACTTCCTCCCTGTTATCCTGCTCGGCATGGATTACACTGCGGGACAAGCCAACGCCCTCACCGCTCCACCCAGTCTCGTTGCCATGATCGGAGCCTTTGGTTTTGCATGGTTAGGTGATAAGTACCGGGTTCGCGCTCCCATCATCGCAGCACAATCTATCATTACTATCGTCGGGCTTATGATTGTTGCTTACGCCAAAAACAACGGGGCAAGATATTTTGGCACATTCCTTGGCGTTTGCGGATGCCAGGGCAATGTACCTGCTATCCTTGCCTACCAAAGCAACAACATCCGCGGCCAAAGTAAGAGATCGGTTGGCAGCGCGCTGCAGATTGGATTCGGAGCCATTGGTGGCATCATTGCGTCGACCGTCTTCACGCAAAAGGAAGCTCCAAGATGTCTCACGGGACTTTGGGTTACTGCTGCTTTGCAATTTTACATTTTGGGTGTCCTAATATGCTTTACACTGTATTTCCGGAAGCAGAATGCGGTGGTTGAGAAGCAGAGGGCGAACGGGGAGCCCCTGGCTGAGAGGGAAGGACAGGTGGGGTTCAAGTACACCCTCTAAGGCGTAGAAATGTCTTGTTGTGTATGATAAATTCTGTTTTGCAATACCGTCAGCGAGTAGTGCAAAGTAATAATATGCATAGTGTGCAATGTCTGCTGGACTCCGCTTGGATCTTGCGCCTTCCCTCTATGGTTAAGCGTGACACGATTACGTTTTCTGCCCAACCACTACGTGTCGCAGGTTGGACCCATGTCCGCTTGTCTCAGCCTCACTCGTGATAGCAGCACCTCAGTCAGCAACGCCATGTGCCTCAGCTTGGCTCCCTAGCCCTGCTCGAGGCATAATTACTTCTTTTTCGCACTTGTACAGTCTTGCCAACCTAGCTTCGCTCGCAACCCATTCACTCGCAAACATACGCACTTAGTAGTTAATCGTAGTCGCTAATCGTCAACACCCTAACTCCGAGTCCTGCTCGGCGCTTTTATACGCATATACGCATATACGCACATACGACCACGCGCGCAGGCGCGACACAGCTCCAAAAACCACACGCCTTCTATACCCCATCTATACTCCATCTCAACGTCTCCCACTCTATACCACGACCATGGGCTCAAAACACTACTTACACGTCGCCCACCAAATTCCTTCGAACATGCACCCAACCGAAGTCATCGCTACCCTCCACGACCACGAGACAGCCCTCACACTGCAAGCACTCACTTGCGGCTACACAAAAGCGCCCTCGACCTCGCCTTCAACCCTTAAAGACACTTACTGGTACCCGCCAGACCAGTACCCCGTCTCCACCTACAACGTCACAGAATGCATAACATGGTTCCCTGGTATCGGCGAGCTAGGCAAAAAATATATTACCTTCCCAAGTTGTTTTCAAGATACGCGGCAAGGACTCAAGACGAGAGCGGATGCCGCTGCCGGTGTGACTGTGCGTGCTGAGTTCCGGGTGGTGGAGAATGGAGAGGCGGGGAGCGAGGTCGAGGGCGAAGGTATGGGTGTCGGCGACGCCAAGTGGGTCCTTGTTGAGGACGTAGAGGTTACATGTGCGTGGTATCTCATGCCATTTGTCAAGGGCAAAATGGAGCTCGCGCACCGCGATGTGTGCCGCAAAATCATTGATAGGGTCGAACATAAGAAGCGAAGTTTAATGACGGCGGTCCAAAGACAGGACAGTAAGGCCGACGGAACCGAGGATCTGAATACTGGCTTTGCTCAGGAGATTAGAGAGCATTACAAAAAGCCACAGCCCGTGCAGTTTGGGCAGACACATCAGGTCGTCGAGGCAAATGCAGTCGATACACAGAGAACGGCGATACCTGATGCGGATCTGCCGGACAAAATTACGTATAGGTGAATCAATCACAGTTTTTCTGTGTATTCAACAGTACCTTTTTGATATCATGAACCGTACAATACTTTCCAGCTAACAACGCTTTGGATTAAGTCACATGTTGCTTATAGTGGGCTACTTTTACATACTTTTGATGACGATTATGTACATTAGCCTACATGTTCACCAGTCACGATCGGATATCATGATTAGGGAGTAGCCATGCATTACGTTATGCAGTTGAGGAATAAACAAAGAAAGACTGCCCGTTGTCGAAATCAAGTATAGAGCACGGCCAAGACTTCGGAAACAAAGCATCGCAACGAACGACGATCATAGCACGGACGTTGGCAACAGCTCATAGTACCAGAAAGTCTTCAACTGTCCTACTGTACATGTTCACTTGGTGGCCGGTCTCTGTTAGCTTACTGAGAATAGCACACTTACATACATCGTGCATTTACTGTGCGTTGCTGCACCTAGATAAATAAGAAATATGTCAATATCTTGACGTACCTTGGTCCAAGTCTTGACTTTGCTTATTGAAGAGACATGTGCGGTCTAAGAAATTAATATAAAGTCGTGCTTTTGGAAGCCTCTTATGTTATTCATCTTCCTACAATCATCCATTCACCATCATTTTCTATTATCTTCTATTATCTTCTATCATCCTCCATCATCTTCCACCCTCTACTACCGATCCAAAATGAGAGCTTCGTGGATTCTATTCGCCTCTACGCTGTGCACCAGTGCCTATGCCCAAGGCTTCCAACAAGCATCAGGCTCTGCCCAGCAAGTACTTGGCTCCCTCGACGTATCCGGCAACTCGTACAAATGCGAGAATGGTGAGTAGTCTCACGGCTTTTTTTTGGAAACATGTCAACATTAACATGTCCAATTAGGTGCCAAACCCACCCCCAACTGTGTCCACCCGTCGGAGAAACCGACTTGCGCCTGTACCTGCAGCAATGGCATCACCTTCAACCAGTCACTCTCGCCCAACTCTCCGACCTGCCCATCCGACGAAGTCTGCCAAAAAGCCAAAGAAGAATGCCTTTTGCGTGAGCAGCAATTGAGCGCTCAACACACTGAAGCACAGCAACAAGCGGCAGCCGAACTCAACAAGGTCAAACAGGATCACTTGCTACGCGAGCAGGAGCTCCTTAAGAAAGAGCAGCAGCTGACTGAAGAAGTCAACACACTGCGAAACCCACCCTGGAAATACATTGGTTGCTATACTGATGGCAACATCAGGCTGCTTCGAGATGACTACAAAAAGGAGAACAACATGACCCGTGACATGTGCGCGGCATTCTGTAAGGACTACAAGTACTATGGTGTCGAATACTCTATCGAATGCTTCTGTGGCAATTCGTTCAGGACCACGACCGAAAACGTCCCCGAGAAAAAGTGCGACATGAAGTGTGCGGGAGATAACCTTACTTGTGGAAGCTCGTTCAAGATGAATATCTTTGAGAAAGTGCATTAAACTTCATAGATATTGTAAGCGGGATCGGGGCTTTATCGTCTGCAACGCGAGGAATCTGGTCTATCAGGAGGAGATAGAATAGAGTTTCAAGGCTAGTCTACGAAAGTAATCAGCTTAACTTAGTAGATAGTGATTGGTGCATGGGGCACGGTGTTAGTAGTACTTGGTAGTAATTAAATTGATTTGGAGGGAATAGGCTTGACCTTGATACCGGCAATCATGGTACCATACTACACAGTTATGCACCATGTTTTCCATTAAGAACGTGAGAAGACCGTGTTGTGTTAAAGTTTTATCGTTTCATGTACAATATGAACTTTGATTGGGAAGAGTTACGATTTGAGTGACTTTGAACGAAGGCGGATCCTGAAGGATTTTCAAGGTTTCGAACAGGAAAACATATCTAGACGCGTCATAGTGATTGGTTCTATTCGACACAGTTTCTTGGGCATCTTGCAGCTTTAGCCCTGGGTTTTGTCACATATAGTCTCTGATCTACCTCGTTCGGGTATGTAAAGATAGCGAAGCATTCAGTGCTGGAGAAGGCCTTTGAAATATACTTCTAGATGTTATTCACTCTAATATACTTAGGCAACATTCAGAGCAGCTACCATACATGGGCAAATCGTTTTTTTTGTCACGAGATGCTAGGAGCACAAGTCCAAAAGCTTTGGGAAGCGTTGGTGAATTGCTACATACACTATCTGTGAAGACTCAAGACGTTGCGTAAGGAAACAGAACAGAAATTCGTCAACAGAATATATCATGGGTGGCTAGCGTACGTGTAATTCCTCGGTAGCACTCAGCCAATCAGCAGTAGAATCCAGGTGTTACGGCAACCCAGCGGTTACCGTGTCATTTTTGGAAAACAGGTTAGGCAGAAGTTAGCGTACCAAAGTCAATTCCAGTCAATCAAACAGAGGTTGTCAACAGTAAGATTTCCTCTGATTGGTAGAACTAAAGTTTGGTACGCTAACTTCTGCTTAATATGTTTTCCAAAAAAACGATTTGCCCATGTATGGATGGGATGCGGCGCCTTTTAGCATCAAATTGGACCTTTAGATAGTTGGCACTAAGACTGCATTATTAGAGGCTTATGCTTCTAATGATATGAATTACCTCGGGCTTGCTTTGAAGGAGAGACTCAAGATGGTCTAGACAAGTGTCGTTTGACGTCGCGTTATCCCTTGTGTGCCGGTCAACTCCAGACTGTATTCCATATTCCTCAAGGGTTCTAAGTAGCAGGTGTGCTTGCTACTGTCCGGAGTGACTGTAGCAACATTCCGGTAGCAGGCATGGTCATTGCGTGAGCATGGTCAGATAATGAGCCACCCCACCAAAATGCGCGCCCACCAAAAAACGAAGCTTTTAAGCCCTATAAAAAAGCTAATATCGCGAGATTTCTTGGTGGAGTAGTAACATCATAATATATTTGATGGCTGTCTACTTATATTTACTCGGAAGATTGATTTTGCGGCCGCGCGTGGTGGTTTTGGTGGAGGGCTCGGATGGCTGCGGTGCAGACGCACCACCACTCTGATCATCCGCAATACCACGACGCTTAGCTATTCTTGATATTTGACTTCATGAAGCTTTTCTTTTGCCTTTATTCCCTCCATCATGAAGTTTTTTTGGTGTTGCAGCAACGCGTTCTTGTTGTTTTTGAGCCCGTGCAGCCGCGAGTTGCGCAGCCTTCGCCTCCCGCTCCTTTGCTCGTGCCTCCCGTGCCAACTGTCGGGATTCTTTTGCTTCTGCTGCAATCTTTTTTTGTAGGCAGTAGCAGCAGCTTTGATCTCTTTTTGCTCTTGTTTTCGGGGTTTTTCTGCCTTGGCTTCTTGGTGTTTTGCGTGTTCACGAGCCAGAGCTTCTTGTACTGACCGAGGACTCCACACCACCGCCAAACTTTGATACTCTTGGTGCTGCTGAAGATCTAGAACTGGATTATGCTTTTTCTTCTGTTTTTTGGCGTTTGTTTCACTGCGTAACTCCTCGTTTTCATGGTGGAGTAGCTCATTTCTGACCTGAAGTGAATGGAGTGCCTGTTAGCTCTTTGGCTTCAACTGTTGACTTATCCGGGACAGCAGCGTCGTATGACTTAGACAGCTGTCTCGAAGTACTCCCATATCCATGCTCGCCAACTTCTATATCCGCGTCCCGTTGTGGTGTTGAGATTTTGAAGCGTTGGAGTACAACGTCCGGATCAAGTGGATGAATTACAGTAGCTGCAAAGCTGCTTATAATATTCTTAAATATGAAAGTCGATGTATATGCCGCCCAAAATGAGCTTATAAAGTCACTTTTTTGCACGCGCAGCAACCCCTAGCAGCGGTGGAGGAAGTCAGATAGTTCGTTCGAGTAAGCTGTCGACAGAGGAGAATACAACACCACGTCGAGTGGCTGAAGGCTGTGAGTCGCATGGGGGAGGGGGGGGGGGGGGGGGGGGGAAAGATCGCAATCAGGATTCGATGGGAGTCACAGTAATCGATGAAGGATGGAGTAACGTGACTTCCATGGCCGTCGAGCAGAAGAAGTCTGTAGTCTTGTTTTGCTTTCTCCTTTGTCTTCCGGTCAAACACCTGTTCAACCCAAGCCTTTGCTAGCTCATTGTTACTCCAGCCAGACTCAGTTGTAGAGCAAAAAATCTGGTGTTTATCCACCTCCAAGTCCTGTATCCATCGCTCGCGAAGACCGACATTTCCTTTGAAGATAATCATAGGATCAATCCAGCTCCCATCAGCACAAACACAAGCCAAAACTATTATACACTCTCTACTACCATCTTTCAAGGCTGCTGTAACTTTCTTTTGGTCCCAAAGTTGTTTTGAAAACACTCTTTTTGACCTTTCTGCAACCCCAAGAAAGAACCCCTTCTCATCGATATTATAGATATTGTGCGGCTCTATATTATACTGAGAGATCTTGTCACGAAGGAGTTCGAAATTCGATCGGTAACTATCGATATTATCAGCTTGCTGACGCTCTTGATCAATCCCAGTCACGAATTTGGTGGTGAGATGATCGCGGTGTCGACGAAGAAATCGGGAAATCCAGCTGTCCGAAGGCTCCCATTCTGCAATAACTGAAACGTAGTTTTTAATTATAGATCTAATAGATGGAAGAGCACGTTTATTTAAGTCCTGTATGTATTTTATAAGCTCGGATTCTTGTAGTGGAGTGAGTAGTTGGCGTTGGTGTGTCGGGTCGTCACGCGACTGAGTTTTGTTTTGGTGTCTCCGCGCCAAAGTATTGCGGTCAACACCAAATATTTTGCAGCTTCACGATATGAGATTTGTCCTTCTGTACCTTGCGAATCTATTTCTGCAATCGCTTTTGAAATCGGATCCGTGGTGGTGGAGTTATGTGGTGTTGAAGAGAATGGATTACTATGCTACTTTTGGTGGGGTGGCTCATTGTCTGACCATGTTCACGCATTGACCATGCCCGATAGCAATAACGTAGTTCACAAGCGAGCGGCCCACCCAAGTGAGCGGCCCACGCCCCACCAGCGCGACAACTTCCACCCATTATGACGCACTTCTATCCCAGTTAATAAACTATTATAATAGACTAAATTAATCGTCAGAATCGCCGCTATCATTTGAACTATCTATCTCAACTGCGCAGTTACGAGCGTTGTGTCCAGTCTGCTTGCAACGCCCGCACCGCCTCTCTCCTCGCACCCTCTTCGACGCACTCTCACCGTCGCCACGGCTGCTACCCGCCTGTTCAGCTAGTACTTCTTGTACCTCGCTAACGGTGAGAGTCTCTTCTGTCCGTACGTATCGCCGCTTACGGCTCTTACACTTGGTTGCTGTATCTAGAGCCGCTTCAAGGCTACCTACTTTCTCGCGTAGTAACACCATCTCATGTGCTATCTGCTGAGCCCCTTTACTTAACTGCGCAACCTTCTCATCAAGAGAACTTGCAGGAGACCCAGGCGGATTTCTTACTCTCTGTCGAATGAGAGTACTTTGAGCCTCAATTTCGTGCGCGTTGTGCGGCGTCTGCGCCTCCCAGGTGTCTGCCCGTCGCGGTGACTGTTTTGGCGTCTGCACCACGACGTCAAGTTTTCATAGCACAGTCTGTGGGTTATGTGGGACTATACCAGCGCCTCTAAAGCCAGCTTGAATATTCTCCTTCGTAATAAACTGCTCAAAAGCAGCCTTATGGCTGGCAGGAAGGTCTCCTTGCTGATATAGTTGGTGCGGTTGCGTGCCAAGCCTGAAACAACGTCGCCATACTTGCGCTTTAATGGCGAGAAGCAAGCGACATCAAGAGGCTGCAATAGGTGAGACGAGTGTGCAGGCATACAGAGAAGTATAATATTCTTCTCCTTACAAAGATCTTGAAAATCGACAGAGCAGTGGCTCTCATGGCCGTCGATAATGAGTAGTCGATACCCACCTACAGTGCAGCCCTTTGTATGGGTATCAAAGTGCTCTAACCAGGCAAGAGCAAGCTGATTATTCGTCCAGCCATTGTGACTGACTTCAAGGACCCAGTCGGCAGGCAGATTCTCAAACCAGACGTTGATAAGCACCTTGCCCGCAAAGATGACGAAGGGTGGTATCCGACGACCTGACGCGCCCACGCCTTGGATCACAGTAACCCACTCACGGTTACCTGGCTGTACCCGCTTCTTTTTGCCATATCCCTCTGAGCCTGTAATAACTAACCGTGATAAAATCTTGCCCATCATAAAGCCAGTTTCATCAAAGTTGTAGATATTGTCGTCCACAATACCCCACTTCTGCTTTGTCGCCTCGACTAGATCAAACCAGCGCTGGATAGCTGCTGGGTCCTCGCAGGTAGCTCGCTGGTGATCGTAAGGACGGCTCCAGCGCGTAAGGAGCTCATGAATTTGCTTAACAAAGTTATCAACCCAGTTCTTACCAACAGGGTTACTAGCGCGCTCATGTAACAGTTTATCAGCCATTGCTCGAACGTTAGCCTTTGTAGGCGCAAATCCTCGCGCAGACTCTTCGAGAATACGCTTAACTACAGCCTCCTCTTCTAGCTTATCTAGAAGCTTTGATTTTGGTTTGCAGTCGCGTTGGGCGCGTCTTCCAGCGCTTCGGTAAGATAGAGTTCTTCGAGGCACGTTATAGATAGAAGCAGCACGTCTTTGGCTTTGAACACGTTGCAATTGGATATCAAAAAGAGCAGGCTGAAGATCTGATTCAGTATAAGAAGTTTGAGTAGAGCGTTGTTGAGACATAACGTGTTGTCGTGATAAGGTCGACGCGCTGGTGAGGTGTGGGCCGCTCACTTGGGTGGACCGCTCGCTTGTGAACCACGTTAAATAGATCTGCTTCGGTATAGGTTTTTAACGCGTTGCGTTGTTGAGACATTAACGTGGTGGATAAGCGAGTTGGCCACCCCACCAAGTTTGCGCACGCGGTTTAGCTCTATATACAACTACTCCACACTGTATGTTCTGAATGCCTTCAAACGAAGCGGATATCCAGCTTGCTATCTCTCCTCTCAATAATCATCAAATCCAGAGTAACCGACGTGCAGCAGCGACATTTAACGTGACACGATCAACGCTACAGAACAGGCACGATGGGAAGCCTGCCCGACGCGATCGCCAGCCCAACTCAAAGAAGCTTACTAATCTAGAAGAGGAGGTGATAGTTGATCATATACTTGATCTAGATCTACGTGGATTTTCGCCTACCTACGCAGCTGTGCGTGATATGGCTGATAAACTCCTGGCTGCGCGCGGCGCTGGCCAGGTTGGGCAGAGGTGGCCAGCTAACTTCGTCAAGCGTACAGACAGACTTGCGACGCGTTTTAATCGACCGTATGATAGGCAGAGAGCTCTTTGTGAAGATCTGGTTTTAATTAAGAGATGGTTTGAGCTTATAGAGCAGACAACGGCCAAGTACGGCATCTGTGACGAGGACGTCTATAACTTTGACGAAGCTGGCTTTATGACAGGCAAGATCACGACTCAGCTTATCGTAACAGCGTCAGAGAGAAGAGGCCGGCCAAAAGCTATCGAGCCAGACAATCGTGAGTGGGTGACGCTGATCGCAGCGATCAACGCAGTTGGCTGGGCTATCCCACCGTTTCTCATCTTTACTGGCAAGCATCACCTATCTGCCTGGTACGAGGAGGCAGAGATCCCACGCGACTGGGCGATCGCAGTCAGCGACAATGGCTGGACGAATAATGAGCTAGGCGTTGCATGGCTAAAGCACTTTAACGCTCACACGAAGACTCGCGTTATTGGCACACGTCGCCTGCTTATTCTTGACGGCCATGAGAGCCACCAGTCTCTTGAGTTTCAAGAGCTCTGTAAGGAGAACAATATCTACACGCTCTGCATGCCGCCGCATTCATCTCATCTACTCCAACCTCTTGACATTGGCTGCTTCTCGCCATTGAAGCGCGCGTACAGCCGTGAGGTGGAGAGCCTAATCCGCCACCACATCAACCACATTACCAAGCTCGAGTTTCTGCCAGCGTTCAATGCAGCCTTTGATCGATCCTTCACGCCAGCCAATATCTGCTCAGCTTTCCGAGGCGCAGGCCTTGTTCCTCTCCAGCCAGATACTGTTCTATCAAAGCTTAACGTACAGCTGCGTACGCCTACTCCTCCAGCTGCTCTCACAGAAGCTCTCTGGCAGGCCTGTATGCTGAGCAACGTACGCGAACTTGAAGCTCAATCAACGCT